>CM067862.1:25382826-25982826 GCA_034642435.1 Megalocaria dilatata | reverse complement strand
TGTTTTTATATTCAAATTTTGTTATATCTCTTCTATCAAGTAAAAAGCCTAGTCCTATTTCATTTTAATGTAAAATATAATCAATATCAAAGTGAAATGAGTCTTACTATTAGAGGCTTTTATAAATATGAGATTGAATAGAATAAATTACTACGTAATACCTTTAGTCAATATATTACGATATTTATATGTCTTACGATACACATTTTGTCAAAGAAGCACTGCTCTAAGAATGACAAATTTTAAATTTTATCAACTGAAATATAAGGATCAAAATGAAAAGTCAGCGGAGTAATTCAATACCACACATATAATCTGAGCAGAATATTTTATATGTCTATATTGCTTTTTATTTGAAACTCTTCAGAAATATCCAATCTAAACTATGATAATTATATGAAACTTTTATACACACATGTTCCATTTTGATTTAATTATCATAGTTAAGATTTGATATTTCTGAACAGTTTCAAATTAAACGAAATACGGACACATAAAATATTGTATTTAGAATATATGTGTCAAATTAAATTTCTCCGCTAACTATTTATTCTGATTTTTATATTTCGGTTGATAAAATTTAAAATTTGTCAGCATTTACAGCAGTTTTTTTTTGACGAAATATGTATCGTAAGATATATAAATATCGTTAGATATTTACTTAAGGTAATACGTAGTAATTTTATTTATTCAATTTAATATTAATAAAAGCCTTCAATATTAATTATCCATTAAGCATATTTACAATACACAAAATATTGATTGAGAATTTTGACATCACCATAGTAGTTTAAGTTTTGAGAACATGGTAAAATATCTGAATTTCCAGGATCATATATTCTCCTTGTGGTTGTTTGGCTATTATTTTGCAAGAAATTTATGACGCAAAATGTAGAATGCACTATCATCACGTACATTATGAGTGAACTGCTGCGATAAAAAATAATTCACAATATATTAAAAAAATTATCACCCCTTCGCGTGATATATCAGTGAAATTCTGGATACGAATAGCTGAGAATCTCAGATTTGTTTAATTTTGTATCATTTTGAAGCCTTATATTCGCTCTGCAGATCAGGATCTGGCGTCTTCTCATAAATGTTGATGAAATATGAATGAGATTCGATTATTAGGGTTGCCAAGAATATTTGAATGGGTGTTAGGATCTCCTAGTAGGCAATTTATGGTGGGATGTTAAGTTAGAAAGTTTATGTTAATTGTAGTAGGAGGTTAACATTCGTTCAAGATTGGAATTTCATGGTGAAGTTCATCTCCGTGTGAAAAATATGTAAAGCTTGGCTGCATCTTTTCTTTGAAACTTGGAACGTGTTTTGGTTCAAGGAATTATAAATGAAATTGAAAAGAATTGAGAATGAACTGTAGGATATGCGATAGTGAGTAGAAACGACCTCGTTTTACAAATACCTACAAAATGTAATTCAGTTTGTTGAAAAACCGTTAGAATACTTATTTATATGTTTTTGTCAACGTATTATCTATAAAATTTGTGTTAAATCAAGTGCCGCGCGCACATAATTAGTTCCCTTTAGCTGAAGCATAAACTCCACAACTAAAATTCATACTACCTTCCATTATATAAAGGGAAGGTGGTATTTGATGCATCATCATTGAGCTAGTCGGTGCTATAGCTGCATGAATCACTCGATTATAGGCAGACAAGGCTTAGATAGACAATGTTGACTACTATGGAGTATCTGCCTGCTTTAATGTCCTATATTCACGTATATCCCATGCGTACTTGTTGGTGGTTTACGATAGGACTCTAGGGTACTCACCTGTGATTTACATAGAAACAACTAACGGAAATTGTCTAATGAATCGTTACATCCTGCAATTTGGCTACTGTTGCAGGTCGGCTGAACGCAGAAATTCAATCGTAGTATTAAATCTGATTTGAGGTTCGAAGGGAAATCAGTGTGGTTACTCTAGCATGAACAACGAATCGGTTATTATTGAGTGTTGTCGATGGAAATATTTTCCTCTTGTATTCGTGAAGGGTGACTAGTAGCAAATATTGACTTTAACAATGGGGTTAATTGTAAGGAGGGATGTTGATTGCCAAAATTTGCTGCCAATTTCACGTTTGTTATTTTTAATTACAGTAATATTGACGTGCTACCTGAATGCTGGAAAATTTTTCAAGATTGCGAATTGCATGATTTATTCGTGTGTAGCTGAAACTATATCATTTTCCCTTTTCAGTTTTCTTCCATTAAGAGTTAACCGTTTTTACTTTGAATGTATCTATCACCCGTCTAGAAAGTATCCGGAAAAACAATGTTCAATTGTAATTATTTAGTGAATATTTTAATTTTCTTGAATTATAAAATTAAAACAAAATATTCATCTTATTGACTTATACAATCCCCATTTGACTGTAAACACTTGACTGAACGTCGAGGTACACCCAAAACTAGATCACCTTCATAATTTCCGGTGATGGTAGTGCAGGACTATAAAACTGACTGAATTAAATCATCTTTAGTTCGTTGGAAACAACTTTCATCAGATGGAAAGTCATTATTTAAATTATCTTCTTGAAAACGTTGACAAAATTCTATCCTTCGTTCCTTTTGTGAAGGAGTCATTATAGGAATTTTGATGGATTTTCTTGATATGTAGCCTCGTCTTTTCAGTGACGTACGGACGGTTTCTGGATATACTTTTGTATTTCGTTGATTTTCAGGTCTGTTAGCCAATTTGCGAAACCTCAGGCGCGGTTTGTGTCATTCTAAAGCCAATGAAGCGTTTAAATTATTTCTTTTAATCTTATGCGGTCTTCCTGAAACTGGTCTATGCCTCATATCCATGTCATTTTTTATCCTGTTTTTTGTCTCATACGCTTTTTCCCAGTTCAGTCAATAGCACTAATTTTATAAAGTTTCGAAAAACATTTTTATACAACTATTCTACCTTTTTTCTTTTTTCTAAATGTGACATTATTTCATAAATTGTATACCTGTTAACAATCAACAGTATTTGAAAAATAGTGTTGTCATGCAACTTTGGCCATAGGCGACTATCTGCACAACCTTTTTTATACATTACTTTTGTCTTAGAACGTTACAAAAAAGAAGTATATCAAAATTATGAATAATAATAAATTCCAGATACTTTCTCAATTTTGTCTAAATTTTCTACCTGTTCGTCCAGGATAAGATAATTCAAAAAGTATATTCAGTTATTCTCATTTTGTATTTCCTCATGTTTTATTGATATTTTTCAAAATACGAAGCCGATTGAACTGAAATTTAAAGCTTAGAAGAATAATGATTCAGCATATATTCCTGCAAGTTTCATGAGGATTCCAATAAAAGGTTTCATTTTGATATTGAAAAAAAAGAGTATATTCTGAGAGAAATAAATGGATGTTTATTCAATTGTAGAGAGCCATTAACAATGGAGGACGCCAGGAATACGTTTGCAGCACCATATCTTTTTCATGAAATTTTCCATAACTAATTCGCACATTTGCGGCTTTATGTCCTTGATAATTTCACGACTTGCATCTTTTAGGTCTTTAATCGATTGTGGAGCATTCAAATAGACCTTATCTTTCATGTGGCTCCAGAGAAAAAGTCTGAAGGTGTTAAATCACAAGATCTCTTTGACCAATTTTTATCACTTCTTCGAGAAATAACACGGCCAGGAAACTTCTCATGCAAAATTGCAATTATTTCGCTTGTATAGCACGTAGCGCCATCGTGTTGGAAATAAACGCCCTTCACACCAATGTCTTCCAATTCCGGCTATGAATCACACCGCAAGCCCAAAAACCTTCTCAAGAACCATTCTTGGATTTTCCAAGCCCTAACTATGACAATTCAGCTTTTTAACGTAACCTTCGAGGTAAAAATATGCCTCATCACTGAAGATGATTTTTCTATGAAAATCCGTATCATTTTGAAGCATTTCAAGGAACCAATCAACAAAGATACGACTTTGCTGGTGATCGACTGGTTTGAGATATTGTAATAAATGAATTTTCAAATCCTTAAGACTTAATTCTTTATGCAGAATATGGTGTAATGTCGTTCCTAATTCCATAAAAAAAAGAGGAATCGACAAACCTAGGTTTTCGTCAACAGTTCGGGCTACAGCAGCAATATTCTCAGTTGTTCTTGGGCTATGCACACGGTTTGAATCTTCATATCATAAACTTGTTCCAACAGCTTAAATTCCCCCACCAGTTTCACTACTGCTAGCCAAGAAGGTGATTAACGACGACCCAAAATTGCCTTAGTTTTGTGAACTGTGACTGCAAAATTTTCACCATCACTGTAGTGGATTTTAACAATTTCAGCGCGTTGTGAAAGCGTGCATCGTTCCATTTTCAGTAATGGCGTAGTTTCTACTTGTCAAAGGACGACAGCACCACAAATGACAGCTGCCCAGGTAGCGAGCTATTCAAAATGAAACTTCTTATTGGAAAATCCTTTCTAATTATAAGATTCAGATCAGAGACAAAAATTTTGTGATTGGCGTAGAGCACTAAAGAAACCATACTAATAGTCTCACGATCGAGTTTACATTTAGCATATATCGGGTGTTTTTTTCAGAGTGATAGAAAGTAGAAGTCATGTTGTTTTGACATTTCTGTTCAGTAAGCATTGATAAATTATCATGGAAAGACTCACGCCGCAACAACGTTTACAAATTGTTGAAACTGATTTTCAAAATCAGAGTTCTATTCGCCAAACTTATAGAGCACTTCCTGAAATTTATGGTTCACATAATCATCCGTCACAGCAGCTTATTCGTCGTACTATCGATAGATTTCGGACAACATTTTCTCTACTCGATGCAGCAACAACAACAAGACAAAAAACTGAACGTACAGAAGAAAATATCGCTGCTGTAAGTCATAGTGTTAATGATGATCCAGAAGTCTTTTCGTCGACGTTTACAACAAGTTGGACTCTGTGCATCCACCATATGGAATATTTTGCGTAAAGATCTTGGTCTACATCCATACAAGATCCATCTGGTTGAACAACTAAAGCCACTTGACCATAATAAGCGTTATATGTTGGCTGATTGGGCCTTAGAACAGGTTGAAGTTGATCCACTTTTTTATCGTAAAATTCTGTTTAGTGATGAAGCTCATTTTTGGTTGAACGGCTATGTAATCAAGCAAAATTACTGTATATGGAGTGGAAACAATCCTCAAGAAGTTCTGCATATTTCTTTGAAAATGATGCTGGAGCTAATGTTACAGTGAATGGTGCTCGTTACAGATCAATGATCAATGATTATTTGTTTCAAAATTTGAATGGTATCGACCCAAAAGTGTTTTGGTTCCAACAAGATGGTGCTACACCTCATGCTGCTAGTTGGCCTCCAAGATCATGCGACATAACTCCACTGACTTATTTTCTTGTGGGTTATGTCAAATGGTTGGTTTATGCTGATGAACCAGAAACAATAGACGCTTTGGAAGTCAACATAACTCGTGTTATTGATGAAATATGGCCTGAATTACTCGAAAAGTTGGTCCAAAATTGGTCTGGTCGAATGCGGTTCCTCAGAGCTAGTCGTGGTGGACATATGCCGGAAATTATTCTTAAAACATAAATGTCATAATATTATCTCCCAAATAAAATGAAATTGGCTTCAATCTTAATATAAATGTGTTTTATTTCAATTTAAAGTTCCATCACTCTAAAAAAAAAACACCCGATAGATACAAAATAACGACAGGTAGGCATTGGACCGAATTGTCCATTGAATCTCAGTGTTGCTTGAAGAACCACCCTTTCGAGCAACGAGTGATGATCTTCTCTGAAAGTTTCAAGTCTCCAGCTCTTTCCGTTCGAAAATTTACGTCGTACCGCCCAGGACGAATTACTTCTGACCTCGAATTCTTCATTATTTGAGATTCGGGCAAACAAGATCAAGCTGTTTTTTTGGATAAAACAGAAATACAGATATGAAATTAATAGAATTCTGTAGCGATGTTATTTCATACAGAGTTGTTTTTCATTATTTTCGTATCGAAGAATAGAGTGCTTTTGAACCACTCTACTAAACAAAGTGGCAGTCGATTACAGCTTTCCCAATCAGCTTCCCCCCTTTTAACCTACGAAAAGAGTCCTCACCTTTTCATCGCGATACTGTCCCGATAGCATCAAATCCCTAAGGATACTTTTCAATTACATCCCGCTACGTTGGCAACAACCGCCCCTCTTGAAAACTCGTTAAGAACAGTAAACTTCTGTCGAAAATGGGACGAAGAACAGGCTTCCTGAGAACGTCGAGAGGCTGAAAAGTATGTAATTAAGATTTTTTATCGGAAATCTTTCCCCTTTCAAATGATCAATTAGAGGTCTTTTTTGATGCAATGTCTACGCTAATTTGGCCTTCTTTGTCCGGCAGGAGTGCTCCGAAAATATCCGGCGAAAATTTTTGTTTGGGGAACGACGAGCTTTTTTCAGGTCTAATTTTTTCACGAGGGTCTTCGGAAGTGGCTAAGTCTTCTGAGTAGAATATTCGTTCTGTTTGCTTGGCTATACTAAAATTGAGAAGCGTTGGGAATTTGTATGCTCCGCTTAACTTATTCAATTAGTGGATGGAAATATCGGTTCAATGGGAGAGTTTGCTATCGAATATTCAAGAAAGATTCGAAGATAAAAATTTTTCAACGTATTAAAGCACAAGTTTTGAGAAAATTACTATATAGTTACTACCAAAATTTGTTGTTGAAACATATTGCTGCAGCGTTTAATTGAAACAGTCTTCACTTGATGAAAATCCATATTGAATAGTATTAAATAAGGTTATTTTGATTTTCACAAATTTTTATTGTTGCTATAATACAACAGTTGTTTGGCAATCACAGTAGCATCTTCAGGTAGGTGCAATCTGAAATTTTGATTAACTGAATTTGTTTTCGAAATCAGTTTGAATAGAATAGGTTGTACAGATAGTCGGCTATGGCTAAAGTTACATGGCAACACTATTTGCTAAATATTGTTGATTCTCAACAGAGAAAACAGGTAGAATATTTGTATGGGAAAGTGTTTTTTTTTAATTAGTGCAATTGACTGAACTGGAAAAAAGTGCTGTATATGAGACAAAAAAGAGGATAAAAAATGGCAGACTAGTTTCAGGAAGACCGCGTATGATTAAAGGAAACAATTTAAACGCTTTATTGGCTTTAGGACGATACAATCGGCGCCTGGGATTTCGCAAATTGGCTAACAGATTTGGAAATCAACGAAATATAAAAGTATGTCCAGAAACCATCCGTATGTCACTGAAAAGACAAGGCTACATATCAAAAAAACAAAAATCCCTATAATGACACCCTTACAAAAGGAACCAGGGATAGAATTTTGTCCACGTTTTCAAGAAGATAATTTTAATAACGTCTTTATATCTAATGAAAGTTGTTTCCAACTTGGTAGAAATTACTATCAAAACAATCTGTTACTATTCAAATTTCCAAATTTCCCAATATCTCAGCGTGGTGCTACGCCTCTCTGTATAGTTGATGGTGCCATTACAAGTTGTCACGATTTTATATGGAACAAGGCATTTAATTTACCATGCATGTAGTTATAACGACTACGTTCCCAATATTTAACAATTTAGAACATTCAAATATGTCTCCTTTATTTACTAGAAACCTAAACGGGTCTAAACACCAGTTAGGAAACGAAAATATTTGTCCCCTTCATAGAAACCCATTAGAACCGTTTTAGCCTTTTCAAGACGACAACAGTCGAATGTCGTATCGGAAAATACCTGGACTACCTTTTCGAGCCCAAATCCATACTCTTATTCGGGCAGTTAGCAAAAAGGTACAGTTGAAGACATTCCCTCGACCAGACGGTCCCGCGATACTCACCATGTATAAACAAATTAGCCGAAAGGAACAGTTGAAGACATTCCCTCGACCAAACGGTCACGCAATATTCTCTCTTCGAACATTGAGTTCCGATCCCACACACATTCTCTAGAAGCAAGTTCTAATCACATTTCTCTTTGTCTCTCAAGTTAAAATCAAACAGTTCTCTCATCTAAGTTAGCCACAAAGCATCCTTGAAGAAACAACCCCAGAATAACGCTTGCTGAAAAAGCACAAAATAAATCATTCGCAAGTTTCACGTCTCTCTCAATAACACGGTAACACACTGAAGGCCTGGAAGTGAATGTATTATCTACATTATTTATTTCTAATTAGATAATAATTTTGATAAGTGAACCCAACATTGAAACCAATAAAAGTGAATTCGGTGACATAAACGGTGAAAAAGCTCAAAGCTTGATATTCTCCTGTTTCTATTACCACTATTCTTCAGAAACTACTATTACAATTTCGAAAATATTTTTTTCAATTATTTTGTATAGATGCTTCAGATTTTACGACAACGTTCTACTAGATTCTACTAAAACAATCCACATTTCCTATTTTGGAATTTATTTCACGAAGACGATCCCACAAATCTATCGACGAAAAGCTCTTACGAAATGTCATGCAATAGTGTAATAAAATACAGAGTGTTGCATTTGAAAAAAATCGAGTTAATTCAGTTTGTTATTTGTCATTTAAAAAACGATGTAGTGGGCGATAGAACACCAACATCTAGTTTGTGCCTTATTCAAAAGATGCACAGAAGCTTAAGGAATCGACTGGAAGAAAGATCATCGAATTATGTTGAACGGTTCCGAACTTATGATTTTTTTCTGTGGGTCTAGGCACGACGCTTTTTCTAAGAATGAATCGACATTGGTCAAAAACGAATGCAGATAAGTTACTGAAACCTGGGTGCATTTTATCGACAATTAAGTGGCAAATCGAAAGATGTATGAAAAATAGGGGGTTGCCATTTGAAAAAACCGAACGTAGGAATGTATTTCATTTTCAGACATCCCGTATGAAGATGAAAATATTTTCAGGATGAGAGGATTGTACCAACTATCGTTTGGAAAAACAATCAAGTCGATAGCTTGGATAGAAACCATTTACGTACCCCTGGGTAAGCCTGTATGCATTTAGGCTGTAAATAAAGCATTAAAGTCCATCTTTCACCCCCATTTGAAGTAAGCTCAACCAAGAATTTGCATACTAATTGGTTAACGTTTAATCAATCAGAAGGAATAATTCAAAAAGGTATCTCTACATACCAAGCAATTCTTTACACTAGTGAAATTTATTGTGGCATTCTAAACGATTTTCTCCTTGACACGACTATGCTTTATATCAAGAGGGGTGGCGTTTTCAGCAGGATGATGCAAGACCCCATACTTCGGCCTATGCTCAAGCTAGGATACGAGAACACCAAGTGAAAACCATTTAATGGCCAGCAGCTTTACCAGATCTTAGTCTCATTGTCAGTTTTACAGTCCTGGACTACCATCACCGAAAATTATGGAGGTGATCTAGTTTCGAGTGCACCTCGACGTTTAGTCAAGTGTTAATAGTTAAATGGAGGTTGTATAAGTAAATGAGATGAATATTTTGTTATAATTTTCTCATACAAGAATTAAAAATATATTCTAAATAATATCAATACAGCTTTGTTTTTTCCGGATACTTTCAAGATGGACTATAATATCGCAAAAATGAACTTCCCCTCAATTTAAAACTCTTCTTTAACGGTTCGTTTGCGCAATAAATGGCCCTATAACTTTCATCCATACGACAAAAACTAGCTCTCACATTCCCATTGCGGAAGTTCAGACTCGGCGTTTTTCAATAAAAAATTTTTTTATGGTCGAACTTTCGAAGACGAACATCCAAAATATACAAATCGAACTATCCGACGTTGCCGTTATTAATTTCCACGTGTTCGTACGGAGAAGTCAACATGTAGCGGAAATAAATTCCTATCGGGAATTTGAGACAGATAAATGGACAACGTAGTTCTTGATTACAGGCGCCATACCCAATTTTGTGGTCTAGAACAGAGGGATCGATACTCTAACGTTTCAGCCTGTTCCGACATTCGACATTATGCACACAAAGTGGCAATATCCGCTAACCTGGATTGATCTGGTCGACACTGGTTCCTACATTTTGTACTCTATTAATCAGACATTACGGCTTGACAAATTAACAGATGCTGATCTATCTGTTGGAGTCGTTACCGATTTTGAAGCTGGTAACAGTTTAACTATATACAGGAATTTCAGACCATTTGGCGGATGTTGACATTTGTATTGAGATCTGGTACAAATATTAAATGAAAATAACAAAACAAACAATTTTGGGCTTTTCACGAATTAAATATCATATTAAATATCGGGTGTTTTAAGAGTGATAGAACTTTCTATAGGGATAACTGTAATATGACAGAAGGTAGAAGCCACGTTGTTTTGACATTTCTGTTTAGTAAGCATTGACAAATTATCATGGAAAGACTCACGCCGCAACAACGTTCACAAATTTTTAAAATTTATTTTCAAAATCAGTGTTCTATTCGCCAAACTTATAGAGCACTTCGTGATATTTATGGTTTACATAATCGTCCATCAGAGCAGATTATTCGTCGAACTATCGATGGATTTCGGACAACATTTTCTCTACTCGATGCAACAACAACAAGACAAAGAACTGTACCTACAGAAGAAAATATCGCCGCTGTAAGTCATTGGGTTAATGATGATCCAGATTTGTCTATTCATCGACGTTTACAACAAGTTGGACTCTGTGCATCCACCACATGGAAAATTTTGCGTGAAGATCTTGGTCTACACTCATACAAGATCCAACTGGTTCAAGAACTAGAGCCACTTGACCATAATAAGCGTCGTTTGTTCGCTGATTGGGCCCTAGAACAGCTTGAAGTTGATCCACTTTTTAATCGTAAAATTGTGTTTAGTGATGAAGCACATTTCTGGTTAAACTACTATGTAAACAAGCAAAATTGCCGTATATGGAGTGGAAACAATCCTCAAGAAGTTCTGCAGGTTCCATTGCATCCTGAAAAATTCCCTGTATGGTGTGCTTTACACGTTGGAAGCATCATTGGTCCATATTTCTATAAAAACGATGCTGGAGCTAATGTTACAGTGAATGGCGCTCATTACAGATCGATGATCAATGATTATTTGTTTCAAAATTTGAATGGTATCGACTCAGAAGTGTTTTGGTTCCAACAAGATGGTCCAATTAATTGGCCTCCAAGATCATGCCACATAACTCCACTGGATTATTTTCCTTGGGGTTATGTCAAGTCATTGGTTTATGCTGATAAACCAGAAACAATAGACGCTTTGGAAGCCAACATAACTCGTGTTATTGATAAAATAAGGCCTTAATTACTCGGAAAAGTGGTCTAGAGTTGGTCTGATCGAATGCGGTTCCTCAGAGCTAGTCGTGATGGACATTTGACGGAAATTATTTTTAAAACAATAATGTTATAAAATTATCTTTTAAATAAAAAAAAATTTGGCTTCAATCTGAATTTAAATGTGTTTTATCTCAATTTGAAGTTCTATCCTCTCAAAAAAACAACCGATATATAAATTCTATTTCGGAAATAATTCTAGCCTGTACGACTCACGCTATCCTGTTGATAAATTATTTTTTTCTCAATAACCTTGAATTTTAGCCAGAAATCACAAGAGACTTTATTTGGTAAGATTAGATCAAGCTACCCAAAATTAATTTCCTTAATGTAAATTAGGAATATTCAAAAAGGTTTTTTGCGAAAGAAGCTATAAGGGTGGCTTTTTCTACCCCTTGCAATCATAGAAGAACACCACCAAAAACTTTTTTAAGTGCCTTCTCGCCCGCATAATATGTCTGGTTAATTTTATTTCTGTCAGTTTGTTGGTTTTTAAGAAAAGTATTAAGAACTATTTTTCGGGTGCAATCTTTAAGGGGCTGTAATTAAGCAGCCTATATTCTGATAAGGAACCGCCTCTTAAATTTTTTTGCAACTATTCATATACACCCTGTATACATATCGACTGATAGGATCATAAAACACCACAACAAACGAACAAATGTCCAAGAAGTGGATGATTCCTGCAAAAATGGAAAATTGGGTTATTTTAGAGGACTAATAAATAAGAAACTTCGAAACTCCAGAATGGCTCTTTCGCATTATCTCCTAACCTCCAGAAAAAACCGGAGATTACCTCTAAACTAACCCACTATCTCAAGTTGAATCGCTACATTATACAAAGTAAATTTCATCATTCGTAACCTTCCGGACTCATCCGATATAATTCTGGGAAACTTCAGATGATAAATGACCGATGTTTCATTTTCCGCCCGCCAAATGAGAATCACGTGGTGCTCATTTGAAGTTATGAGGCCTCTAGCTCGTCCAGGGTTATTTACCTTTTTGGCTGATTCGCGAACAAAACTCCCATTTGCTGATCGAAAGTTTACGTTCCCCAAGTTGTACCTTTCGCGACTTTGTTCCCGTAATCAGGAACAAGGACTCATTCACTGTACCTTCGAAGGGACGGAAAAGTGTAACTAGCTACTTCGAGTTTCTTAACTGCGATTTGTACGTTGGTATTAGGTGAAGGGATCCCGTAAAAGATTCGACGTAATGATTGTTCCCCCAGGAGTGAAGTACTGGACGGAAATGACGGCTCGTTGGAACTTTTCCGGGAATTTGAAGGAAATGAGTAAAGGTATTTTTCAGACTTTGTAAACTTTGTTTTCTCCTGAATACTTAGGTTTATCGTTGTTCGTTAAAACTCAACCATTTGGAAAGTGATTAATATTTTCTATCGACTATGACTCGGATTTTTTGATTTCCAGATGAAAATTCTGGAATTTTCTAGGTTTCCTTAGGTGAATGATACACTTTCGAAAGTCTTTCAATACTAATACTGTCAGTAAAAAGGAACATAGAATATTGGTTGTCATAATCAACAAAAATTAAAATAAATATAAGAAATTAATCAAATTAATTTATCGAGTGTTATTTTATAGCGATAGGACTTTATATTGAAATAGAAAACATTTAAATTATGATTGAACCCAAATATCTTTTTTATTTGAAAGGTAATTTTATGACATTTATGTTTTAAAAATCATAACGATGATGCATCCAGCGTGTAAAGCAGTGCATTTTTTGCAATGGAACATGTAGGACTTCTTAGGATTGTTTTCACTCCATATACAGCAATTTTACTTGTTTACACAGCTGTTCAACCAGAAATAAGCTTCATCACTAAAAACAATTTTATGATAAAGGAGTGGATCAACTTCAAGCTGTTCTAGGGCCCAATCAGCAAAAAAACGACACTTAGTATGGGTGTAGATCAAGATCTTTACGCAAAATTCTCCACGTGGTGGATGCAGTGTCCAAATTGCGAACGTCGACGAGATTTGTCTGTTGACAAATCTGGTTCATCATTAACACTATGACTTATAGCAGCGATATTTTCTTCTGTACGTACAGTTCTTTGACTTGTTGTTGTTGTTGCATCGAGTAGAGAAAATGTTGTCCGAAATCTATCAATAGTTCGACGAATAAGCTGCTCTGATGGACGATTATGTAAACTATTATATAAATTTCACGAAGTGCTTTATAAGTTTGGCGAATAGAACACTGATTTTGAAAATGAATTTCAACAATTAGTAAACGTTGTTGCAGCGTTCCATGATAATTTGTCAATGCGTACTGAACAGAAATGTCAAAACAACATGGCTTTTTCCTTCTGTCAAATCACAGTTATCCATATCGAAAGTTTTATCACTTAAAAAAAACACCCAACAGTTATAGCAGTAGACTGTCTATAGTGTCCTATTTACAATGAATCAATGACATATATTTCTTCCTACCTATGAATATGTGGAAAACAGCAGTTATTAAATAACAAGGGTATTAGGAGTCTTACAATTCTGTTAATACGAGTATTATAATAATATAAATACACCAGTAGGCTAAGAAATTCTGTGGAATTTTTAGAGATGACATTTTCACCTTAATGAACGACTCTTCGAAGTATATTGTGTTTTGGAATATTCAAATAATTCTTTGTCCTCGTTAGGTTCCTACACAACATGGAGCCCTGCCTCATTACTGGATGGTCAAAACGATACAGCCAGAGAAATTCTCAAGGATCGCAATACGACAATTTTTCGACCTTTGTTTTTCATTCAGCGTCATCACATTTTTACCAGTTAGGATGAAAACCAATGTGAATAATCCTTCGTTAACATACGCAGAAAAAATCCGGTCTCTTGCTGGTCGGATTTTCCAGTAGAATCGGAAAAACGTCCGATAACGCAGAACCGTCGGTGTGCGAATAAGCGAGTTCTAAATGCGGAGGGTTATTTTCATTCGTGTACGCATCGAATTAGGTGATTTTTTCGAGAGGTCCGAGGGGGTTGGTTTGCGCCGCCAGTTAGCGGGTACGTGGGTTCCAATTTTTTTTTCATTTCCCGAAACGACATTCGTATCGCGAAGGCGACATCTGCGGCAAATGGGAATTATGACGCTGAAAACGTCGGGCGGCAAGTACGGAATAAGCCCGTCATTTACATTTTGGGAGATTGGAACGACAGCTGGATGTACGGGGGTTAACATTTTTTTCCTTAGGTAGCATCTGTTCTGCTGAAGGAAAATTCATGGAATTAATACAAAAATGGCGCGATAATATTTTTTATTTTCAGTTTGATGAGTGGAAATTATGTTGGCATGTATCGGGTGTTTTTTTTAGAGTGATAGAACTTTCGATAGGGATAACTGTGATTTGACAGAAGGTAGAAGCCATGTTGTTTTGACATTTCTATTCAGTAATAATTGACAAATTATCATGAGAAGACTCACGCCGCAAATTGTTGAAATTGATTTTCAAAATCAGTGTTTCATTCGCCAAACTCATAGAGCACTTCTTGAAATTTATGGTTTACATAATCGTCCATCAGAGCAGCTTATTCGTAGAACTATCGATAGATTTCGTAGAAAATTTTCTCGAATCGATGCAGCAACAACAACAAGACAAAGAACTGTACGTACATAAGAAAATATCGCTGCTGTAAGTCATAGCGTACATGATTATCCTAATTTGTCTATTCGTCGACATTCACAACAAATTGGACTCACCACCACATGGAAAATTTTGCGTGAAGATCTTGGTCTACACCCATACAAAATCCAACTGTTTCAAGATCTAAAGCCACTTGATAATAATAAGCTTAGTTTGTTTGCTGCTTGGGCCCTAGAACAGCTTGAAGTTGATCCACTTTTTTATTGTAAAATTTTGTTTAGTGATGAAGTTCATTTCTGGTTGAACGGTTATGTAAAGAAGCAAAATTGCCGTATATGGAGTGAAAACAATCCTCAAGAAGTTCTGCAGATTCCATTGCATCCTGAAAGATGCACTGTATGGTGTGCTTTACACGCTGGAGGCATTATCGGTCTATATTTCTTCAGAAACGATGCTGGAGCTGATGTTACAGTCAATGGTGCTCGTTACAGATCAATGATCAATGATTTTTTTGTTTCGAAATTTGAATTGTATCGATCCAGAAGTGTTTTGGTTCCAACAAGATGGTGCTACACTTCATGCTGCTACCATAACAATTGATTTATTGAAAGAAAGATTTGACGATAACATTATTTCGATAATGCGACATAACTCCACTGGATTATTTTCTTAGGGGTTATATGAAGTCATTTTTTTATGCTGATAAACTAGAAACAATAGACGCTTTGGAAGCCAACATAAATCGTATAACTGATGAAATAAGGCCTGAATTACTTGAAAAAGTTGTCCAAAATCGGTCAAGTCGAATGCGCTCCCTCAGAGCTAGTAGTGGTGGACATATGCCGGAAATTATTTTTAAAACATAAATGTCATAAAATTATCTTTCAAATAAAAAAAATTGGGTTCAATCTTAATTTAAATGTGTTTCATTTCAATTTTAAGTTCTATCTTCTAAAAAAACCCCGATAGATATCTGTTTGTATGGGAGGGTGTTCTCAAGGTGTTCTAAATCAAAATGGATATAGTAGATATCAAATTCATAAATCCTTCCGGCGGAATCAGATACACCCTCAAGATTCCAAAGAGCCAGCAGAGAATAGCCCTCACAAGGCCATTCTTACTTTCATCTAAAGTGTTACTGATGAAAGAAGTCGCCCCCCCGGCATTAGATCTTGACGTGATGGGGGCGCTCTCTTGACTAGGACCCTAAATTCGTCCCGGCGAATTGGAGGGTTAAGTCTTGGTGTCTAACGTAATGCCATTTCGCGCCAGTCACTGGACCTGTATGGTGGAAGATCTCCGAATGGGGCCCTAGTTTTACCCAGGTGAAATGGAGGGCTGAGCCGGTTGATTAATTCAGTGACAAGAGAGTCTGTCGCAGCACAAGGCTTCTCCCTTAAAACTAACGTACTCTACCCTATCGCAGTATGAATCTCCGGATTCTGTGTAATGGCCGAGTGCGTTATGTAGCATACTGCGTTACCTCGGGGGGGTGGTCTTGCCCACAGGTGTTACTTGTACCACCTGGCCACTCCATTGGTGTTGGACTCGAGGGGGCAGTGGTTGAAAGTCCGCATGCTGGACTAGGGGGGTATTTCATTTATCTGATCGCAGACCCCCATTTTCGGAATATTCTCATGAAACGACTCGGGGTTTAACGGGACTTGACGGTTCGACAGGCCTGTTCTGGCACCTGGATCTGTGCGTAACAATTTAGGGTTTGTGGATCTCGACGAAATGGCTCCGCCATTAGTGCTTGACGCCAGGATCAATCAAATGACTTCACATGGGTTCGGTGGGTCAGGACGTATAGTCCGCTAGACGGTGCTCGTACCAGGATCAATTGTAGTCGTCAATCTTGAGTTTATCTTAGTTCATGGGACTGCGTTCGGGTGGATGGATAAGAATTCCCTCCGGCGGGTGAGTTGCGTCTCAAACCAACTCGGGTACTGACCTGCTGAGCCAGTAGAGGTTGGATAGTGCTTCGCTGCTACCAGTCAGACGGTTCTGGCTTTCGAGTCGGGGCCCAAACTGGAAGCTGGTGGGTTCATCTCTTCGGAGGGGTTCTCGCCACGCGCGATGATATGGCGTAATCCTTATCACACTTTCTACCTCTAGGGGTGGACTGTGGAGACTGCTTGGTAGTCACTTGGAAAGGAGGCCTTCCTCAAATAGCCAATAATTATTCTGGTAAGAATTCACATGATGAAAGAAGTCGTATCTTACGGAAACAAGATATAAATACCATCTTCACACCAAGCAATAAATTATCCACATTTTTTCATCTCCAAGAGATCAAATTTCAAACTAATCTCAAGGTATATATGAAATACCATGCTCGGAATGTCTACGGAATGCTTTGCTGTCCGTAAAGCTGATCCATCCTTTGCCCTATCTGCAGATACAGGTTACAAAATTGACTTTGATAGTTGTAAAATTATTGCAACAGAAAAAATTTTAACAAGTCGCATTATTCGTGAAGCCCCCGAAATTGAGAGGGATCTGGCGTTGAATCACTAAATTCAAGTATTGTTCTTGATAATGGCTCAAAAATCGGAGCAGAAACGTCGAACACTTATAAATAATAGACGCGGTCCATCCGGATTTTATCTATTCTTAATATATTCTGTGTTTTTTTTAGAGTGATAAAACTTCAAACTGAAATAAAACACATTTAAATCAAGACTGAAGCCATTTTTTTTTATTTCAAAGATAATTTTATGACAATTATGTTTTAAAAATAATTTTCAGCATATGCCCACCACGACTAGCTCTGAGGGACCGCATTCGACCAGACCAATTTTGGACCACTTTTTCAAGTAATTCAGGCCTTATTTCATCAATAACACGAGTTATGTTGGCTTCCAAAGCGTCTATTGTTTCTGGTTTATCAGCATAAAGTAATGACTTGACATAACCCCAAAGAAAATAATCCAGTGGTGTTATGTCGCATGATCTTGGAGGTCAATTAATTCGACGTCGAAATAATGTTATCGCCAAATCTTTCTTTCAATAAATCAATTGTTACGGTAGCAGCATGAAGTTTAGCACACTCTTGTTGGAACCAAAACACTTTTGGGTCGATATCATTCTAATTTTGAAAAAAAAAACATCATTGATCATCGATCTGTAACGAGCATCATTAACTATAAGCTCTAGCATCGTTTTTAAAGAAATATGGACCGATGATGCCTCCAGCGTGTAAAGCACACCATATACTACTCTGTCAAGAAAGTACCGGGAATTTTCAATTAAAACAACATTTTTACATTTAATCGTCAAAATTTATTGGGTCGCCTTCAAAATAGGCTCCATTTGCTCCAATACATCTATGCTAATGGCACTTCCAATAATCGAAACATTTTTTATAGGCGCTTTCCGGGATGGACTTTAGCTCTCGCGCCGAAGTTTGTTTTATGGCTTCAATCGATTCAAAACGGGTGCCACGAAGGGGCAATTTTAGTTTTGGGAAGAGGAAAAAGTCGCATGGAGCCAAATCCGGCGAATACGGTGGTTGCTGAAGCACGTTTGTTGAGTTTTTGGCGAGAAAGTCAGTCACAATCGTAGCTCGGTGAGAAGGCGCGTTATCGTCATGCAAAATCCATGAGTTGTTCGCCCACAAATTTGGCCGCTTCTTACGGATACGCTCACGCAAACGTTTCATAACGCCTAGGTAATACTCCTTGTTTACCGTCTGACCCTCTGGAACGAATTCGTAGTGCACCACGCCACGGATATCGAAGAAAACAATGAGCATCACCTTCATTTTCGAGCGGCTTTGGCGTGGTTTTTTCGGTTTCGGCTCATTTTTTGCCACCCATTCCGATGATTGCTGGCTTGTTTGCATATCGTACTCGTAAACCCAGGTCTCATCACCAGTTATAATGCGTTCCATGAATGTAGAATCGGAATTACAGCGATCCAGCATGTCTGAAGCAACCTGTTCGCGATGACGTTTTTGAAGAAAATTCAGGTCTTTCGGTACGAGTCGTGCGGCCACCTTTCTCATGCCCAAAATATCAATCAAAATCGTACGTGCTGACTCGTGGGATATCTTAAGATCATGTGCTATCTCTCTCAAGCTGGTACGACGGCTTTCCAGCACCCTTTCCTTAATTTTATCGAGGCTATCTTCGATCGAAGCCGTCGATGGGCGACCACTTCACGACCGTCCTTGAAGGCTCTGTACCACTGATATGCACGAGTTTTCGATAGAGCATTATCACCAAAGGCCTTTTGCAACATTTTCAATGCATCGGCACACGAAAATTCATTTGCAACACAAAACTTTAAACAAATTCTTTGCTCAACGTAATCACCCATAGTAAAAATCGGCACGCATTCTGACATCGACTGACTTAATGAGCTGTTGCAAACACACTAGTTGACACGTCCCGCTCAAACTTGGCATAGTAATTAAGGACAGTGGTACCAACCTAGGAAAAAAAATTTTTACCTGCCTCATTGCCCCGCCAGATTCAAATCGATAATTCCCGGTACTTTCTTGACAGAATGTATTTTTTCAGGATGCGATGGAACCTGTAGAACTTTTCGAGGATTGTTTTCACTCCATATAGGGCAATTTTGCTTGTTTACATATCACATCACTAAACACAATTTTACGATGAAAAAGTGGATCAATTTCAAGCTGTTCTAGGGCCCAATCAGCAAACAAACGACGCTTATTATGGTCGAGTGGCTTTAGTTCTTGAACCAGTTGGATCTTTTACGGGTATAGACCAAGATCTTTATGCGAAATATTCCATGTGGTGGATGCAGAGTTGTTGTGAACGTCGACGAATAGACAAATCTGAATCATCATTAACACTATGACTTACAGCAGCCATATTTTCTTCTCTACGTACAGTTCTTTGTCTTGTTGTTGTTGTTGCATCGAGTAGAGAAAATGTTATTCGAAATCTATCGGTAGTTCGACGAATAAGCTGCTCTGATGGACGATTATGTGAACCATAAATTTCACGAAGTGCTCTATAAGTTTGGCGAATAGAACACTGATTTTGAAAATAAATTTTAACAATTTGTGAACGTTGTTGCGGCGTGAACTTTCCATGATAATTTGTCAAGGCTTGCTGAACACTTGGAAATGATATACCCAGAGCAGTCGTAACCGTGAATTAAGGGGCTTGTTAGGATCGAATCACAGAAAGATCAAGAGCGTTCCCCAGATTTTTCGTATGCCATCTTTTACCCGCACAACATACCAAGGAATATTTAGCCCGCGGCGCCAAATCGGAAATGGATCCGGTTATTAAAGTTCGCAATCCGATGCGGAGCGGGCCCATTTTTTCATCCCCTTCTGCTCGAAGTCCTTCGAACTTTTTCAGCTGGACGGCACGACTAGAATTCGAGTCATTCCGTTTATACGCGGAGATTTCCTCCGCTCCAGGTCCCCTGGCGGGAAAGGGGAAGGTCGTATAATGAAATTTCGTATTTGATTTAACGGAATATTGAACAAAAAATTATCCTGCGTGGAATCTAATAAGGCCGAAACGAGTTTTTTCGTTCGTGGTTCGAATTCGAACGCGTCCTTGAGATTTCGGAGGATACGGGGTATTCTTGTGATTTTGGCCGTGCGCTGTTCAAAGAATTCCGTTCATTTCATTTTATTGCATAATGGAGCATAAAATTCGATTTGACAGTTTCAAGTAAAACAGAGAATCTGTCAATGAAACACAAAATAAGTATTTGATGGAGATGATGAAGGAGAGAAGAATCGAATTATCAATTTTCTAAACTGAAATATCACAAGATTAAATAATGCAATGATTTAGCATATTTCACAAACCTACGCACACAGATATCACCTTACATAAAACTTCTAATCATGTCTTCAATCAAAAAAATTCTGCCTATTTATCAATAGATTACTAAAGTAAGTAAGTACCGATGAACCCTCAGAAGTTTTCCAAGGAATTCAATATAATCAAACAAATAGCATTTAACAATGGTTTCAATCCAATCCTTATATCGGGTGTTTTTTTAGAGTGATAGAATTATCGATAGGGATAACTGTGATTTGACAGAAGGTAAAAGCCATATTGTTTTGACATGTCTGTTCAGTAAGCATTGACAAATTATCATGGAAAGACTGATGCCTCAATAACGTTTACAAATTGTTGAAATTTATTTTCAAAATCAGTGTTCTATTCGCCAAACTTATAGAGCACATCGTGAAATTTATGGTTTACATAATCATCCATCAGAGCAGCTTATTTGTCGAACTATCGATAAATTTCAGACAAAAATTTCTCTACTCGTTGCAACAACAACAAGACAAAGAGCTGTACGTACAGAAGAAACTATCGCTGCTGTAAGTCATAGTGTTAATGATTATCTTGACGTCTATTCGTCGACGTTCACAACAATTTGGATTCTGTGCATCCACCACATGGAAAATTTTGCTGAAGATCTTGGTCTACACCCCACCAACTGGTTCAAGAACTAAAGCACTTGACCATAATGAGCGTCGTTTGTTTGCTGATTTGGCCCTAGTACAGCTTGAAGTTGATACACTATCGTGAAATTGTGTTTGGTGATGAAGCTCATTTCTGGTTGAACGGCTATGTAAACAAGCTGGAGGCATTATCGGTCCATATTTCTTTAAAAACGATACTGGAGCTAATGTGAGCGTGAATGGTGCTTGTTACAGATAGATGATCAATGATTATTTGTTTTAAAATTTGAATGGTATCGACCCAAAAGTGTTTTGGTTCTACCGTAACAATAAAGATTTATTGAAATAAAGATTTGGCGATAACATTATTTCGAGAAATGGTCTAATTAATTAACCTTCAACATCATGCGACAAAACTTCACTGGATTATTTTCTTTGAGGTTATGTCAAGTCAGTGGTTTATGTTGATAAACCAGAAACAATGGACACTTTGGAAGCCAACATAACTCGTTTTATTGATGAAATAGGGCCCGAATTACTCGAAACAGTGGTCCAAAATTGGTCTGGTCGAATGCGGAAATTGAATTTTATTTATTACTAGTTGAACATACATTTTTTTAAATGTTTGACCAACTGAGGAAAAGAAAACTCATGCCACCTAATTGGTGCATCGAACGGTAAGTTGTGTCTTCTTTACTCTCGTCTTAAACCGCTGAAGATTATACACTGAAGGGAACACATCAGCTGGGAACTGGCCAGTTTAGTTATGTGTAAGGAATCTAGGTTTTACATCATAAGTGAGTTAGGCCATTACAAAAATTGAAGTAGACCTACTGTGTTAATATAATTGAAAAATCAAAACGTATCGATACTCAATGACGCTCAATATCGAGGAACCTCGTCAAAAGATCGTCTTCAATTCATAAATTGATATCAATCTGTATCAGTATCATATGGAAATATCAACCTTAGAGTTTATATTACAACTTATCCGTGTGTAAGTTACCTAGTTTTCACCTCATCAGCTAGTAAGTCTTTGATGAAATTTGAAACCAACAGCGAAAGAACCAGAAAATTAATGTACCGAATTAATATAATAACATAATGGACACTAAATGGCGAATGCGCTTGTTAATATCTAAAATCACATACGGAATATCTTACTCAAATTGTAAGTTGATTTTATTTGCAGCTGTGTGAAAAATAAAGTACCTGTTATTTTTAGTAGAAAATCAGTATTTACTACAAACAGACGAAGGAAACAATCCAGTCAATAAAAAAGTGTCAAATGGCATTGATTTTTTCAATATTTTAGCTGTCATTTCAGCTTCGAAAAAGATTTAGACAAACAATAATCTGATGATTATCGGCATAAATACGATCCTTCGTACAACTCCTCAAAAAATCCAAAGGCGCTAAAACACAAGATCTTGGTGACCAATTCACATCGTCGAAACAAGAAATTTCGCGTCCTGCGAATTTTTCTTGCAATAAAGCCAACACGGGTGGCTTGTTGTACCATCTTGCTGAAACCAAATCTCTTCCTATTATATATAATTAATTTCAGGGCAAAAATATCGGCAATCATTCGGCTATAGCGATAAGAAGTGACAGTATGTGTGACACCTTCTTAATTTTCAAAGAAATACACTTCACCAGAGCAAATTGCACATCACACACTGACTTTTTGTGAAAGTTATGGTCTCTCCTGGGAGCTTAAGAAAGGGCAGCGATAACAGCTTTAATAAATAATAATAATAACAAGCGGGACATAACTGTTTCATATCAATACT
The DNA here is from genome assembly GCA_034642435.1 of Megalocaria dilatata. Classification (NCBI taxonomy): domain Eukaryota; kingdom Metazoa; phylum Arthropoda; class Insecta; order Coleoptera; family Coccinellidae; genus Megalocaria; species Megalocaria dilatata. Next base: position 25,959,689 of record CM067862.1, on the reverse strand, counting down.
GTGTAATAAAATTAGCCCTTCTATCTGATTATAAAGTGCAGAAATTCGATCTCGTTATAACAGTTTTACTAACCCCTTGTTTGCTAATTGCAGATAAAAACAAATATACATCTCACTTCTGGTAATAATGTCTTCGCCTGCTCACGTAGTAACCCCCTCGGTTGTTTATCTAATTACAGGCAAACAACATTGAGCATAATCATAACATATAACCATTATTAAAGCACATATATCGATCCGTCATATAGTTTGTCTCCAGTTGGTTACAACAGAATCAAATCAATAGTTACGAATTTATTAGTCCTAGGTGGAAATAGTTCAATAAAGAAATTGAAAAATCAGAATATTATGTATAGTGTTTTAGGTTAGAATAATAAGATTTCAAAGAACTGATGTATTCTTTAATTAAATAATACACAAATGTTCTATATATATTATTGTGAGTTCATCACATTGACAATGACAAAAAATTTCATTTAATACGTGGTCGAAATATTGATGGTTATTCTTCAATTTAACTTTTCTTGAAATATTTCAAATTTTTCCATTAAATCAATTATACTTCACTGGTCCTTGTAGCCTCATCAAATTTGATCGCATCTCTGGAAACGACATTAAATTTGCTACAAGATAAGAAGTACTGTGTGCCAAAAATTCTTATAGCGGGCCTGGTAAGGAGATGAATATCACCATTCTGAAGTGAACAAAATCAGTCATATTCTTTTAACGATTTCATTGATGGAAAATTATTTATTAGGGACATTTTTTCTTTTCAGCCAAAAACCTCAATTAATGTGCTTTCGAATGACATATCAACTTTTGTGCTAGCTGCTCGTCCTCTGCCATAATATCATGGCTAAGAAGATAACAACGAAAAGTTGAAATATTCCGACTTAAATTTGCTTTATCTTGAGGCTCTTTATGATTGAATATTAAAATAACTCTCATGGAAATCATGAATCCATCTGTCGAATCAAAATAATTCAAACGAATAAACTAAATTTTAATAATTAAGATTTTATGAAAAGTTGTAAAGAGAAGAGACTACTACTACTTGCAACAATTGTTCGAAATGTCCTCCGCCTTGTTTAATGCATTTCACATATCGTTTTCGTACTGAATCTTGAAGTTCACAATGTTTCTGACGCATTTCTGCACAACACAATTTTATACTTTCGATCAGATTCTCCCGAGTCTGAACGCAAATTTGATATACTTTTTCTTTCAAGGTGTTCCAGACATAAAAATCCAAAGGCATAAGGTCGGGGCTTCTTGGAAGCCATCTTACTGGACCTTACTATCCAATGCATTGCACCCCGAAATATTCATTCACTAATTCCCGTACATTCCGACTATTATGAACTGGGCAGCTATCCATTTGAAACTAGACATTTTGTCTGTTAGCCAGGGGCATTTCATCCAATATGTGTCTCAAGCTGCTTTTTATCGGGAAGTATTACTGGTCTGAAAAGTTCACCTTTTTTCAGATTTTTCTAGAATATTTGTTATAAATTGAGTTGCTTCGTTAGATTCAAGAAAACGTACTTATACCCAAAATTATTAGGCTACAGAAACTGTCAGATTTTAAATTCAATGTGATATTCAATCACAAGGAGATTCAAGATTTCAACTTTTCTTCGTTATCTCCTTAGCCATGATATTATGGAAGAGGACAAGCAGCTAGCACAAAAGTTGATATGTCATTCAAAAGCACACTAAATGTAGTATTCTTGCTGAAAAGAAAACATGCCCATAATTCATAATTTTTCTTCGATAAAATCATTCGTAAAATATGACTGATTTTGTTTACTTAAGAATCGTGATATTCATCTCCTTACCACGCCCGCAAAGAATGTTTTGGCACACAGAACTTCTAATCGTATACCAAATTTAATGCCGTTTCCAGATATGTGCCAAATTTGATGAGGATATAAGGATAACCGAAATATACCCGATTTTATGGAAAAACTTGAAATATCTCAAGTCAAATCAAGGAATGTTGAATTGAAGAATAAACAGGAACATTTCGACCATGGGTTATGACATTTTTTATTGAAAATAACTTATATGATCTCCTCTTGAAGTTTGGTCTTTTAAAAAGTATACACTCATACCAAAAAACTGCACTTGAAACGAGGAAAATGGTTGATATATATTCGACAAGATTGGTTTACTGAAATGAATTGCCTTTGTATAAAGCTACAGCGGCACAACCCTAACAAGTTATCTATTTATACTGTATACTTTCTCTAGGTGCCTGGTTGTTGTTTGTTGTATTTATTTAGAGTGGTTCTTTATTTGTACTGTCGATGGTATTCGCAGTGCCTGATATCTCATTTGCATGTACTTTTGCGTGATCCTCCGGTTACCTATTTCATTTATATTCATCATGTCCATTGATCTGTTATTTCAATCACTATATAACACTGATGAAGGCAGGATGAAATGGTATTATTTCTCCCGATCCTTGAAATATAATAGTCCTATATGAAAACTCTTAAAAGCTTTGATAGTTATGAGGTTAATACTTCTTGAGAACAAACGCAGCAGCTAATCCGACCTATCGCAATTCACGCCATCTGAACCGTACCTAACACACAGAAGTCGCGGGCCGTGTAGCGGAAGGACCGGAAGAGATTGATTTATACGCGAAACCTGCGGCAGCGTTTGCACACAAACCGCTCCAAATGATGGCACGATAATAATGCCGGCCATTCTACGACTTCTCTAATACACACATTTGACCCTAACGGCATCATTCAGATACGACGTTTCGTGAATTATAACTGCCGTGCTGCGCTCACGTACATTCAGATCTGGCCGCCCAGTCCGCGTGATTTATTAGGACGTGTTTGCTGATAATCCGTTCAGTTAATGTATTGTGAGGTTTCATATTGATATTGCATATTGGGAAGTTTCTGATACGGAGCGCTGTCTGATGCAGTAGGCGTTCGCGGACGCATGGACAGGGTGACGTGGATGGTGGTAAATAATGCACACTTACTAATTTTTGTGCAACATGCGAGAATTTTTTCTTAATATACACCAGTGAGGTTAGAATATCCCTCACTTCAGTCTTCAATATTTATTTTTTATTGTTTATTGCCATTCTTTTCTAACACAACGGCTGTGGAGTTTCCGATTAAATGAAAAATGCAGAACTCGCTCGATCGAATTCGACAGTATTCATTAACATAGTCTCCTTCAAGAGCGACACCTCTTCTAGCGTTTTCAATGCATTCGCCATTAAGGAGCGAAGAGGAAAAATAACCGGCGCATTCGCCATTTAGTATCATCTCGTTTTAGTTTTAAAGCTTTCGTTAATTCCGTATTTTGTCGTTTGTTTCCAAATTTGTAATGGACCTAATAACTGAGGAGCTACAAGATGGATAGAAAATGTCTAATGAAGTTGAAATTCATTCATGATTTTACACAGACTAACTGAATATTCGCCATGTGGTATCGCATAGAGGGAGAATTGATTAAGAACACAAGCAAAACTTGCATATGAATATACAACTTACGCAATACGTTGACTTATAACCTTTCGGAAAAAAAAATATCTGTGCAGAAACTTACTGGATATGTTTCAAGTTTAGAAAATTTGAATTTTGCAGATGCAGGATCCTGCAATACTGTGTTGGGCTTCCATAGCTGCCTCAAAAATTTTATTCGAGAACAGGCTCCCCGTATTTTCATTTCCGCATCCCAGAAAATAATTTTTTAATACACAAGATGTTTAAAAAAATTATTTTCAACAAATGGGATATATTTTAAATTCATCACCTCGTAAATTTTCGAATATTTTTAAAGTTCCTCAATATCTCCATCATGCCGCAAGACATTTTTCCAGTGGTACAAATCTTATTCCGAGAAAACTGCAAATAGTTGAGCTTAAAGTCCTCACCAATCGCCAGAAGCAATCATAACAAGAATTTTATTAGATTTATTTTGACTGATCAACAAAACATTATCATATCATATAAAGTTATGTTATGTTATACATTATATTGTATTGCATTGCATTGCAATTATTTTATTATATTATATTGTATTGTATTGTGTTGTATTGTGTTATATTGTATTGTATTGTATTGTATTGTAGTGTATTGTATTGTATTTTGTATTGTATTGTATTGTATTGTATTGTATTAATTATATAAACTAAATTAAATTGAATTAAATTAAATGAAATTAAATTAAATTACATTATATTACATTACATTACATTACATTACATTACATTACATTACATTACATTACATTATATTATATTATATTATATTAAATTATATTATATGATATCATATCATATCATATCATATCATATCATATCATATCATATCATATCATATCATATCATATCATATAATATCATATCATATCATATCATATCATATCATATCATATTATATTATATTATATTATATTATACTATACTATATTATATTATATTATATTATATTGTATTGTATTATATTGTATTATATTATATTATATTATATTATATTATATTATATTATATTATATTATATTATATTATATTATATTATATTTTCATGAAACCATTGAATAAAACTTCTTATTCACAGTTTAAATCAAATTTATGACAAAGTTTAAGATTGCTCCATCCAACTCATATTATTGTTTTGTAAATTATGAATTCAATGATGTAAATTGTATTTCTGGTATTGCAAAAAAGCTTGAAATAGAAAAAAATCTAAGAAATACTCAAAATGGGTTCAAATGTAAGGATTTATTCGTTTTTTTCATTAATTCAGTTGTGTAAAAAATTTAATTGCTTTATGAAATAAATAAAATACGATGTATGTCAGTTCCAACTAGAAGTAGAAATATCTGTTTCATTAATGATGTCAATTATGCGAAATATCTAAAAAGCATCGTTATGATTAATCAAAGTTTCAATATTTACAGGAATTTCTCATTTTATTCAGCAATGTGCCATTAAGTCTGACGAAACCAATTTCGAAATAGAAATAAATAGCTATTCGTACCTTATAGCTAACTGAAACTCTGCTCATCTACTCGTTAGCCTCTTTAATTTACTCAACCTGGATTTCATCTAGGACATCCAGGTATTAGTGTACAATGTTCATATACGTTATTACGGGTGCACTTGCTCACCTAATAGTTCGTGTAGGTTGGCAAAGGGTCTTAACTATGAATAATGATCTTACAGAACGCTGTGTAACGTAATATCCTTGTTTCGGCGTAAAACAGTTCCGCCTAATGCGATCACGTCAAAAATGGAATATGCCCGGAATTTCCATTGCTGTTTCGCGGGCTAACGAGAGAAGATTTATGCTTGCTTAAATTCTCCCCAAATGCTCAGATCGGTAATTGATTTATCGCGAAGGGCAAAACTGGTGATATTCCAGGTAGGATTAAGCAAATCTCCTCATTGGTTCAGTTGACATTTTGAGTTTAGCTGAGTAGGAACATTTCAGCCGTTTCTATGGAATTAGTATTCTGAAGGGTCTTCCAACAATATAAACTTATTTTGTTGAAACTAAGAGAGAATTACAGTGTTCTTACGAAAGCTATGGATATTCTCAAAGTATATATATATATATATATATATATATATATATATATACAGTTATATAGTTATATAGTTATATATATATATATATATATATATATAACTAACTGACAAAGAAACTGCAACACCCAGAAGGAGCTGTTTACATTTTAAATTTTGATTGGTAAAACATATATAGTATAGCAAAGAGCAAATGATCGAAATTTGAAGAAAAAAACAAAGGGTTTACAATTTCTTTTAATAATGTGTTTGTCCACCGCGATTATCTATACACTCCCCAACACGTCTTGGTATTGATGCAATAAGATGGTCTATTTCTTCTTGAGGGATACTATCCCAAGCTACCTGTAGTTTATGTCTCAGAGCCGCCAAAGTTCGTGAGGGCTGGGGTAAATTTCCAAGCCTTATACCCATGATGTCCAAACATGGTCTATGGGTGAAAGATCGGGGGATCTGGGCGGCCATGGCAAAAGATTCACATGGGTTGCTTCAAAAAAGTTTAAACTAACTCTGGCAACATGAGGTCGAGCATTATCTTGCTGAAATATTGGATTCCCAAGCCGGTTAAAGTAAGGGAGAACGCAGTGCTATCATGTTACCTCGAATAAAGATTGAAGGTGACCTACTTGCATGTGCAATAGCACTCCATACCATAACGCCTACTGTCCGGTGTACATGACGCTCAATATCAAACTTAGGTTCACGTCTTTTTCCCCGACGTCGTCTAACCCTTCTTCGGCCATCATGTGCACCCAAGGAGAATCGAGATTCATCAGAAAAGACGACCTGATGCCATCATACATTCCAATGTTGACGTTCTCTGCACCACTGTAATCGTTGCCGGCGATGCTCAACCGTCAGAAGTAACACAAGATGGGGTCGATAATGCTGCAGTCCAAAAGACCATATCCGGCGGTAAACCGTTCGAACAGTTACAGAATGGCCTTGTTCTCTTAACCACTCATCAGCCAAAGATCGATTTGTCACAAGTCGGTCTTTAATAGCCATTAGTCTTAGACGTCGATCTTGAACTTCATTTGTGCCCCTTTGACGTCCGGTGCCTACTCTTCTTCGATTTTGGGCATTAGAAGGTAGAAGCCATGCTGTTTTGACATTTCTGTTCAGTAAGCATTGACAAATTATCATGGAAAGACTAACGACGCAGCAACGTTTACAAATTGTTGAAATTTCTTTTCAAAATCAGTGTTCTATTCGCCAAACTTATAGAGCACTTCGTGAAATTTATGGATTATATAATCGTCCATCAAAGCAGCTTATTCGTCGAATTATTGATAGATTTCCGACAATATTTTCTCTACTCGATGCAATAACAACAACAACAAAACAAAGAACTGTTACGTACAGAAGAAGAAAATATCGCAGCTGTAAGTTATAGTGTTATCGACGATCCTGATTTGTTTATTCGTCGATGTTCACAACAAGTTGGAGTGTGTGCATCCACCACATGGAAAATTTTGCGTAAAGATCTTGGTCTACACCCATACAAAATCCAACTGATTCATGAACTAAAGCCACTTGACCATAATAAGCGTCGTTTGTTTGCTGATTAGGCCCTAGAACAGCTTGAAGTGGATCCACTTTTGAACGTATAATTGTGTTTAATGATGAAGCTTTTTTCTGGTTGAACGACTATGTTAACAAGCAAAATTGCCGTATATGGAGTAAGAACAATCCTCAAAAAGTTCTGCAGGTTCCATTGCATCCTGAAAAATGCACTGTATGGTGTGCTGGAGGCATCATCCGTTCATATTTCTTTAAAAACGATGCTGGAGCTAATTTTTTAGTGAATGGTGCTCGTTACAGATCGATGATCAATGATTATTTGTTTCAAAATATGAATGGTATCAACCCAGAAGCGTTTTGGATCCAACAAGATGGAGCTACAACTTATGCTGCTACCGTAACACTTGATTTATTGAAAGGAAAATTTGGCGATTACATTATTTCGAGAAATGGTCCAGTTTATTGGCCTTCAGGATCATGCGACATAATTCTACTATTTTCTTTGGGGTTATGTCAAAAAATTGGTTTATGCTGATAAACCAGAAACAATAGACGCTCTGGAAGCCAACATAATTCGTGTTTTCAATGAAATAAGGCCTGAATCACTTCAAAAAGTGATCCAAAATTGGTCTGGTCGAATGCAACTCCTCAGAGTTACTCGTGGTGGAAATATGCCGGAAATTATTTTTAAAACATAAATGTTATAAAATTATCTTTCAAATAAAAAAAAAATTGGTTTCATTCTCAGTTTAAGTGTGTTTTATTTCAATTTGAAATTCTATCACTCTGAAGAAAACTCCCGATATATATTTATTATAGAGAGGGTGAACTCAACAAGTTTGCAAGGAGCACAAATGTGTTTCGTATAACCCTTAACGCGTTTTCCATCAGATATTCGACCTCCATAAAACATCCAACTACAATTTTGTGCCAAACTTATCATACCGTACACACCCTCGAGATGAATTTCGCATTTCTATGATATACGTCTGCAGGTTGCAGATGAGAAGTAGCAATTAGTATGTGGAAACCAACACTTGATTAAGATATATTTCATACGAACCCAGAACAGGAGGAACAAATCCTCTCTCCTTGATTACGAATTCACAGTACGCGTTCTGGTGATAACTTTCGCTGTAGCAAATCACTTCGCTCTTCGTATTAACTTGTTCAGCAAATTAACTGCTCAGAGTTACTGGTAGAGGCGAATGCAATCTTAACGATATAATTTTAAATGTTCGTGCACAAAGGGGTGGGTTTCTGTTGTATCAGATTTGTGCTTTGGAGTAAGGCAATAAATTAAGTTTCAGACGATTTTGCCATATCTTAATCCATATGAATTAATGGAATTGAATTGTACGTTTTATAATCATAATATTAAGATAACCATTACAAAACAGATAAAATATCCCGATTTAACATTACTATTAATAAGGTAAAGAAAACATTGAATTGCTTTGGCCTTTACTTGATACGAATCCATTGTATACTTAATTAAAGGACACATACGTAGGGAACTGATATTCTACCCTTATCTATATTGTACAAAGGATCACTTTGTTTATTTGTGAAGATCGTTCCACTCCAAGAAACCCTTTGAGCACCTCGTTAAATCATATCTACCAAAAAGATGCCTTCAAATGCATTATACGCTAATGACTTATTACATATTTCCCTGGATACTCAGGTCTGCGATGCACATTTAAGATGCATTCGAATTTCACTTGTAGGGGTAGAAAAGACGAAATCGATACCTGATTGGTCAAGACGTAGATGATGGGATAGCTAATACTACCTAAGGAAAGGGGTTGAATGTTGTCACTGTGCCCAGTTCGAAGAGAGTTCAAGGGTATACAATTGAAAGAGGTTACGCAGTTAGACGATTGAAGATGGCAAAGAACAGTAAAATATATGGAAGCTCAGTAGATGGTGCTGGTCGATATTGTGGGAAACGATTGGATAAATAGCTGTAAATACCTGTAAATATAATATATAGCTGGTTCTGAAGAACCATTAATAATATTGACAAATATATTAATAATAATGAAGATGAATCAAACAAATATAATAATTCAGGAGTCTATAAGTTGACTTGTAAGGATTGCCCAATGGTTTATATTGGTCAGATCGGTAGATCGTTCAAAACAAGAATCCACCAAATTCAAAAGAGCTACACTTCAAATTCCACACATTCCACATATGCCGAACATCTAAGAGAATTTGAACATAATTGCAATAACGAATATGACATTATGCATATTGAGAGTAAGGGTTATAGATTAACATTCTTAGAATCACTTGAAATAGACCGATATAATTCTCAAAAAATTTTCCTAAACGAACAAACGGAGACCAATAGGTCTCCGTTGAATATCTTAGTGTAATTTGGAAAACCAACGACTACCCCAATAACTTTTATTGCCACCGACGTTATTTCTCCATCTAATTGTGAATAACCTAATAAATATCATTAAAGCTTCCTTTAATACTTGTCAATACATATAAAAAAACCTATGTAAGCTTTCACATAGTAGCAGTTCAAATGTAGAATGTAATTAAGCCATAGTGTAGCGAAACAATTGTCGTTCAACAATAAAAAGATCGTGGATATGAATTTTATTTATGAAAGTTGCAAACAAATTCCCATCAAGTAAAGACCGAATCCATCAAATATTAATTGTATTAGTCAAAAAGTTTTACTGGACAATTTATCTATTTTGCACTATGATATATTCATTCAGAAAATTTTATGGAACTTTAGACATTTTGAACACACTTTATATAAAAACTTTTAAATATTAACAGAAAAATTCTATGGAATCCCTACAGAATTTTTATATTTGTTTAAATTGTTAAAAATTCAATAAAAATATGTCAGAAATATTGTTTATATTCAAGTAGGTATACAAAGTTCTCGAATATCATTGAATATCCAAAATATGAAGGAATTTATAGAAAATAAAGAATATTGACCGAAATTACCCAGGAATCTTAGTCCATCTTATGTTATGGACAAAACATTTTATTTCAAAAAATGCTCGAAATGAAAGAATATTGCAAATTCTCCAGAACAGCGTTGAAACTACCGTACATAATCATCAGTTGAATTTATTTACTGACTAATGAAAAGAATCACATATCACATACCCTAATCTCACATATCGGGTGTTCTTTTTAGAGTGATATAACTTTAAATTGAAATGAAATACATTTAAATAAAGATTGATGCCAATTTTTCACATTTGAAAGATAATTTCATGACATTTATGTTTTAAAAATAATTTCGGGCATATGTCCACCACGACTAGCTCTGAGGAAGCGCATTCGACCAGAGCAATTTTGGACCACTTTTTCTAGTCATTCAGGCCTTATTTCATCAATAACACGAGTTATGTTGGCTTCCAAAGCGTCTATTGTTTCTGGTTTATCAGCATAAACCAATGACTTGACATAACCCCAAAGAAAATATTCCAGTGGAGTTATGTCGCATGATCTTGAAGGCCAATTAATTGGACGATTTCTCGAAATAATGTTATCATCAAATGTTTCTTTCAAATTTTTGATTGTCTCGGTCTTTACTTGACGGAAATTCATCTTCAATATAAGAAAAACAAATGTTAACTTCCGCTATATTATTGATTTACACGACAATTGTTTCGTCATACCATGACTTCATCAGGCAGTTTAAATACTCACCTGATGAAGTTATGGTATGACGAAATAATTGTCGTGTAAATCAATAAAATAGCGAAAGTTAACATTTGTTTCTTTCAATAAATCAATTGTTACGGTAGCAGCATGAGGTGTAGCACCATCTTGTTGGTACCAAAACACTTCTGGGTTGATACTATTCAAATTTTGAAACAAATAATCATTGATCATCGATCTGTAACTGTAACATTAGCTCTAGCATCGTTTTTAAAGAAATCTGGGCCGATGATACCTCCAGCGTGTAAAGCATACCATACAGTACAGGATGCAATGGAACATGCAGAACTTCTTGAGGATTGTTTTCACTCCATATACGTCAATTTTGCTTGTTTACATAGTCGTTCAATCACAAATGAGTTTAATCATTAAACACAATTTAACGATAAAAAAGTGGATCAACTTCAAGCTGTTCTAGGGTCGAATCAGCAAACAAACGACGCTTATTATGGTCAAGTGACTTTAGTTCTTGAACGAGTTGGATCTTGTATGGGTGTAGACCAAGATCTTTACGCAAAATATTCAATGTGGTGGATGCACAGAGTTAAACTTGTCGTGAATGTCGACGAATAGACCCATTTTCAAAACTGAAGAATATTATACAATGTTCCAAAAAACTAGATGTTATTTTGTTATGTAATATACTTAAAGAAAAGTATATGAAATAAAAAAATAACATCTACTTTTTCGGAACATTGTATAAATAACAACCATTTCACAGATTTCAGTAGAACTGAGATTTTACACGTAGGTAATAAAAGCAGAAGACCTTTTAGCAAGTTTGGAAATTTGTTTAGCACATGGAAAGAAGCTACAAATCACAAATGAACAACTTGAAAATAATTTATGACCATTGCTCTTATCTGTAAAGGAATATGACCGAACCAACAACTTATTTTTAATTAAAACAAATTGTAGAAATTACTATGTTTTACTATCAATAAAAATATATTTTACACATTTTCTTGTGACTCGAGTTTCGGGAAATGAACTATCCCATCATCAGACAACTTTTTTTTATACTCTTCAAAATGGTACCTGTGATCTACCCTACCATTATAAATAGGATTTTAACTTTTGTTCTCTTCAGTTTTGAAAATGGACTAAAAACCCAAAATGTATATGTCAACAGACATCAAATAAACAGTGAAATTTGAGCCAAGTTGTTTTTATTTACATTATTAATGAAGAGGCTAAAGTTTGCTCGGTAATTTTGGTAAATATTCTGTATTTTCTATAGAGTTTTTTACGTTTGAGATGTTTGAGAATTCTACATGCGTACTTGAATAGAAGCAGTGCTTCGAAGACATTCTGATTTAGCTTTCAATTAAATTTTTTAGAGGTTTTACGGAACTATCCGGTGCAATATTTATTTTTTTTAAAAACCCTATTCTAAGGAGTATACTATTTAAAATTTCTTAACATATACATTCAATTGCTTGAGGGAATAAAAAAAAGTTACATAATCAACGTACATTAAAATTTTCGAATGAAACTATATACCTACTGTCAAATATGTTTTATATCATTGTATCATATATTTAGGTTCTCTAAAATTCTGAAACATTTTTTTCATGAGATAGAAAATCATTTTTTGAGGCATATGAATATCAAGTTTGGTAATTTTCATTATACCGCACGAAATAAATATTTTAAATAGCCGATAATCATTTATATACATTTAAATTCCATTGAATTTATTTAACATATTAATAATAGCGAACTTGATGAAGTAAGTCAAAATTAATCTGTTTTATATGTGATGATTTTATCAGATATTATTTTCTCGAATGTAGATAATTTCCGTTCTGAGCAGCATTCATTTTGGCGCAGGATGCCCCATAAGAAAACCATTCATTTATATCTGCTTTAGGTGGTAATGGAATAATAAACGTTAAAAAAATATTTAAATATTTTAATATTAGCCTTCTATATATTTATTTTCAAAAAATTATATTTAATAATTATAACTTCAGAAATTAAATTAAACTAATGTCATATAAGTACCACTTATATCAAACTATATATATATAAACATTCATTATAAGACAGCGAAATGAAATAACAAAATCCAATAAATAAAAATTGTTAACCAAAATCCTATAAATTAAATATTTTGAGTAGACAAAATTTTGTTTCTGCTGATCAATCTTATGAAAACAAATATCTTTCAAAAATGTTTGATATATATATATATATATATATAATATAATCTTAAGAATTTCATCATAAAACTTAATATCTTACTTAGAATATTCAATATTATTGGATATCTAACTAAGTTACTTTCTATAATATCTCAAGTTATGTAAAAACATTACTGAAAAACAAGTTTTAAGAGAGACTTTGCTTCGTCAGTACTCAATTAATTAATATTCAATAAAATATAACATCAATCAACAACAAATATTTGCTCACCCTTCAACAATTTAGAAAACTTCTGGTAAATGAATACTGAAAAATTTAAATGGAGTGTAAGGTTAACTACACATAAATAATTTTGTGGTTTACCCTTGATCTAAAAGATTGAAAGACAATTTAACGGCCTCTATTATAGCACAAGGAATATCTGTATAAAGAATGTTAATTATATATTATGAATAAAATAACATAAATAGAGGTTAATACTTGAAAGAAGGTATATAAAATTATTTAAATATTTTAATATTAGCCTTCTACATATTTAATTTCAAAAAATTATATTTAATAATTATAACTTCAGGAATTAAATTGAAATAATGTTATATAAGTACCACTTATATCATATAAAATAAACATTCATTATAAAACATCCAAATGATATAACAAAATCCAATAAATAAAAATTGTTAACCAAAATCCTATAAATTAAATATTTTGAGAAGACAAAATTTTGTTTTTGCTGATCAATCTTATGAAAACAAATATCTTTCAAAAATGTTTAACATAATCTTAAGAATTGCATCATAAAACTATCTTACTTAGAATATTCAATATTATTGAATTCCTGAAGTTACAATTATTAAATAAAATATTTTGAAATTAAATATGTAAAATATTTAAATAATTTTATATACCTTCTATCAAGTATTAACTTTTATTTAAGTAAAAAAAATATATTCTTAAATACAATAATAAACATATTTACACAATTTATTATATAACAATAATAGTTTCGCGCCAACATTGTGGCTTTTTCAGGTTTACATTTCAAACTTCTTAATTGAATTAAATTCTAGGAATGTATACAGTAGATATTGCCATGAATTTATCAAAGGAAAAGCATTCAAAAACCAAACAGCCGCTTTTTTATGCCACTCAACTATGATCGCTGCAAATATCCATGAATCTCTTTCAACATGAAGCAAAAGGTAAAAGGTCCCAGAACTATGACCGTCAAAATCTACGTCATACTCCGATAGTCACCAATTATTTCAATTACACCAACTCGATCCATCCACTTGACGTTCTGAAACGTCGATGCGCCATTACATTAACTCCGAAGCGAAAGGGCCTCTACCAGATAGGCACATCACAAAAAGTTTTAATTAGCCAGCGAATTTCGTTTAATGTTACTCATTAGGTCGTTCTTTTCATTTGCGGTGTGTCCATTTATATAAAATGGATTGTGATAATTGGTCCCTCGGTTGTAGGTCATTTGAGTTTTTGCAGAATATTTCGAGACCCACTGTTGATTTTTATGAACGACCTGAATATTCAGACTGTATTAGTGTTGCGGAAATGAGCAAAACTTCTATTTTAACTTCCTGGTTTAATATTTTCTAAAATAATAATTATTTAAGGTACTCATATTGCGGCGCTTCTATTTCTCACACATGTCTGCGGTTTCGAAGTTTTTATGGTGGTCCAATTACATTTTGACCCAACAAGTCAAACATAAGCTGAAAACTTTCAACGAAATGATTTATTGTAGAATTAATAGAAATATTTTATAAATTGAAAATTTACTTCGAAGGATTTTTTTTAAATATCTGAAAATTTTGTTTTAGCTGAATTATTTCTGTTTACTGTTAAAGAATTAATTCCCATTTTATGAAGATTAGAAATCCTCCTCCTTAAACCTTTTATATAAGCCAATGAAAACCATATTTACTTTTATTCATAAAAATCATTCATATTGATATCAATTTTTTTTTAAATATTGTGCTAAAATTTCTTTTCAACCATTTTTTCAATGATTTCACTTCCATAGCTATTATTTTAATATTTTAATATTTACAGATATATTCTGTTAGCCTTCTACATATTTAATTTAAAAATTTTCATTTAATATTATAACTTCAGGAATTGAATTAATGTCATATAAGTACCACTTATATCAAACGACATATAAAATAAACATTTATTATAAGACATCCAAATGATATAACAAAATCCAATAAATATAAATTGCTAACAAAAATCTTATAAATTAAATATTTTGAGCAGACAAAATTTTGTTTTGTTTTTGATGTTATATTTTATTGAATAATATGATTGAGTACTGACGAAGCAAAGTTTCTCTTAAAACTTGTTTTTTAGTAATTTTTTTTACATATCTTGAGAGTTTCTTAAAAGTAACTTAGTAAGATATATAAAATTTGTTTTTTCTTCATCCTTTTGAGATTATAAAGGACCAAAATATTATGGCACTCAACTTGAATGAGCATCTTGTTGAACGTCTTTGTTAATGAACAAGATATTCAGTTTGAGATTAATCCATAAATTAGGTGAAATTTCTCCATAAGATGGGGATGAAAGTTTGAAAATTCAGTAAATCCCTAGCAAGAATGAAGTTTTTTACTTGCTCTTCTAAAATTTATATTTCAAAAAATTTTTGCAAGAAACTTTAAGAATTAAATTAATGTTTTATAAGCACTGCTTATATTTAATAGACGTATGAAATCCATTTGAATTTGTATAATGAGTTTCGATTTTATACGTCTATTAAATATAAGCAGTGCTTATAAGACATTAATTTAATTCTTAAAGTTTCTTGAATAAATTTTTTGAAATTAAAATTGTAGAAGACTAACAGATTATATCTTATTTATTTAGTTATTCAAATATTTTAATATTAGCCTTCTATATATTCAATTTAATATGAAAAATAATATTATATTTAATAATTATAACTTCAGGAATTAAATTAAATTGTCATAGAAGTACCACTTATATCC
This sequence comes from Megalocaria dilatata, assembly GCA_034642435.1. Classification (NCBI taxonomy): domain Eukaryota; kingdom Metazoa; phylum Arthropoda; class Insecta; order Coleoptera; family Coccinellidae; genus Megalocaria; species Megalocaria dilatata. The sequence goes on along the minus strand of CM067862.1, from coordinate 25,943,735 downwards.
AACGACATATAAAATAAAAATTGATTATAAGAAATCCAAATGATATAACAAAATCCAATAAATATAAATTGTTAGCAAAAATCTTATAAATTAAATATTTTGAGTAGACAAAATTTTGTTTCTGCTCATCCCTCTTATGAAAACAAATATCTTTCAACTATATTTAACATAATCTTAAGAATTTCATCATAAAACTATCTTATTCAGAAAATTCAATATTAAGGGATATCTAACTAATTATTTTTTAGAAAATCTCAAGATATGTAAAAACATTACTAAAAAGCAATTTTTAAGAGAGACCTTGCCTGAAATTCTTAAGATTATGTTAAACATTTTTGAAAGTTATTTGTTTTCATAAGAGGAATGAGAAGAAACAAAATTTTGTCTTCTCAAAATATTTAATTAATAAGATTTTTGTTAACAGTTTATATTCATTGGATTTTGTTATATCATTTTGATGTCTTATAATATATAATATATATATATATATAAATATATAATATTCAAATAATTTTATATCAAGCATAAACCTCGATTTATTGCGTTTTTTTATTTCATAGCTATTATCCACATCAATAATTTTAATTTCATGATTTCTTTTCAGAAATTAACTTCGTTCAACAGGATCAAAAATCTATGAATGAAACTGTGGAATGTTATCATTTTAATTTGGCATGACTGATTAGATTTTGAATGGATTATATGGGATTAGTAGTGGTAGGTTTTCTAAAATTGTCGAATTCAAACCTATTATTACTATGACCTATATTAAGAACTAAGAAGTTGATTGGAGAGTTTTCTTCTATTTCTATTGTGGATTTAATATTATCATCTATGATATTCAGATAATTTGAAAATTCCGATAGCAGCCTATCAGTTCCAGTCCAAATGCAAAACGTCATCTACATATCTAGCCTATAAGTTAACGAGTTTTGCCAACTTATCATTTGTCTTGCTGGCGAAAAATAATTTTCCAAAGTAAGAAATTAATAATTCAGATAAAAGTGGACTTTTTGGACTTCCCATTGGAAAGCCATTAATCCATGTGCATCTATGCACATGGAAAATTTTGCGTAAAGATCTTGGTCTACACCCATACAAGATCCAACTGGTTCAAGAACTAAAGCCACTTGACCATAATAAGCCTCGTTTGTTTGCTAATTGGGCCCTAGAACAGATTGAAGTTGATCCACTTTTTTATCGTAAAATTGTGTTTAGTGATGAAGCTCTTTTTTGATTGAACGGCCATGTAAACAAGCAAAATTGCCGTATATGGAGTGAAAACAATCCTCAAGAAGTTCTGCAGGTTCTATTGCATCCTAAAAATGCACTGTATGGTGTGATTTACACGCTGGAGGCATCATCGGTCCATATTTTTTCAAAAACGATGCTGGAGCTAATGTAACAGTGAATGGTGCTCATTACACATCGATGATCAATGATTATTTGTTTCAAAATTTGAATGGTATCGACCCAGAAGTGTTTTGGTTTCAACAAGATGGTGCTACACCTTATGCTGCTCCCGTATCAATAGATTTATTGAAAGAAAAATTTGGCGATAACATTATTTCGAGAAATGGTCCAATTAACTGGCCTCCAAGATCATGCGACATAACTCTACTGGATTATTTTATTTGGGGTTATGTCAACTCATTGGTTTATGCTGATAAACCAGAAACAATAGACGCTTTGGAAGCCAACATAACTCGTGTTATTGATGAAATAAGGCCTGAATGACTAGAAAAAGTGGTCCAAAATTGGTCTGGTCGAATGCGCTTCCTCAGAGCTAGTCGTGGTGGACATATGCCGGAAATTATTTTTAAAACATAAATGTCATAAAATTATCTTTCAAATGTGAAAATTGGCTTCAATCTTAATTTGAATGTGTTTTATTTCAATTTGAAGTTCTATCACTATAAAAAAAGAAACAGCCAAATCGTATTCATTAAAAAGTATTCAAAGGATTTATTCCAAGTAGAGGCCAACAAAATTCGAAGTTTATAATATGAATGTCAATATAAAAATTTCATTTGAAAAAGAGGTATAATGCAGATTTTTGAGAGCATATTCCACTATTTCCATAACTTAACGAGTTCAAAATAACAGACCGTAAGCTCGTCAACCTAATCAAAACTCATCAAAACCGAATCTCACCCTCCAATGTATACCAAGCCTGATAGGGTAGAGAATCATCCCCTGAATATTTAAGATTCCAGGCATCATTAAACAACGTGGATAATATATTCATCAGGGCGGTGCTTTTCTTCTTTTTCATTCCTATCTTTACCTTCTATAATGCCTTGTCTCCCCGATCCATACTTAATAAGCGAAAACAATTTAGACGTTATGAAATTTTCATATCTACCGAACGTTTTTCTCCTACGATCGGGGATGACGACGTCGCCAGTGATTCCAGGGTTGATATCGCGCTGTGGTGAAGAGGGATGGATCCCTTGAACAATTCAAAGAGCAATTTGGGCCTGGAGTTCGTTCCCAAGAAAGTAACGAGTGGTTCGGTGAGCTGCACGCTGATTTCGCGTGGGTTACGTATTTTTTTTTATTTTAAATTTTCATTGCCCGGAACTGGAGAGAATGGGGGACGTATAATAAATTCCTGGGAGGAAATGAGGTCCCAATTTGTCTGAAATGAAAAATTCGTCGAATACTTCAAGGGTCTCATGTTATGCGAGGTCTTTATGGGGTGTGGTTGATGGATAATGTTGAATTAAAGATGGTCTCCATTATGGACCTTGTTCGTGATAATCTTTTTGACACGAATAAATTGAAGAATGAAGTCTTCAAATTTGTTTGTGTAATTAAGGGATACTTTGTCTGAGATATTCGATTAAAATTATTAATGTAGCAAATTAAATTTTTTTTTTATATAAACATGGGTCCGCAAATGAGCCGATTTGAAAATATAAGCAATTTTCGGTTTTAAAATTAACTACTAGGGCAACCAAATACTATTTTTGATTTATTTTCATCTTGTTATTATTATTATTATTATTATTATTATTATCCTGATACTCCTAGATCTTCTGTGAAGATCCCTCAGAAGCTTTTTCAGCTTGTACGAGTTAGGAGTTCAGTTGTGTTCTGTGTAGGCTTTGTTACTGCGATCTTGCGCCACTTTAGGTCACAGCACTGTTAATTTTTGACCCAACAGTGAAATGGTGGCAGATACCCGTCCAACTAGAAAATTTCTTTTCTACCTGAATAGGATTCGAACCCTGGACCTCCCGGTCACGAGTCCGATGCTCTCCTGTTGACCGAACTTGCAATTAAAATGTTTTTCAGTCGGATCATTAAAAAAAATCACAGCCGGCATCAAACATTTGGTTTTCATATGACATTTACGCGCTTTTGTTGAGTATTTTGCATCCGATTCGATTCGTTTACTTTCTTTCACTTTGTTGTTAAGAAAAAGTTATTATTCCTGAATTTTGAATGCTTTATTCCAATATTGAAATGAGTGATATGGTTTTCGTGTATAGCCGTGCCAACGGAAGCACGTCGCCTTTATGTAGAGGCCTAGATCGTCAACTTCCTTCTCATGTGACGTTCAACTAAGTTTTTAGACGATTGAGGGAAACTGTTTCCTTAAAAAAAACACTCATGATACTAGACGTCCAAGATCTGTAAGAACTCCAGAAGTTGAAGAGCAAATTTCAAATATTGTGACTGAAAATCCCGGTACAAGTGTAAGAAGAATTTCAGCGGAAGTAGGAATAAGCGGTCCTCTTGTCTGGAGAACTATGCATCAACAACTTCTCCTTTCATTCCATATTCAACACGTGCAATCTCTTAATCCTCCTGATCCATCAAGCCAGAAGGATATTCAATCAAAGGGTTTCAACAAAGATTGCAGAACATCCGCATTTTACTTCTAATATCTTTTTCACTGATGAGGCTTCACCAAAGATGGAATTTTTATTCAAATATTCTAATATTAGCCTTCTACATATTTAATTTAAAAAAATTATATTTAATAATTATAACTTCAGGACTTAAATTAAATAAATGTCATATAATTACCACTTATATCAAACGACATATAAAATAAACATTCATTCTAAGACCTCTATTTATATTATTTTATTCATAATATCTAATTATATGCTTTCCTCAACATCCTTTATACAGATAGTCCTTGTGTTATAACAGAGGCCGTTAAATTGCCTTTCAATCTTTCAGATCAAGGGTAAACTACAGAATTATTTATTTCTAGTTAACATTACACTCCATTTCAGTTTTTCAGTATTCATTTCCCCGAAGTTTTCTGAATTGTTGAAAGGTGAATAAATATTTGTTGTTGATTGATTTTATATTTTATCGAATATGAATTAATTGAGTACTGACGAAGCAAAGTCTCTCTTAAAACTTGTTTTTCAATAAAGTCTTTACATATCTTGAGATTTTGTAGAAAGTAACTTAGTTTGATATCCAATAATATTGAATATTCTATGTAAGATAGTTTTATGATGAAATTCTTAAGATTATGTTAAACATTTTTGAAAGATATATGTTTTCATAAGATTGATCAGCAGAAACAAAATTTTGTCTACTCAAAATATTCGATTTATAGGATTTTGGTTAACAATTTTATTTATTAGATTTTGTTATATCATTTGGATGTCTTATAATGAATGTTTATTTTATATGTCGTTTAATATAAGTGATAATTATATGACATTAATTTAATTTAATTCCTGAAGTTATAATTATTGAATATAATTATTTGAAATTAAATATGTAGAAGGCTAATATTAAAATATTTAAATAATTTCATATACCTTCTATCAAGTATTAACCTCTATTTATGATGAAATTTTTAACTTTCATTTGGGTGAATGAAAATCCACACGCCATTCATGAAACAGCGTTACAGTATAAATATCTGACTAGGTATTTTAGGAGATAGTTTGTTAGGACCAGTAGTTTTACCACGGAATTTAACATGAGCCGCAATTCTGCCCAATTTTCTAGATGTGATACCTTTAAATCAGTGGATGAATATTTGGTTCAGGCAAGATGGAGCGCCCCCATATTATACACTTGCTGTTAGGGAACATTTAGATCAAACATTTACCAGAAGATGGATAGGACGAGAAGGCCCAGTACCATAGCCCGCTAATCTCCCGATTTGAATCCTTTGGACTTTTGTATTAGGGCTTATTTGAAAAGTTTAGTGTATGCAACGTCAGTGAATAACATCGAAGAGTTGAAACATCGGATTAAACTATACTGTCAAATGATACGAACACAACCAGGTCTTTTCGAAAGACTACGTAATTCCTTCATGCGACGATGTCTTCATGCATTGAAATGGAGGGTGGTCATATGGAACATCTTCTAGTAAAACACTAGAAGTCAAAAATAAATCGAATATCTCCTGTAATTGATCGTATTTGGATGCGCTAGAAGTTAATATCTTGAAAACCGAAAATCGTTGATATCTACAAAACGGCTCATTTACGGACCGATGTTTATATGAAACTTTTTACTTATCCAAAATTAGTTCCCAAAATATTGAAACGTTTTTCTTCAACACCCGGTATGCATTAGGGGATCACTACAAAAAAAAATATTGTTTTCACACGTCATAAAGTTTATTTGAAAGAGAGCAACGAAATAATTGATTGAATAAATAGCTTCAGAACAGGTTCACATAAAATCAGTTTCATCCCGTGTCAAATTATAAAGGGTGTTTCAATAAGTGCGCAAGATTTCAGTTTTCAATAAAACATAGTTTTCTGTAGCAAAGTATTGAAATATTTATTGATTCAGAAAATATACATTTGTATATTTCATACATTATGTTTGAAACAAAATATCTTGTAAATGATTACTTTATTTTGCAGAGTGTTAGAATGTCAATCAAACGTAGAGCAATTTTGGAGCTGTCAATTTGAAATTGTTCGTTTGCTCAATGTGTCTCGACAAACCGTGTCCGATGCAATTTGCCTTTTCAAGCAGCTTGACCATGATGATCGTCTTCCAGGAAGTGAGAGAAAACGCTGTGTCAATAATCCTAGCAATCGCAACATCGTCAAGAAGCGAGTCAATCGAAATCCGAGGGTCTCCACGAGGAAAATAGCCCGTGAGACCGGTATCAACCGTGAATCCGTTCGTCAAATGTCCAAAAAGGAGCTCAACCTTTAGCCATACAAGCTTCAAAAAGTTCAACTCCTCACGAATAAAAACAATTGCGTATGACTCTAAAGGTGCCCCCCACTCTTTCGTTTCGACGCCGGTCAGGAGTGGGAGCGCATTCTCTTCACAGACGAGAAGCTTTTCACCATAGAACAATCCCACAACCACCAAAACGACTGAGTCTTGTCCTCAGAGGATTTCGGTACGTCGGCCATCATCGAGGATCATCAAAATCCACAATCCGTCATGGTCTGGGGCGGAATTTGCGCCAGCGGCAAAACACACTTGGTTTTTGTGGATCAAAGGATAAAAAAAATCAAGAAGTCTATCGCTGCGACATTCTCGAGGCCGTAGTACTTCCGTGGGCCCAGCAGCACTTCAGCGACACGCATTGAACCTTTCAACAAGACTCAGCTCCGGCTCATAAAGCGAAAACGACGCAAGAATGGTGTAAAACCCATTTTCCGGGTTTCATCACATCTGCAGAATGGCCCTACTTGCCGGATCTCAACCCAATGAACTGAAGCGTGTGGTCGATTATGGAGCTCAGGACGTGTGCTAAACACCACAAACGTTTGAAGTCGCTGAAGCACCCTGCGACGGGAATGAGATCGATTAACGCTCAGCCCATTACCGAAAATTTCAAGGAGCGTCTGAAGCTATGTATGTTTATGTTATTATTATTCGATGTTGCTTTCTTAAATTTCTTTTGTTTGTTAAATGAAAAAAAGATTGTCCAAGGTTTTTTCTGGTCAGCCTGTATAGAGTTATATTCTCTTATCAGTTAGTTATCGAAGTTTACATTCAATTACTATTTCCAAACAGAAGAAAATCAATTTTCCTCTCTAGAGTTGTTATTAGTCCTGTCCAATCAGTGATTGCTTTCTTGCATTAAGATTTAGTGCAAAGGAAACGGGCACATCTCGAAAAATTCCAACTCCGCTTACCCTGTAATTTATTTGTTTACCCCTTTTTCATCAAGCCCATTGAATTGAGCCAGAAAACAGGGAAAGAATCGAGAAAAACCCAGCGTTAGAGAGCTCCGGGCAAACAAATAAAGTGAGTAAAATGCTTTTCCTAATAACAATTAATTACGGGATATACCCAAGTCTCCAGATTTTGGGGATTCATTTCCCTCGAATCGTTAACTAATACGGATTTTTCTGGAATATTGGATGACTCATTTTTACCAGATAAACCGAGTACACTCGAAAATTATAGGGGGTGAATTCACAGATTAAATAAAAGAATGTTAATTCATCATTTCGAAATGATCTCTAACAAATTTATTATCTGTCTTGAAATGTTCGCATTCCGCAAAGTTATGTAGGTTCCACTTGGAGTGAAGTAAAATTAATGAATAAAACTGGAGAATCTTTGTCCATAACTTGTGTTTCAAGATACGAAACAATGCGACATTTTAATATACAGAGACTAATTTTGGGAGGATGATATTGTCGTTTCGATTAAAATAAAATTCTGGTGTCAAATCTGTTTTTCCAAGATGTATTCACCGTTGTGAAACTGATTAACTTCGAATACACCTGTATACTCCCGAACAAGAAACATTTTTTGCTGGTTTATTGTTTTCATTTAAGTGATAAGATAGTGAAGATTTCACACACAAACAATTGTCATGTTACATTCAACAAGTTGAAAGTTGATAGGGGGGAGCAAGTGTGTATACCAAAAATTATTGATATATCAAAACAATATTTTCATTCTTGAAATAATTGGCCAGGATTAGGTAAGCGGTAAATATAGAAAAAATAAATAGAATGTGTACTGAATTGAAATTGAAGAAGGTAAGTAATGAATTAGATATTTTTTAAAATTATTTTTAGAACTATTTGAATATTTTAATATTAGCCTTCTACATATTTAATTAAAAAATTATATTGAATAATTATAACTTCAGGAATTAAATTAAATTAATGCCATATAAGTACCACTTATATCAAACGACATATAAACTAAACAATCATAATAAGACATCCAAATGATACAACAAAATCCATTGAATAAAAATTGTCAACCAAAATCCTATAAATTCAATAATTTGAGTAGACAAGATTTTGTTTCTACTCATCAATCTTATGAAAACAGATATCTTTCAAAAATGTTCTACATAATCCTTAGAATTCCATCATAAAACTATTTTACTTAGAATATTCAAAATTATTGGATATCTAAGTTACTTCAATAAAATCTCAAGATATGTAAAAACATTACTAGAAAATAAGTTTTAAGAGAGACTTTGCTTCGTCAGTACTAAATTATATTTATGTTCAATAAAATATAATATTAATCAAAAAAAAAAAAAATTTATCACCCTTTAACAATTCAGAAAGCTTCTGGTAAATCAATACTGAAAATATAAATGGAGTGTAATGTTAACTCAAATAAATAATTCTGTGGTTTACTATTGATCTAAAAGAGTGAAAGACAATTTAACGGCTTCTGTTATAGCACAAGGACCATCTGTATAAAGAATGTTAAGGAAACCAAATAATTATACTACTCTGTCAAGAAAGTACCGGGAATTTTCAATTAAAACAACATTTTTACATTTAATCGTCAAAATTTATTGGGTCGCCTTCAAAATAGGCTCCATTTGCTCCAATACATCTATGCCAACGGCACTTCCAATTATCGAAACATTTTTTATAGGCGCTTTCCGGGATGGACTTTAGCTCTCGCGCCGAATTTTGTTTTATGGCTTCAATCGACTCAAAACGGGTGCCACGAAGGGGCAATTTTAGTTTTGGGAAGAGGAAAAAGTCGCAGGGAGCCAAATCCGGCGAATACGGTGGTTGCTGAAGCACGTTTGTTGAGTTTTTGGCGAGAAAGTCAGTCACAATCGTAGCTCGGTGAGAAGGCGCGTTATTGCTCAACGTAATCACCCATAGTAAAAATCGGCACGCACTCTGACATCGACTGACTTAATCAGCTGTTGCAAACACACTAGTTGACAGATCCCGCTCAAGCTTGGCATAGTAATTAAGGACAGTGGTACCAACCTAGGAAAAATTTTTTTTACCTGCCTCATTGCCCCGCCAGATTTAAATCGATAATTCCCGGTACTTTCTTGACAGAATGTATGTCCCATAAAGGTTCGAATATCGCGTAGTTTTCGTGTGACTCAATAAAATAAAAGCTTTCTGAATTGTAAAAAGGTGAGAAACTATTTTTTGTTGATTGATATTATATTTTATTGAATATGAATATAATTGGGTACTGACGAAGCTAAGTCTCTCTTTAAACTTGTTTTTTAGTAATGTTTTTACATATCTTGAGATTTTATAAAAAGTAACTTAGTTGGATATCCAATAATATTGAATATTCTAAGTAAGATAGTTTTATGATGAAATTCTTAAGATTATGTTTAACATTTTTGAAAGATATCTGTTTTCATAAGATTGATGAACAGAAACAAAATTTTGTCCACTCAAAATTTTTATTTATAGGATTTTGGTTAATAATTTTTATTTATTGTATTTTGTTATATCATTTGGATGTCTCATTACGAATGTTCATTTTATATGTCGTTTGATATAAGTGGTATCTATATGACATTAATTTACTTTAATTCCCGAAGTTATAATTATTAAATATAATTTTTCGAAATTAAATATGTAGAAGGCTAATGTTAAAATATTTAAATAATTTTATACACCTATCAAGTATAAACCTCTATTTATTTGAATTTTAGAACATTCGGAAAATATAATTATCAATATAATTTATGATGAATAATGAATTAAAAATACGGTTTCTTTCTGCAGATAATACTAAACAAAACGAAATACTGAAACAATGATTTGAATCTCAACTATTTATTTCTTTTTCAGCCTAACCTCATTCTAAGGATGTGCCGAAGATAGGTGAGTGTTTCAAGTATCTTTTATAAGAGTTTTGTTTCAAATGTCAAAAATTTTTGCAAAATGTCAGTACAAGATCGCAAAACTTTATTATAAAGGGAACGCACTGTATTTATTTGGCCACTGGTTCGGATGATTAGGTCGCTTTGAGAACAAAAAACAAACTAAAAAAAAGTTTGAAAACTAACTCTTACTTGGTAAATAAGATGACTATATCTTGGCCACATGGTTATTGTTAAATTACAAGGTAATGTTCTTCTCTGTTGCACTGGGGTGTTTAAAATGTATGAAAGAGTAGAAAATACACGAAAATTATCTTCTAAAAATTAAAAAATTATATATAATATTCAGAAGGCAACCTATCGGAGGCGTTGATTTTTGAAATTAAAAGGATAACACCATTTGTTTCAGTAATAAGTTTTTTCAATAAATCAAAATTATGGAACAACGCAAAAGGATATTTCCTCGTAAAAATTAAATTTCATTTAATTTTACTCAAGTTGAAGTGATGCAGATTAAAAAAAAATTCTGAATATCGCCAAGATCAAAAATAGGAATGAATCCGATTAAACAATTTTTTATGCCTCACCTAAATATACTGGAAACAAATCCGTCAAAACTTGTACACGAATGACATTATTCCATTTTTCCATTATATCCCTATATAATTCCACCAATTTGAATAAATGCCTAATTCATCAATTGACGAGTTTGGGTCAATTAGAAGGGCGATTCCAAGAGATTCTCTAAATTTGCAATTCATATCAACTTCGTTACAGAAGTGGATTTTATGCTCGGAAAAGATCACATTTTACGTGAATAGACGTAGGTTGTACTTTTAATGAACCCCATTTGATAGTGTGCTTTCGTTTTACTGGTCTTTTTTCACGAACTTATTTATACAATGATATAAGGGGACAGCATGTTGTCCTCTTCATTTATTTTGTAGGTTTAATTGATAATATATATTTCCTTGAATTTTTTTATTCTCTTTAGTACTATGTTATAAGCGTTTAATTCTATATGTCTACTAAATTGGTACATTGTGTTCTTAAACATTTATTTAATTCTAAAATGTTTTGAATGAAAAAATTTTATAGAATTCCTCGAAATTATCAATCTTATAAATCTTGTTTAATTTAGTATTAAACTGTTTATTGTATATACATGAATTGTAAGTGTTCCGTAGTAATAATGATGTGTCAAATGGAAGCATAATAAACTATAATGAAAAAAAATTCCTAGTTTGTTGAAACCGCCCCTTTTTTCAAGTTTTCAACTATATAAGCAGTGAATGTGTAATTTCAAGAGTTGGTTTAAAATGTAAAATTTCACGAAGCCAAAGTATTGCCAAAACAACATTCGTTAAATGAATGAACTTCAAATTTAGATATATATTTTCCAACTTCTACAATATATCGGGTGTCTTTTTAGAGTGATAGAACTTTCGATAGGGATAACTGTGATTTGATAGAATGTAGAAGCCATGTTGTTTTGACATTTCCGTTCAGTAAGTATTGACAAATTATCATGGAAAGACTCGAGCCGCAACAACGTTTACAAATTGTTGAAATTTATTTTCAAAATCACTGTTCAATTCGCAAAATTTATAGAGCACTTCGTGAAATTGGTTTACATAATCATTCATCAGAGTAGCTCATTCGTCGAACGATCGATAAATTACAGTCAAAATTTTCTCTACTCGATGCAACAACAAAAATAAGACAAAGAACTGTACGTACAGAAGAAAATATCGCTGCTGTAAGTAATAGTGTTAATGATGATCCAGATTTGTCTATTCGTCGACGTTCACAACAAGTTGTACTCTGTGCATCCACCAAATGGAGAATTTTGCGTGAAGATCTTTGTCTACACCAATACTAGATCATAATAAGCGTCGTTTGTTTGCTGATTGGGCCCTAGAACCTCTTGAAGTTGATCCACTTTTTTATCGTAAAAATGTGTTTAGTGATGGAGCTCATTTCTGGTTGAAAGGATATGTAAACAAGCAAAATTGCCGTATATGGAGTGAAAACAATCCTCAAGAAGTTCTGCAGATTCCATTGCATCCTGAAAGATGCACTGTATGGTGTGCTTTACACGCTGGAGGCATCATCGGTCCATATTTCTTTAAAAACGATGCTGAAGCTAATGTTATAGTAAATGGTGCTCGTTACAGATTGATGATCAATGATTATTTGTTTCTAAATTTGAATGGTATCGACCCAGAAGTGTTTTGGTACCAACAAGATGGTGCTATACCTCATACTGCTACCGTAACAATTGATTTATTGAAAGAAAAATTTGGCGATAACAATATTTCGAGCAATGGTCCAACTAATTAGCCTCCACTGGATTTTTTCTTTGGGGTTATGTCAAGTCATTGATTTATGCTGATAAGCCAGAAACAATAGACGCTTTGGAAGCCAACATAACTCGTGTTATTGATGAAATAAGGACCGAATTACTTGAAAAAGTGCTCCAAAATTGGTCTGGTCGAATGCGGTTCCTCAGAGCTAGTCGTGGTAGATATATGCCGGAAATTATTTCAAAAACATAAACGTCTTAGAATTATTTTTCGAATGAAAAAGAATTTTTGCTTCAATCTTGATTTAAATGTGTTTTAATTCAATTTAAAGTTCTATAACTCTAAAAGAAACACCAGATATATTGAAATTATATACAAAAACTATCAAAATGATATCCTTATATAAAATCAATTTAACGTATTTCTCAATGTCTCGGAAAAACTTTTTTACTTCACGAGGTACTTATTAATACAAATATATTAACAAAACTATATTAGGTTTTTATATTAACGTACAAATTCAAGAAAATTCACTATTCCAATATCATCTAAAATTGTCAAAACAAAGGATGAAATAAAAAACTTTTGAGGTCCACTCAATACTCTCAGAAGTGGAAGAAAATTTTGTATCTGCTTATATACCAATACAGCACGCACTCTCGAAAACTCCATAAAGGACTGAAATACATGAGCAAACAGAAATTATCCGCAAAGTTCTATAAGGTTTGGTTAATCTAAAACAACTTTCGAGTGCGTGAAACCTGCGTGGGTAAGGATTACGAAATACTTTGCACTTTATCGTACACATCCCGAGTTTTTGGAACTCCGGTAGATCTAATTAAGGACGGAAGTTTTGCTTAAGGTTCGTTGCCATTTGAGCCCGCTTTGTAGAAATGAAATTGAATGAACGGAGAAGGAAGGAGTATTGCATGAAGCGAATCAGTTGTTTGCGAGATATTTGATGCTATTCTTTGGGATAAGTAACTTTGTATTGTAATGTTTTTTGTTTGAACACATGTATTACACTTGCATTCTTGTTATCAGTTGTGGTCGTACCTGTTTACTTGAACCTGCCTAAATACACTCTAATGTTCAGATGTCACTTGTCAGAAGATGGAATTATATTGTCAGAAATTCAGTTCGTTTTCAAAAGATAGCTCCAAAAACGCTTCAAAAGCAAAGATTTCAGCGTTGAAGGACAGCCAGAAAATTTCGAAGGCGATGAATTACAGACACTACTCGATGAATATCCGAGTCTAATACAAGAATGGTTTACACTTACGTTGGAGGTGATCCACTATGCAGTGTCTGTAGGTTTATAATCTATGGTACTGATTCAAAAGCAAGGCAATTCCTCAAACCAAGAGATCTGCTAAGGCGAATATTTTATTCGGCTGCTTCAAAGTCACAAAAGGAAGGGTTTTTCACGCCGGGTAGTGACTGGTGACGACAAGTTGGGGATCCTTTCTTTATTGTTCACCAACATCTTAGCTAAATTATTTTTATTCACTACTAAAGATGATCTTCATAAAATGGGAATTTATTCTTTAGCAGTAAATGAAAATAAGTTAGCTAAGGTGTTGGTGAACAATAAAGAAAAGAAGCCCAACATCTTCGAATCGGGGATTTATCAAATCAATTGTAATGATTGTAATGCTACATAAATAGTACCGATAGGCGGATGTTTGCAACATAGAATCAAAGAACATAGGATGTCAAAGTTTGAATATTAAAACAAATTGAAATATGTTTATCTTCTACAACTTTTAGGAATAAATTTATGTCTACACAAGCACCGCTTACATTTAATAGACGTATATAATCAAAACTCAATATATAATGTCAAATGGAATGAATAACCCAACAGATATACGAAAGTAATTAAAATTAATAAATAAATATTTAAAGGAGACAAAATTTTGTTTCTGGTCTTACCTTTAAGAACACCAATTGCCTTTTAAAAACATGAACACACTTTAAACACTTCTCAAAGAATATAATTTATTTGAAATATTTAATATATTTAAATATTCGAATAAATTATTTCAAAAATCTCTAAAAAATGTGCACTATATCTTCAAAGAACAAATATAATTCTAGACAATCCCGTCTTCAGTCCTCATTTAATATTCCACATATCAAAATCAAAAACCTAACCTATATCTCTCACATGTTAAAAGACTTAAGCTTCGAAATACAGATCAACTATATAATTCAAGATGGATCTATGTTCTAACAAAAGTCATGTTTTTAAAAGGCAATTGGTGTTCTTAAAGGTAAGACCAGAAACAAAATTTTGTCTCCTTTAAATATTTATTTATTAATTTTAATTACTTTCGTATATCTGTTGGGTTATTTATTCCATTCGACATTATATATTGAGTTTTGATTATATACGTCTATTAAATGTAAGCGGTGCTTGTGTAGACATAAATTTATTTCTAAAAGTTTTTTGAATAAAAACTTTTTTGAAATTAAAATTGTAGAAGATAAACATATTTCAATTTGTTTTAATATTCAAATTTTGTTATATTTCTTCTATCAAGTATTTATATTTTATTTTATATATAATATATAATTATATTTTGGCTTCAATAAATCTCATTATAGAATGTCAATGAATTTAAATAAACCTTAAAATAACTCACACTGTTCTTCGATTTTGTTAGAACATAGATCAATCTTGAATTATATAGTTGATCTGTATTTCGAAGCTTAAGTCTTTTAACACGTGAGAGATATAGGTTAGGTTTTTGATTTTGATATTTGGAATATTAAATGAGGACTGAAGACGGGATTGTCTAGAATTATATTTGTTTTTTGAAGATATAGTGTACATTTTTTAGAGATTTCTGAAGTAACTTATTCGAATATTTAAATATATTAAATAAATTATATTCTTTGAGAAGTCCTTTAAGTGTGTTCATGTTTTTAAAAGGCAATTGGTGTTCTTAAAGGTATGACCAGAAACAAAAGTTTGTCTCCTTTAAATATTTATTTATTTTAATTACTTTCGTATATCTGTTGGGTTATTTATTCCATTTGACATTATATATTGAGTTTTGATTATATACGTCTATTAAATGTAAGCGGTGCTTGTGTAGACATAAATTTATTTCTAAAAGTCTTTTTAATAAAAATTTTTTGAAATTAAAATTGTAGAAGATAAACATATTTCAATTTGTTTTAATATTCAAATTTTGTTATATTTCTTCTATCAAGTAAAAGGCCTTTCTATTTCATTACATAGGATGTCTGTTTTGAAAAACTAGAAATCAACCAGTTTTGCAGAACATAGTATAGAAAATAATCATTTGTCTTAAAGAGAAAGATGTCAATTTACTATATAATGATGAGAAAGGTAAACTGATGGACTATTTGGAGATTCTTTCAATCAAAAAAGCCGTTGAGAAAAAGGAGAATTCAACAAATTCCCAAATACTCTGTGGGGACACCCCTATATTGGATACTGTTATTTCCCTGAGCCATAAAAATACACAGATGCCTAGACAGCAGAAGAATTTTAATGGGATGCACTAACATCTTCACTTGTCACCTACCACCTGTGTCCATAAATATTTTGTCGTTTCCAGGTTCATACTTAGAATAAGACAGTTAGGAAGATACACAGATGTCCTAAGTATAATAAAAAACCTTTGAAATTTTTGAGTTTAGTTACTCTTAGTACTCTTTTGAAGGTGGTCTAAAGACCAAAACACGTGTCAGGATACTGAATAAACTGTGAAACATAAAAACTGTGTGAACTTTTTTTAAATAAAATTCTTTTGATTAATTTCAAAGAAAAAGTTCATTTTGCCAATAAAGCTGTTGCCTTACTTCAGTTTCTGCCTCGAATCTGAAAACAATTTGGATAGGGAAGCGAATTCTTTTCTATCCCCATTTATGGGATATTATATTGATAAATTTCGGCGTCAAAGTAGCAGGCAATAAAAATCACAACTCACCCACGCCATATAAAAAATTATTCTCATCGTTCCGCTAAGTAAAACTGACGATAAAATAAGACTATTAACCTCCCTTCGTTTCAGAGGTTGAAATGGCGTCGTTATCGGTTCTGAACGCTCAGGGCGTAATTGGTGGTAATATTTGATCGTTGTGATTTATTATCCTGGAGGCCTTTCTGCGGCCCTTTCATAACTTATTGCTATTGTCCGTCAAAGAGATGAATGGCTTTCTGAATTTGGCTGATGAATTACAAACAGATGAAGCGTCCATACCGGCGGTGCTATGCACTCGCTGTTCAATTGTCGATTGTTCTATCTGCCGTCATCTGAACAAATTAGATGGATGCATATAGCGAATTCTGTGAGGATGGGCAGATTCAACCAATGCAGGGTTTTGGAGTGCGAGTTTAGCATATAGCGAATAAGTTTGCGGTACACACAATGTGTCTATTTGAAAATTTATATACTAGACTTAACCGCTTGTATAACATCTGTTTCAATAGATCTGGTTTCTCAATAAGAGCCATCCGATTCAAAACTGTAGTGAAACATAATCAATTTCAGCAAATGTGATACAGAATACTTTCATCAGATGGAGGATTCAATATCTAAAATTTATATGAAACATAGTGTGGGGCTTTAGTAAAGACTGGGTGCACTGTATTTAGGTAGCTTATTCGAGGGCTGGAATAAAATCAAGAACCAACAGACGATAATAAAAGAAGATTTAGCTTCACTTGGTGGATTCCCCAGAATAAATCTTCCGGTTCTGATTCGAAAAATCAATTTCTTACTGGCTAGAAAGATGCAACTTGATCCGGAATATTTGTAAGCAGGTAAGATCTGGAGATGATCAAAATTATATCTTGCCCACTTGGTTCTTGTTAGTGAAATTTGCAACGTTTTCCGTTCCTGTTGCACCGATGCGTTCACAAAAATCACAAAATACCAAAAATAAAAGAGAATATTTTTGTAAAAACTGAAGTAAGATAAATGGAAGAACGGATAAACATGTTTTCATGAGATTCATTTAGAGTTAAATCTGTAGAGGTTCCGGAGAATCCATTCCAGCTATGTTCTGTATTATTCAAATGCTTCTTCATAGTGAATTTTCAATATATACATAAAATAATATAAATTATATCTAAAATGTTTTGTTATTTCATTTACTTCATTTGTAGGAAGTCTTTTCTACAACATATTGAAGGAATTTTTCAAAAAACTTACTATTTTCAATCTAGAATATAAGACGGAAAGCAGAATCAAAAGGCATAACGCTCAAATATTTCGACTGTTGAAGTTTCAAAATGGGTTCATAAAAAATAATCTCAATAAAATGAATGAGCTCTTTACTATATCTATTTTTATAACACTTGTGTATGTCATTCTCTGTACATATGATTTGCATAAAAACTCCTGATCAATTTTTAAGTTTTCGGTTATCCGTTAGTAGCTCACAAAAATATGTGAGCTATTGTAATTTTTCAGGAAAAATCATGATAATTCATAAAAATTCTATTCAATTATGAACAACTTCCAAATTATAACGGTTGAAATAGTTCAGTATGCTCATAATGATCGGTAAACTATCATATTTTGCGCAAAAGGCTTCAGGGTATAAAGGTATTCAGAATATTCCGATTTTTGAATAATTGTTCAATTTTGATCGTTTATTACAGAATAATAGCTGGAATTAATTCACCTCTACAGATTTTTATCTAAATAAATCTCATGAAATCATTTAGAATTAACGTAGCGGTTATCTAATGCAGAATATAAGTCGTATCTTCTTTCATTGTATATTTCTGTGAAGTAACCCAATTTTCGTATAGGCCATGCTTATCCACAATTGGTAAGTTGTTGCAAAAATGTGTTGTGTTAAAGAAGGTATTTTCATATATTTTTAAATCATTATTTTGTTTATTCAAATAACTCCTTACTGATGAGATCATGGGTCTGAATGTAACAGAATCTTTTTTCCTGGAGAATGTGCTATATATTCTTTAAAAAAGGAAAACAAAAAAAGGCTTCTTTTTGTTGAACATTTTTTGGTGATGGAACTTGTGATTCTTTAACATCCAATCGAAACATATGTATGTATAAGGTGGTGCCCAAATAATTTGATCATTATTTTATATTTCATATTTCATTAGTTAATTTCCACCACATGTGATGATAATATATGTGTCTATACAGTGATACACTGTATTTAGGACATGTTTTAAAATTAATTCTAAATGTTTTTATGAGATTTATTCAGATTAAAATCTGTAGAAGTTCTGGTGAATTAATTCCAGCTATTATTCTGTAAAATGCAAATAATTCTTCATAGTAATTTTCAATTTATATAGTTTGATCGTATATTTGGACAAACTTCAAATACAGAATAATCACTGCATTGCTGGAATCTAAAAACAAACATGACTGCTATGAACGGGAAAAACTGCATCATGGTTTATTGACTCAAGTTGTGGTTGGATTATCAATTAGAATATTTGTGTTTCACCATGGTACTATAGTATTAAATGTAAGAGAGGTACAGGTAATAACTTCCCGATACCGCCTTCAGTCCACTGGATATAATATGTCCATTCACGAACAAGATCCCTTTTTAGAACTTCAGAGTTCAGATCCGGAAATACGAACGCTCAAATACAATATAACGTTGCAAAATGGCGAATGCGCCGAGTTAGAATATTAATTGAATATACAATGTGAGTCGAATTTATCTTTCCGCGTTTGTATAATTTGTAGTCATGTACAAAATATATTGTTATGAGTTATATTGTATGTTTTTGTCTTCTTTTGTACTTAGAATTTCAGTATTTATGTCGAAAAATGATGAACACACAGCGTTGCAAAATGGTCCAGCACAATTACATGTCAAGTTAAATCTTCTCTGTTAACGTCGTGAAATTCGATTGTCATGTCAATATTTGGCATAATTAAGCAAGTGTAAGAAGTTTTAACTCACTGTAGTTCATCCCATAACTGGCTACACAAGCGTGGAACAATTTCAGAGCAATTTGGGTTTTTGCAATCTTTTTTTAATCTCAATTTTGAATGAAATGAGAAAAACCTTATTCATTAATTCAATATGGGAAATCAATCCATATCCAAAAATCAGTTTTTCCAGTTTTTCCACATCCCGAGTGTCGAATTGAAATTTATCGGCCTACATTCCAGTAACCTAGATCGTGTTTGTCCGTTTGTTCCAGTTTTTAGCGAATAGTGGAGAAAGAACCCCTTTGTGACGTGGAATATTAACAAGGCACTTTTTTCGTTGAGTTCTTTCGAAGGAGGCTTCCATCTGGGGTGAATGAGAAAAGTGGGGTTGATGTCGGAACAGGGTTATCTCAACTTCCTGTGCGGAAACGGAGGTCGGTTTTTAGGACAACTACAGTAATGGGAGTACAGATAGCAAATGTTTATGACTCTTGAAAACGGAAGAAATTATAGGGACGTCAGTTGGTGGCTTTTCCTTGATTGAAGCTTTTTCAAATGCAGGATTAATTTCCTTCTAAGACCCAGCAACGACTTCCGGAAGTCTATCTTTCTTTCAAGAAAAACATATGATTCGTCAAAGGATGGATTGCTCTTTAAAATTTCTGAACTCTTCAAACAATTTATAACTTTTCATTTCATGTTTTGAGTACATGTCCTTGTTTGATAAAGAAATCTTCAGCTGGGCAGATAATTCAGTCTCCAAAAAAAATTACAATTTGTCAACATTTTGACAAATTGTATTTAGTTGAATCTAAATTACGAATGAAATAGAATTGATTAAAATAATAAACAATTAGTTATATAAAAGTATAAATATTCATTCGATAATCGACATCCAATAAATATTTATGAAATTGAATTCATTTCGGTATGGAAATTCATGGAGAAAAGCATGCTTTTATTTCTATGTGTTTTATTCAGGGGCATACAGAATAGTTTTTCGATTAGTACAAATATGACATGAATGGAGTATGCGGTTGGCTCTAGGTGAAACATTATACCAATTTTATTTGAAAAAATTTACACAGATTTTATGTATCACAATTTATTCAGAATACTGACACATGTTTGGGTCTTTCGACCATCTTCAAGGGAGTACAGAAATGAACTAACTAACTTAAAATTCAAAAGGTTCTTTTATTACACTTAGGACATCTGTGTATTTTAATGGCGCATGGAAATAAAGGCATCCAATAAAAGGGTGTTGCCAAATAGTATTATATTTGGGAATTTGTTAAATTCTACTTTTTTTTAATGGCTTTCTCGATTTGAAGAATCTCCAAATAGTTAATCAATTTTCCCCTTATTAACATTATATAGTAAAATGATAACTTTTTCATTTAAAAAATGATTTCTATACAATGTCCTGCAGAAACGGTTGATTTCTGATTTAGAATCAAAGAACATAGGATGTCTATTTTGAAAAACCAGAAATCAACCGATTTTGCAGAACATTGTGTCGAAAAATATCATTTTTTTAATGAGAAAGATGTCACTTTATTATATAATGTCGATAAGGGTGAATTGATGGACTATTTGAAGATTCTTTCAATCAAAAAAGCCATTGAGAAAAAGGCGAATTTAGAAGATTCGGCAACATCCCTATATAAGATGCTGTTATTTCCTTATGCCATTAAAATACACAGATGACCTAAATGTTATCAAAGAACCTTTTCAGTTTTAGGTTTAGTTCCTTATTATACTCCTTTGAAGATGTTCGAAAGACCGAAACATGTATCAGGATTCTGAATAAATTGTGAAACATAAAAACTGTGTGAATTTTTTTTAAATAAAATTATAGTACAAATATTTCACTATTATATTATTTTCATATTGTTCTGTCTGTTTAACACTAATTGAACGTAATGATTTGCTTTTCTCTTAGTGATAATCTATTACAAAAACAACTAGGTTAGTTCATAGTCTGAATAACCAAATTTTGTGTATTACCTAAGAGTGAAATTTTGAAGAGTCCCTTATTTAGAGAGTAAGTTCCAATTTCTTTAGTTTCTTTGAAATTATAATAAGCATAGAAAGGAGTATTCATTTTGTATATCAATGAAGATAGAAAGTAATTTTGGACATAGTATCTGCTCATCAATTTGTAACCATTTTTAGAATATTCTGGTTTTCAATTTTTATCAACTTTATCAAGTAAGACCAATAAATTTATAATCCGATATTCATATTTGATAGAGGTAATATTGTAGTAAATTTGGTTATCTGTTATACTGCTGAAGGAACATGTGGTAGTGTCAAATTTAACTTGTCGCACTTTTTCCACGGTTTGTGGTTATGTGGCTGTAGAATTTCGACGTTTTTTCATTGAAAGAAAACGCCAGGAATGTTTTAGCAAATATTAAAAAAATTTTGTACCCTGAATGAGACCAGTAATTGAGTTTTTTCAGGGTGTTCCTTGAGAGCTTGAAGTGAATACGAATATAAACTTATTCAAGAACAGAGAGAGAGAATTTGTGATTATACCTTGAGAGTTGAGACAGAGATAAAATGTGATTGGAACTTACTTCCAGAGAATGTGTGTGGGATTAGAACTCAACTGTTTGAAGATTAGAGAATGTTGCGTGACCATTGGGTCGAAAAACGGCGGGAGAGAGTGTCTAGCGAGCGTTGTAACTCGTGCTTCGTGGGTGAGTGGCAAAAACCAACTGCGTTAAAGGGGTCGAAATGTGGGGCAGGTAGAAGAAAAGTTTATCCAAGACGAGAAACCGCGTCGGTTTGAATGGTTTTAAAGGGATATACGAAAAATATGAATGACAAATATTTTAGATCCATAACTGGGGTGCAGGCACAATTTCCATTTGTGATACCATTATTTGTTCAATTTCGAAGAAATCGAACATCCTTGAATTATCATATGTGCTGTTCAAATATGATGACATTCTCCAAAATCTACATTGCCAATGATTAGTTACGCAAATATCAGCATAGTTCAGAAGCACTGGTCCATTATCGAATAATTCCCAAAATGTATGCAGCCTATAACAACATGTTCGTGTACAGGAATTAGTTCTATGAAACAGTGGTCCTCAAACTAATTCTAGGATGATACCAAAATAAAAAAATGTTTTGAATATAAGCTCAGTTCATTAGAAGTAATGAAGCTTAAAGTAAGATATTGAGAGCTATGTACAGAGATCATGTATACAATGATACTGATTTCTCGCATATCACTTGGTTGAACATTTTTAAATTGATAAAGTAAATAAAACAACTTGGCTTAAGTTTCCCTGTTTATTTGATGTCTGTTAACATATATGTTTCGGGTTTTTAGCCCATTTTCAAAACTGAAGAGAACAAAACTTAAAATCCTATTTATAATGGTAAGGTAGCTCACAAGTACAATTTTGAAAAGTAAAAATATGGTGTTAGTTCGGTCCTAATTTATTACAGATAAGAGCAATGGCGATAAATTAAATTGAAGTTGTGATTCGTAGCTTCTTTCCATGTGCTAAACAATTTTCCAAACAAGTATATTATATAATAAAATAACATCTGGTCGGAACATTCCATAAAAACAACTATTTTATATATTTTAATAGAACTGAGATTTTACACGTAGGTAATAAAAGAGCAATAATGGACCTTTAAGAAAGTTTGGAAATTTATTAAGCACATGGTAAGAACCTATTTATCATATAATAACTGAACAACTTCTATTTATTTTATCACCATAGCTCTTATCTGTAAAATATTAGGACCGAACTAACCCCATATTTTTACACTATTCATAATTTGAATATCAAAATAGATTCAATCTGTTAGTCTTCTACAATATTAATTTCAAAAAAATTTTCATTAAAAAAACTTTTAGAATTGAATTAATGTCTACAATAAGCACCGCTTATATTTAATAGAGGTATTATATAATCGAAACTCAATATATAATGTCAAATGGAATAAATAAACCAACAGATATAAAAAAGACATTAAAATTAATAAATAAATATTTAAAGGAGATAAAATTTTGTTTCTGATCGTACCATTAAGAACACCAATTGCCTTTTAAAAACATGAACACAACTTGAGGACTTCTCAAAAAATATAATTTATTTGAAATATTTAATATATTTGAATATTCAAATAAGTTAATTCAGAAATCTCTCAAAACATTCACTATATCTTCAAAAAACAATTATAATTCTGGTAATTTCTTCATCAGCTCTAAATAATATTCCAAATATCAAAATCAAATAACTATCACTATATCTCACCTCACACGTGTTTAACAGGACGATTGCTTCAAACAGACTAACTTTAAAATTCAAGATGGTCTATGTTCCTAACGAAATCGCAGAAAAGTGTAAGGTGTTTTTAAGGTTATATTTAAATCATTGACATTCCATAATGAGATTTATTAAAGCCTAAATATAATTATATATTATATATAAAATGAAATAGAAAAAGGCTTTTTACTTGATAAAAGAAATATAACAAAATATCAAAACAGATTTAATCTGTTCTATTTTATTTTATATAAAATATATATATATATATATATTTAGGCTTTAATAAATCTCATCATGGAACGCCAATGATTTAAATATAACCTTAAAAACACCTTACACTTTTCTGTGATTTTGTTAAGAACATTTTGAATTTTAAAGTTAGTCTGTTTGAAGCAATCATCCTGTTAAACAAGTGTGAGGTGAGATATAGTGATAGTTATTTGATTTTGATATTTGGAATATTATTTAGGGCCGATGAAGAGATTACCAGAATTATAATTGTTTTTTGAAGATATAGTGAGAGATTTCTGAATTAACTTATTTGAATATTTAAATATATTAAATATTTCAAATAAATTATATTTTTTGAGAAGTCCTTAAGTTGTGTTCATGTTTTTTAAAGGCAATTGGTGTTCTTAATGGTACGATCAGAAACAAAATTTTATCTCCATTAAATATTTATTTATTAATTTTAATGACTTTTTTTATCTGTTGGTTTATTTATTCCATTTGACATTATATATTGAGTTTTGATTATATATAATACGTGTATTAAATATAAGCGGTGCTTATTGTAGACATTAATTTAATTCTAAAAGTTTTTTGAATGAAAATTTCTTTGAAATTAAAATTGTAGAAGACTGACAGATTGAATCGGTTTTGATATTAAAATTTTGTTATATTTCTTCTATCAAGTAAAAAGCCTTTTTCTATTTTATTTTACTCTTCATAATTGTAACTGTGATCTACCCTATCATTATAAATAGGATTTTAAGTTTTGTTCCCTTCAGTTTTGAAAATGTGAAACTTAAGCCAAGTTGTTTTGATTTACTTTAGTACTCGTAATTTATACAATGTCATGAAATGGAGAATTATTAATTTTTAAAAGTCCTAATTTAATATTTTTCAATATATAAAGCGACAGCCAAATCATATTTGAGTTTGATTTGGGACGAAGTTGGTCCTGCGTTACTCAACTTATTTCCTAATGCAATAGATTCAAGCCTACCGAAGGAAAATATCTGGTTCGAACAGGATGGAGCTCCACTCTATTATGCTTCAATGGTCAGAACTTATTTAAAAGCAATCTTCTCCAATAAATGGAATTGACGAAGAAGTTCTATTGAATGGCCAGCTAGATCGCCAGAACTTTACCGTTGGATATAAGTTGTTTCCGACTACTTATTGTCCTTCAGTAGGAATATTCTAACCGATTACTAATATCATTTGATGTGAAGCGTTTGATTATTTAAAATCCATGACAGTACATTTTCAAATGCGTAATACCTAGAGACACTTTCTTGCAACAAAGATAGTGGAGGATTCAACGAAACGGATCTAATAGTTCGTTAGGCGAGGCTAAATGGGCCTTATCTGTCATACGCTCCACCATATGACCGACTTCCGGGAGATTGTCCTCTTAATCCGGATCGGTACCAAACCTATGACGTGCGGTCGTTAGATATTTCAATGGTAAGGGATTATTCTCGCGCAGCAGGAAGCTGCTGTGATGAAGATTATGATGGTAATCCGCAGAGGAAAGTATGCTGGCGACGTGGCAGAATAATGAACATGAGGGTTTAAAGTTGTGTAGAAAATGAATAAGACCGGCCTTTATATAGTTTCTCACTTAGAAATAATCACATAAAAAATCTGAATAATTATCACGAGTGTAAAACAATAAAAAGGGGGTTTTTCCTCTAAAGAAGGCTGTTAAAATATCTTAAATATCACACCTGCAAGTTTTAATTTTAAAAGAAAAATTTCTCAGGAACTTTTTAAAATTAAATTATAAAAATGTCAAAGAAAACACAGTTGCTATTGTTTCCTTTTATGAAGTGTCATATCTTCTCTTTTCAAAAACTAGTAGTAATCACTCATCATGACTGAATCACATCGCCCTTGTCCTTGGTGAAATCTTTCACCCTACTCATCACTGACAGCTCCCAAATTTTCAGGAAAAAATGACAGATGTTAATGACACAGTTTTTATGTTTCAAATTTTATTCAGAATCCTGAGACGTATTTCAATCTTTCCACCATCTTCAAAGGCGTACAAAAAGTAACTAAACTTGAAATTATAAAATAAATAGAGTTTTATACTTGATAGAAGGTATATAAAATTATTTAAATATTTTAATATTAGCCTTCTACATATATGATTTCAAAAAATTATATTGAATAATTATAACTTCAGGAGTTAAATTGAATTAATATCACATAAGTACCACTTATATCAAACGACATATAAAATAAACATTCATTATAAGACATCTAAATGGTACAACAAAATCCAATAAACAAAAATTGTTAACCAAAATCCTATAAATTGAATATTTTGAGTAGACAAAATTTTGTTTCTTCTCATCAATCTTATGAAAACAGATATCTTTCAGAAATGTTTAACATAATCTTAAGAATTTCATCATAAAACTTACTTAGAATATTCAATATTATTGAATATCTAAGTTACTTTGTATAAAATCTCAAGATATGTAAAAACATTACTGAAAAACAAGTTTTAAGAGAGACTTTGCTTCGTCATTCATATTTAATAATATATAACATCAATCAAAAAAATTATTTTCTCACATTTTAACAATTCAGAAATAATTTTATATACCTTTTATCAAGTATAAAGCTCTTTTCATTTTATTTTATTTATAATATAAAATCATTTGGTTTCCTTAACATTCTTTATACAGTTAGTCCTTGTGCTAAAACAGAGGCCGTTAAATTGCTTTTCAATCTTTTAGATCAATGGTAAACCACAGAATTATTTATTTGAGATAACACTCCATTTAAATTTTCAGTATTCATTTACCAGAAGCTTTCTGAATTGTTAAAATGTGAGAATATATTTTTGTTCATTGATGTTATATATTATTGAATATGATTGAGTACTGACGAAGCGAAATCTCTCTTAAAACTTGTTTTTTAGTAATGTTTTTACATATCTTGAGATTTTATGAAAAGTAACTTAGTTAGATATACAATATTCAATGCGATATATCATCGAATGATAACGATACGTGTCGAGCGACAGAAGAATAAATGTGCGATATTGAGAGTACCAAGTAGAGTATAAATTAGAAAATTGATACAGAAACGTAGATGAAAACATTCTTCATCTAATAGTACGAAATTGGATTGTGGATGGTTCGGGAGTTTTACCTGCAAAGGTGAAAATTGACCGAAAAAACTGAGACAAATATTCTTATCTTGTGTGTACATGTGATGGTCTGGCTACATTCAAGAGATAATTGACAAGTGAAATCGACAGGGAATAAAGAATACCATACACTATCGAACAAACTTAGTTGATGATGTTACAAGGCGAAGGAGAAGAAACGATATCATTGAAAGATCTGTTGCAAGAAATTAAATGTTCTAAGGAGGAGGTTAAAAATTGCATTTCGGCTACAGAAGTGAGACTGCTGTTAGAAATTCAGACGCTTAAAAATAGAAACGAAGTATAAGAAAAAGAGAATAAGATATTGAAGGAAAGGCTTGAAAAAACAGAACAGTATCGTAATAAAAATAACCTAATAATATTTGGTTTGAATAGAACAAATACATTAACAACGGAGTATATTTGCGAAGAAATAAATAACTTGTTGGATATACAGATCGAACCAAAAGAAATAAACGACTGTTATTCATTGGGAAAAGAAGATAGTAGCCCAATTAAGGTAGAGTTCATTTCTTATCAAAGTAAAAAAATTATTTATCGACATATTAAAAAATTAAAGGGTACAAATATTGCGGTGGCCAATGATTTAACCTTGAAGCAACGACAGGAACTGCAAAAGTTGAAGTCATTTTTAAGAGAAGCCAGATCAAAATATTCAGAGAAATCATATTTAAAAGGAAACAAACTCATGATAGGGGAAAAATCCTACACTTTGGAGGAATTGGAGAGCTCAAGCCATAAGGTTACAAAAATAAGCAGTGCCCCAAATACACCTTCCACAAGTTGTGGAAATACTGATGTCAACAAACATGAGCAGGATATTTTAATGTCTGATGAGGAGTCTGGAGAAACTGAAATACAGGAGAAGAGTGGTAAAGACAAACTGTTCCATAATACACCCCATCTATCGACTCATAGAAAGGTTTTATCAGTTAGTAAAAAATATCCAGCAAAGACGAAGAGTGATGGAATGCGGCTTCGGCAAAAGTATACATCAGAGCGGAAAAAATAACTTTCAACTATCCCGAAACAGTGAGTAAACCTCCATATACATGTTATAGTTAAGGGTGGTGGAGGCGGTGTATTTTTTGGGGATAACTCACTTGAATGTTGTTAGAAAATAGGTTATCGAATGGTTTTGTATGAAATTGCATTTTTTTTTTTTCCTGAAATCGAAGTGGACCCTTACATAAGACAATATCGAAATGAAGACGTTGATACTATCATCATTCAAAATATTAATGAAATTAGCAATTTTAAAATTGAAGATATGTTTAATATTCTTCAAATGAACATACGGAGCATACAAAGAAATTTTGAAGAGTTTGAACTGATCTTGGAGAGGACTGAAATTAATTTTGATATAATTGTGCTAACAGAAACATTCATAGTGGACGATATCAATTTATACAAATTGGAGGGGTACGAGCATATCTATAATGGTGGAAAATACAATAAAAATGATGGTACCATAGTATATGTAAGACAAAATATTGTCTTCGAGCACGAAATAGTAAAATTAGGAGATATCGATGCCATAGAATTGTATATTCAACACGAAGGAGAAAAAATTAAACTAACTGCAATGTATAAATCACCACAATATTCCATTCCTGAATTCAATGAAAAATTAGCATTATATTTAGATAAAAAAAATTGTAAACAGCATATTATTACTGGAGATATAAACATCAATTTATTGAGTAATGAACATAGTGTAGCAGAGTACAAGAACATATTGAACTCATTCGGCTTCACATCACTCATTAATAGTTATACACGGCCTGAGAGTAGAACGTGCCTGGATCATTTTTTCATAAAAGGCATCCAACCAGGGGACTCAAACGTTTACGGTGTTGTTCTTCAAAATTTGGTCACTGATCATTTTCCTGTATTATTGTGCACAGACCTGAAAATAAAGAAGAAACTTTTAAAAGTAAGGAATGAAAAGAAATACACTAATTACCATGACTTAAAAAATTCACTCAGACAGGAAAGTTGGGAGCAATTATATATAAATGGGGATGTGAATAGTGGCACTGAATACTTCATAAATACTTTAAAGAATTATATAGAGACTAATACAACTACAATCTGTAGAAAAAACAAGAAGAAAATAAAAAAGAATGGATTACTCCGAAAATATTGAACAATATAAATGAAAAACAGAAAATGTACGCGAGAATAAAAAAAAATCCTAATAATAATAAACTGAAAGAGGACTACTCCGAATTAAAGAAGAAGTTACATAAATCAATTCTGCGAGCTAAACAAGAATACTTCAAAAAATGCATAGAAGATAATCAGAACGAAACAATAGCCTTGTGGAAATGTGTGCAGAATAACTCAAGGAAGGAAACACAAATCAAATATATTAAGTCAGAGGATGAAACTGTTATCGAAGATGATCAGGAAATGTGTGATGTTTTCAATAATTATTTTAGCGGATTAGGACAAAGATATGCCAACGAAATAACCGAACCATCTGACTTCAGGGAAAAAATTGTTCAGAAAGATGAGACCTTTTTTTTACTCCCGACAAACTCCAATGAAATCGAAAAAACTATTGATAAACTCAAAACCAAGAAATCAACTGGATATGACGGAATTCGTTCAGAAATACTTAAACAAGTGAAACAAGAGATATCAGAACCTCTCGCCTATTTGGTAAATAACTGTTTCGAAAAAGCATGTTTTCCGGAGATTTTGAAAATAGGTATAGTGAAACCTTTACATAAGGGAGGAGACAAATCAAATATTAGCAACTATAGACCAATTACCCTTGTGTCGAATATATCTAAGATCTTTGAAAAACTAATAAAGGTTCGTATGGTCGCATTTATGGGAAGGTTCAATATTCTGTCAAACAGTCAATTCGGATTTCGCCAAGGGATGTCGACTGAAGATGCTATAAAAAAAGTAACTGAAATTATATATAAAAATATCGATAAAAATATTCCATGTTTAGCAGTTGTGATAGATTTGGCAAAAGCATTTGACACCGTAGACCATAAAAAATTATTAGAAAAACTTTCAGATTGTGGCTTTAGGGGAAAAATAAATACTCTCCTCAATAGTTTCCTTTCAGCACGAAAACAAAAGACAACATTAAATGGCAAATTTAGTAACACAAACATACTTACTTATGGGGTTCCACAGGGGACGGTGCTTGGGCCTGTTCTTTTTTTAATATATTTAAATAACATATTTCACCAGAAAGGCAGTGGGGAAATTGTAGGCTTTGCAGATGATATGGTAATCATGTACGAAGGAACAACTTGGGATGATCTGAAACAAAAGGCAATAACGGACATAACGATTCTGAAAAAATGGTTTGAAACTAATAAACTTACCTTAAATCAGCAAAAGACTAAATATCTGACCTTCTCATCTAACCAAGTAGGACTACCGAACTTAGGAACCCTCCAAGTGGACAATCAATTCAAAATCTTAAATACTAGTTGCACAAAATATCTGGGCATATATATTGATCAACACTTAAAATGGGATGAACATATGAATTACTTGATAAAAAAGCTAAGAGGTATCGCATATAGATTCAGAGAAATACGGAAGAAGGTCCAGTCCATACGACATCTCCAAGTACTCTATGATGCATTGGTTCAGTCTCATCTCTCATATGGCATTATTGGATGGGGAGGAGTATTGGATTGTCATAAAAAAGGCTTGGATATTGTACAGAAATATATACTGAAAATTATGTATGGAAAAGAGTATACATTTCCTAGTCGAGAAATTTATGACATATCCAAAGCATTAGATGTAAGACAACTCTATGCGGGTAAGATTCTAATTAGTGTTCATCAGGAGAAGATACCTCTGGTACTGAGAGAACACAATTACTCGACCAGAAGGAAAAGTTGTAGCTTTGTAAGAACTAAAGCAGAGAAGAGATTGGGCCAGAGAAGCTGTACATATCTAGCTTCAAGACTTTACCTCAAAATTCCCAGGCAAGTAAGGGAAATGAAAAGTACAAAAAAATTCAAGATAGCAATAAAGAACTGGTTGATTGCTGAAGACCGCACGCTAATTCATCGAATTATAAATTCCTCATAAAAATAAGACAAGAGAAAGGAAGTGAAAGAAAAAATACCGACCGTGACAAAAATTCCTGAACGTGACAAGATTAGCCCAACTAAGACTAAAATTCTCGGATATGACTACAAGCCCAATGAAGACTAAAAAGAGAAACCAATTGTGACAATGAATGATGTATGAATTATTGTTTTTTTTTTTTTTTCAATTTTGCTGTCGTTAGAATCAAACTTATTTTTTACAACTGTAAACAGTTATATTAATAACTCACAGTTTTTTCTAGAGTTTATAACACTTTGTATAAATGTTGAATAAACTCATATCTAATAATATTGAATATTCCATGTACGACAGTTTTATGATGAAATTCTTAAGATTATTTTAAACATTTTTGAAAGATATCTGTTTTCATAAGATTGATGAGCAGAAACAAAATTTTGTCTACTAAAAATATTTAATTTATAGGATTTTGGTTAACAATTTTTATTTATTGGATTTTGTTATATCACTTGGATGTCTTAGAATGAATGTTTATTTTATATGTCGTGTGATATAAGT
The DNA here is from genome assembly GCA_034642435.1 of Megalocaria dilatata. Lineage (NCBI taxonomy): Eukaryota > Metazoa > Arthropoda > Insecta > Coleoptera > Coccinellidae > Megalocaria > Megalocaria dilatata. The sequence goes on along the minus strand of CM067862.1, from coordinate 25,912,146 downwards.
GGTACTTATATGACATTAATTTAATTTAATTCCTGAAGTTATAATTATTAAATATAATTTTGTGAAATTAAATATGTAGAAGGCTAATATTGAAATATTTGAATAAACTTGAAACTGAAAAGGTTCTTTTATTACACTTAACACATCTGTGTATTTATGGCGCATAGAAATAACAGCATCCAATTTAGGTGTGTTCCTAAAAAGTATTTCCACTTTTTTATCGTGAAATTGTGTTTAGTGATGAAGCTCATTTCTAATTGAACGGCTATGTTAACAAGCAAAATTGCCGTATATGGAGTGAAAACAATTCTCAGGAAGTTCTGCAGGTTCCATTGCATCCTGAAAAATGCTCTGTATGGTGTGCTTTACACGCTGGAGGCATCATCGGTCCATTATTCTTTAAAAACGATGCTGGAGCTAATGTTACAGTGAATGGTGCTCGTTACAGATCGATATTGAAAGATTATTTGTTTCAAAATTTGAATGGTATCGACCTAGAAGTATTTTGGTAGCAACAAGATGGTGCTACAACTCATGATGCTACCGTAACAATTGATTTATTGAAAGAAAGATTTGCCGATAACATTATTTCGAGAAATGGTCCAATTAATTGTCCTCCAAGATCATGCGACATAACTTCACTGAATTATTTTCTTTGGGATTATGTCAAGTCATTGGATTATGCTGATAAACCAGAAACAATAGACGCTTTTGAAGCCAACATAACTGTTGTTATTGATGAAATAAGGCCTGAATTATTCGAAAAAGTGGTCCAAAATTGGTCTGGTCGATTGCGGTTCGTCAGAGCTAGTCGTGGTGGACATATGCCGGAAATTATTTTGAAAACATAAATGTCATAAAATTATCTTTCAAATAAAAGGCAATTCCTCTTCAATCTTAATTTAAATGTGTTTTATTTCAATTTGAAGTTCTATCACTTTAAGAAAACACCCGATATATCAGGAATTTATGAGTTAACATGTTCAATTTGCAATAACAAAAATATGAGACAGATTGAACGTTCGTCATATAATGAATTTCAACTAAAACAAAAAGACCTCGACATTTACAACCCATTATATCCAAAGTGACCACCGTTTCAGATATTTTTCCGGACAGGAAGAATAGTCCTTATATTAAATCTTTAGTAAATAACTGTATTTTCTGAAGATAATTAAAACTCCACATTCGGTGTTTGATTTCGACCAATAGTAATCAACTGAACTCATGGAATGAAAAGCTTAAGCGAAGGAACCAAAAACCGAGAGAAACGATTTTCCCATTTTTTCCCTTCTGCGTTTCGGCTCCAGATATAATGAACTCCGGATGAAAACATTGATTCAAACCAAGCCGCTGTCGAATAAACTGATATATTAACTTCCCTGTTTCTGCCGGCAGATCTCAATTTCTGGGCACTCTAGAGCAGAAATAACATGAATTACTGCCCGGTTGTCTTTTGGTTTTGTAATTGGACCAGATGATATATATTTTCGGTCTAATAATTCACGTGAAATGGTATTTGAATTATTGCTTCCTTTGTTCTTATGACAATGCCCTGTTGAAAACAACGTAACGTACTGAGATAGGCCGAAGCAATAACTTTAATTTCCATCTGCAAGAAGTATCACTGCTTGTAGCAATAAAAGCTTCACCGAAAACTCGACTTGTACTTTCGAGTATTTTTAGATTTATCGGGTGTTTTTTTAGAGTGATAGAACTCTAAGTTGAAATGAAATACATTGAAATTAAGATTGAAGCCAAATTTTATTACTTTATTTTTATTTGAAAGAAAATTTCATGAAATTTATGTTTTGAAAATAATTTCCGGCATATGTACACCACGACTAGCTTTGAGGAACCGCATTCTACCAAACCAATTTTCGACCACTTTTTCAAATAATTCAGGCCATATTTCATCAATAACACGAGTTATGTTTGCTTCCAAAGCGTCTATTGTTTCTGGTTTATCAGCATGAACCAATGACTTGACATAACCCCAAAGAAAATAAACCAGTGGGGTTATGTCGCATCATCTTGGAGGCCAATTTATTGGACTATTTCTAGAAATAATGTTATCGCCAACTCTTTCTTTCAATAAATCAATTGTTACGCTAGTAGCATGAGGTGTAGCACCATCTTGTTGGAACCAAAACACTTCTGGATCATCGATCTGTAACGAGCACCATTCACTGTAACATTAGCTCCAGCATCGTTTTTAAAGGAATATGGACCGATGATTCCTCCAGCGTGTGAAGCATACCCTACAGTGCATTTTTCAGCATGCAAGGAACCTGCAGAACTTCTTGAGGATTGTTTCCACTTGTTGTCATATACACGGTAATTTTGATTGTTTACATAACCGTTCAACTAGAAATGAGCTTCATTACTAAACATAATTTCACGATAAAAAATCGGATCAACTTCAAGCTGTTCTAGGTCCCAATTAGCAAACAAACGACACTTATTATGATCAAGTGGCTTCAGTTCTTGAACCAGTTTTGATCTTATATGGGTGTAGACCAAGATCTTCACTCAAAATTTGTCCATCTTGTTGTGAACGTCGACCAATACACAAATCTTGATCATCATTAACTCTATGACTCACAGCGGCGATATTTTCTTCTGTACGTACAGATCTTTGTCTTGTTGTTTTTATTGCATCGAGTAGAGAAAATGTTGCCCGAAATCTATTGGATAGTTCGACTCATAGGCTGCTCTGTTGGACTATGACGTAAACCATAAATTTCACGAAGTGCAATTTGTAAACATTGTAGCGGCGTGAGTCTTTCCATGATAATTGGTCCATGCTTACTGAACAGAAATGTCACAACGACATGGCTTCTACCTTCTGTCAAATCACAGTTATCTCTATCGAGAGTTCTATCACTCTAAAAAAAACACCCGATATTACAAGATGCATTTTAGATGTGTATAGAAGTGAATAAAGTGTTCAACAAAATGAAGAGAAGTGTATCATGAATAACCTCACTCTGCTACCTAATCATTATAACTCCAATAAACATTTTCAAATGTTAATAAGTGCGCAATTAAACCATCATTTGCGCACCAACGTAGTCACAGAATCCAAATCCTAAAACCCCCCTGAAACTCTCAAAGCTCTAGATATTTCCGTTCGAAAGTCAGCATGTTTACGGACCAACTTCCTGTTTACGTGAATTAGGTTACTGGCATGTGAGCCTAGCTCTTTCGCCAGGTGACTACTCAGCAGTCACCACAAGCAGAAAGTGTGATAAGAGTTACGCTTTATCATCGCGCATGGCGAGAACCACTCCGAAGGGTTGAACCCACCAGCTTCGAGTTTCGGCTTCAATCCGAAAACCTATACCGTGACTGGTAGCAGCGAAGCACTATCCAACCTCTACTGGCTCTGCATGGTCTGAACCCGAGTTATTTGGGAAGCAACTCACACGCCGGAGGAGCTTCTTATCCACCCATGAACCAAGACAGTCTCAAGATTGATGCTTCAATTGATCCTGGTAGGAACCCTTGTTTCAATTGATACTGGCTTCAACGGTCTAGCCGTATCGTCGAGATCCACAAACCCTAGAAACGTCTCGAAATCGATCCTGGTTCAGGATGAGGCCTGTCGAACCGTCAAGTCCTGCTAAACTCTGAAGCATTTCTCGAGATATCTTGAACATGAGTTGGTGCGAACAGATAGATGGAACACCCTTCTAGTCCACCACATGGGTACAGTGGGCTGCTTCCTGGAAAAAGCTTGTAAAAATGTTGTTCACTATTTGTTTAATAACGAATACTGCAAATCTCGGTAGGCTCTACTGCTTTCCTAAAGATATACATGCAGGTAGCTTCGGCAACGCCATCTATTGTAGACAGCGGCATCCCATTCAAGGTCGATATAAAATTCGATTTTCCTACGCAAATCTCTATGCCCCTGAGACTAGAACGCCAGCCGATCTTCATTGTGACCGAAAATTGCAGACAGAAGTGTTTTCCATATCGATTCTCGATTTGAACTAACGGGAGGAGAATGTTGATTCTGTTCAGTTTTCGACGCTGGATGTTCGTGGGACGTCGCCTTAGCGCTGTCTATGTTACGCCCAGGACGTTCGAGGTTCGAGCAGATTGCATATTGGATTTGTCTACTGATGGAAAATTGATTGAAAAATGTTCTTTCTCGAATAGCTAACGGCGAAGAGTTTCGAGAGAAAGTCTGCGGAATTGAATTTGGATACTGTTTTGGAACGGCAGGAAATGTAAATTGTGTTTTGTTGATTTCTTTTATTCCGGGAACTTTAAGGTAATCTGGCCGATGGCCTATTTGAAGAGTAAATGTTGGGCTAACTGGCTCTTTTAGATTTTGGAGACGAAACTTTTCATGAGATCTTATACTTGAATATACCCGAACCAAAATGAGTACAAATTAATTCAGTCTGTTTTCAGAAGATGGCTCAAAAGACATTGAATTTTCGAATTGTAACAGTTGATGGCCGCGATTTTAGACTGATTGGACATCTGCCCATAACATCAATACAAAACTTTTTTTGTTACGCTATTGGAAATGTCAGATTCTTTCGTAACCTAAAAACATTAGTGGGAATATTTATTTTTCATTTTGTTCGAAAAAGAAGTGCATTTGAAGTTCATCGTATGCTTGTGGAATTTTACGGTGACAATGCTCCAACACACAAGTCATGCAGAGAATGGTTCTGGTGCTTCAAAAGTGGCGATATCAACAATGAAGATAGGCCTCGCTCGGGAGATCCAAACAAATTGAAAGTCGATGAATTACAGACATTACTCGACAAGGATCCGAGTACGATGGAAGACGAGTTTGCACTCTCTTTGGGTGTGACCCAATTAGCGTTTGAATTCTATGGGCTTGATTCAAAAGCAAGGTAATTGATTGAAATAATACGATGCGGTTTTTTACTTGATAGAAGAATAATAAAATAATAATAAAATTTCGACGAATAAGCTGCTCTGATGGACGATTATGTAAACCATAAATTTTACGAAGTGTTTTATAAGTTTGGCGAATAGAACACTGATTTTGAAAATGAATTTCAACAATTTGTAAACGTTGTTGCAGCGTGAGTCTTTCAATGATAATTTCGATAGTTTCGGGTGTACCTGGACGTTTAGTCAAGTATTTACAGTTGAATAGATGTTGTATAAGCAGATAAGATGAATATTTTGTTATAATTTTCTAATTGCTTTGTTTTTTTCGCATAATTTCTGGACGGACTATAATCAGCGAAGATATCTTCTTTTTAAGCGACAAGCACGTTCTAAAAAACGTAGATTGTAACGAAGAAAAAACCTGATTGAACCATGACAACGCTATCGCATAAATTGGAACGACAATCACAAAAAAGGAATTAATCAGTTTTCCTCGATCCCTCTTCGATGTTGCGAACTGGATCCTATTGGGAATTCTTCAATTCCTCCACAACGAGAGCCGACGAGCGTCCTGTAATCACGACAAGAAAAATGGAAGTGAGAGACGGGGTTTCAGCTTTTCGCCTTTGCAAATTCAACGGTTGAAGAAAAGTGCCGCCTCTCATTCTGTTGTTGCATAATTCAGGCTTTGAAATTACGGATTCCGAGATTTCGTTCGACTGCAATGCAGCTTCGCGAAAAGCCATGCAAATATTTCTAGTTCACTCCTTTGGTTAAAATTCGAGAACGTTACACTGAGGTTGTGTTGGTGAAGTTTACGGTTTCCGTTGGTTTTGTTTTCGTCTGGTAACGACCTTTCTTGGAAATTACGTGAAATATTAAGTAACACGTTTGCAGATTCAGACGTGAAGTTGTGGCATTATTGCGCTTTTAGTCAAAACGAATTGAATAACTGAACAATACATATATGTGTTGATTTCTATTCATGTCTATTCTTCAGGTGACAAAGCATCTGACGAAGTGAGAATGAAGCGAAATAGATTGCTTCAATTCATAACAAGCAGACATCAATATCTATTGCATAAGTTGGGGAAAGAAATCCATTATCTTAAGGGTATTCAGAATGAAAGTCAACAAAGAGAAAATTTGGTACACTTTACAGTTTTTCTTTGATAAAGGTGATAATGTCCCCTTATGCCTACCAGGCCAGAAAATCAGCGGAACTTGTATTACACAATTTGCTCAGAAAATTAAACCAATCTATCGATAGTCGAGACATTCTGAAACATAAGAAATGTATAAAATAGGTTGTGCAGATAATCGGCTATAGCCAAAGTTGCAAGAAAACACTATTTGTCAAATATTGTTGATTGTCAACAGGTATACAATTCATGAAATAATGTCGCAACTAGAAAAAAGAAATCAGATAGAAAAGTTGTATAGACAAGTTTTTCGAAACGCTAAAAAATTAGTGCAATTGACCGAACTGGAAAAAAGTGCTGTATATGAGACAATAAAGTGGATAAAGAATGGCATGGATATGACGCATAGACCAGTTTTAGAAAGCCCGCGTTAGATTAAAGGAAACAATTTAAACGCTTTATTGGCCTTAGGACGACACAATCCGCGCCTGGGATTTCGTAAATTGGCTAACAGATTTGGAAATCGACGAAATATAAAAGTATGTACAGAAACCGTCCGTATGTCACTGAAGAGATAAGGCTACATATCATCGAAACCAAAAATCTCAATAATGACACCTTTACAAAAGGAACGAAGGATATAATTTTGTCAACGTTTTCAAGAAGATAGTTTTAATAATGTCTTTATATCTCATGGATGTTTGTTTCCAACTTGGTGGAAATCACTAAAAAATCCTACCAAAACAACCTGTTACCGTTCAACTTTCCAAATTTCCCACCAAAATAATGGTTTGTGGAGCAATATCTCAGGGTGGTGCTACGCTTCTCTTTTAGTTGATGGTTCCATTAATAGTGAAAAGTATTATGGTTTACTAAAAGATTTTCTCCCTGAAACGGCGATTGCTTTATATCCAGAGGGGTTTATTTTTCAACAGGATAATGCAAGATGCCATACTTCAACCTATACTCAAGCTTCGACGCAAGAACGCCAAGTAACCATTTCATGGCCAGCAGCTTCACCAGATCTTAGTCACATTGAAAACATATTTGAATATTAAAACATATTGAAATATGTTTATCTTCTACAATTTTAATTTAAAAAAAATTTTCTATTAAAAAAACTTTTAGTATCAAATTAATGTCTAAAACAAGTACCGCTTACATTTAATAGACGTATATAATCAAAACTCAATATATAATGTCAAATGGAATAAATAAACCAACAGATATACGAAAGTTATTAAAATTGATAAATAAATATTTAAAGGAGACAAAATTGGCTTCAATAAATCTTATTATGGAATGTCAATGAATTTAAATAAGCCTTAAAAATAACTCACACTGTCCTTTGATTTTGTTAGAACATAGATCAATCTTGAATTATAAAGTTGATCTGTGTTTCGAAGCATTAGTCCTTTTACACGTGTTGAGGGTCTGGTATAGGTTAGTTTTTTGATTTTGATATTTGGAATATTATTGAGGACTGAAGAAGGAATTGCTTAGAATTATATTTGTTTTTTGAAGATATAGTGCAGGTTTTTAGATATTTCTGAATTAACTTATTCGAATATTTAAATATATTGAATATTTCAAATAAATTATATTCTTTGAGGAGTCCTTTAAATGTGTTCATGTTTTTAAAAGGCAATTGGTGTTCTTGAAGGTAAGACCAGAAACAAAATTTTGTCTCCTTTAAATATTTATTTATTAATTTTAATGACTTTCGTACATCTGTTGGTTTATTTATTCCATTTGACATTATATATTGAGTTTTGATTATATACGTCTATAATTTAATTCTAAAAGTTTTTTGAATAAAAAATTTTTTTAAAATTAAAATTGTAGAAGATAAACATATTTCAATTTGTTTCAATATTCAAATTTTGTTATATTTCTTCTATCAAGTAAAAGGCCTTTCTATTTTATTTTATATTTAATATATAATTATATTTTGGCTTCAATAAATCTCATTATGGAATGTCAATGAATTTGAATAAGCCTTAAAAATAACTCACACTGTAATTTGATTTTGATAGAACATAGATCAATCTTGAATTATAAAGTTGATCTGTGTTTCGAAGCATTAGTCCTTTAACACGTGTTGAGGGTTTGGATATAGGTTAGTTTTTTGATTTTGATATTTGGAATATTATTGAGGACTGAAGAAGGAATTGCTTAGAATTATATTTGTTTTTTGAATATATAGTGCAGGTTTTCAGAGATTTCTGAAGTAACTTATTCGAATATTTAAATATATTAAATAAATTATATTCTTTGAGAAGTCCTTTAAGTGTGTTCATGTTTTTAAAAGGCAATTGGTGTTCTTAAAGGTAAGACCAGAAACAAAATTTTGTCTCCTTTAAATATTTATTTATTAATTTTAATGATTTTCGTATATCTGTTGGTTTATTTATTCCATTTGACATTATATATTGAGTTTTGATTATATACGTCTATTAAATGTGGTTGTTTTAGACATCAATTTAATTCTAGAAGTTTTTTGAATAAAAAATTTTTTTGAAATTAAAATTGTAGAAAATAAAAATATTTCAATTTGTTTTAATATTCAAATTTTGTTATATTTCTTCTATCAAGTAAGAGGCCTTTCTATTTTATTGAAAATATATGTGGACTAATGAAGATAAGAGTTTAACGAGCAGTGCCATGAAATAAAAATGATTAAATTCAGTCAGTTTTACAGTCCTCATCACCGAAAATTATGGAGGTGATCTAGTTTCGAATGTACCTCGACGTTTAGTCAAGTGTTTAAAGTTAAATGGAGGTTGTATAAGTAGATAAGATGAATATTTTCTTATAATTTTCTTATTCAAGAATCAAAAATATATACTAAATAATTACAATTGAGCTTTGTTTTTCCCGGATACTTTCTAGACGGAATATATTTCGAAAAAGAAATAATGAACTTTTTTGTATAATTTACAGATTTTTTTCCGAAATTTTCCAACAATACCAACTGAAAAATTCTCGATTTGTATGTACGCGCAATCACCACTGCTAACCTCATCTGTATCATTAAAATTCCGAAAATTAACATTTTATTCCACCCTCGTTCGGCCCACGATGGAATTAACAAAATAGCCGCGCCACTTCCGGTTCGTCGAACGTGGGTCACGTCGCCGGACAAAACGACATTTTCGACGCCCTCCGTCGTATTCAGCCGGTGGGATACTCAAATATTGGCCGGATGCAACCTGCATCGCATTCCCGCTAAACAGGTTCGAAGTGTGAACGTCGTCCCATCGGTGATTAAGGTTTTCCTGCCCTTTCGCATGCGAGTCTCTTGCGGTTTGGTTGTAACCAAACACTGCCTTTATTTCCGATCGTTCTCCGAACGTGGGACTACGTGACTTGTTCTTTTGCACGGGGCGGGTGTGTTTTTAGGACGTGATCTAGTTAGCAGAACGTTTTTCGAACTAGATTTTATTATTATGTTTCAATGAAGTGCGCGGGTTTATGATGCATCCGGCTCGGAGGACCAACTACGAGATTACTACGTTCAGAATTGAAAATATCAGAAATCTGAAAGATTTTCACCATCCATAACGAAAATATATATTTTAATGAAAAAGAAAACGGTTTTTCACATAATAGAAGGAATATAACAAAATTTGAATATCAAAACAGATATAATCTGTCAGTCTTCTAAAATTTTAATGTCTTATAAGCACGGCTTAAATTTAAAAGTCGTATAAAATCAAAACTCAATATACAATATCGAATGGAATAAATAAACCAACAAATATAAATTGTCACTTAAGATTAAAAAATAAATATTTGAAGGAGACAAACTTTTGTTTCTGATCTTATCATTATGAGAACCAATTCATTTTCAAAAATACAAATAACAAGTTAAGGACTTCTCAGAAAATATAGTTCATTTGAATTATTCAATATATTTAAATAAGTCAATTCAAAAATCTCTCAAAACTTGCATTAAATCTTCAAAAAACAATTAGAATTCCGATAATCTCTTCATCGGCCCTAAATCATATTTAAAAAAATCAAAAAAATCATTTTGTCTCCTTCAAGTATCTATTTATTAATCTCAATTGACAATTTATATTGGTTTATTTATTCCATTTGATATTGTTTATTGAGTTTTGATTTTATACATCTATTAAATATGAGCCGTGCTTAAAAGATATTAATTTAATTCTAAAAGTTTTTGAATAAAAATTTTGTTGAAATTAAAATTGTAGAAGACTGACAGATCATATCTGTTTTGATATTCAAACTCTGTTATATTTCTTCTATCAAGTAAAAAGCCTTTTCTTATTTTATTTTATACATAATATATAATTATATTGAGGCTTGAATAAAATTCTCATTATGGAATATCAATGGTTTAAAGAAAACCTTATAATACCTTACAGCTTTCTGTGATTTTTGTGACTACCTGTTCAGGTAGAAAAGAAATTTTCTAGTTGGACGGGTATCTGCCACCATTTCACTGTTGGGTCAAAAATTAACAGTGCTGTGACCTAAAGTGGCGCAAGATCGCAGTAACAAAGCCTACACAGAACACAACTGAACTCCTAACTCGCACAAGCTGAAAAAGCTTCTGAGGGATCTTCACAGAAGATCTAGGAGTATCAGGATAATAATAATAATAATAAAAATAATAATAATAATAATAAACATAGAATATCTTGATTTTAAGGTTAATTGTTCGAACGATAATCTCAAGGCAACTTTAAGGTAGGTTATATTAATTGTTGGTTGATTTTGATTTTTTTAAATATGATTTAGGACCAATGAAGATATTATCGAAATTCTAATTGTTTTTGAAGATATAATGCATGTTTTGAGAGATTTTTGAATTGACTTATTTAAATATTTAAGTAAATTGAATATTTCAAATAAATTATATTTTCTGAGATGTCCTTGAATTATGATTTCTATTTTTGAAAAGGAATTGGTTTTCATGATGGTAAGATCAGAAACAAAATTTTGTCTCCCTCAAATATTTATTTATTATTCTTAATTGACAATTTATATTTGTGGGGTTATTTATTCCATTTGATATTGTATATTGAATTTTGATTTTATAAGTCTATTGAATATAAGCCGTACTTATAAGACATTAATTTAATTCTAAGAGTTTTTGAATAAAAACTTCAGCGTGTAAAGCACATCTTGCAGTGCATTTTTCAGGATGCAATGAAACCTGCAGAACTTCTTGAGGATTGTTTTCTCTCTATATACGGCAATTTTGCTTGTTTACATAGCCGTTCAATCAGAAATGAGCTTCATCACTTAACACAATTCTACGATAAAAAAGTGGATCAACTTCAAGCTGTTCTAGGTCCAATCAGCAAACAAACGACGCTTATTATGGTCAAGTGGCTTTAGTTCTTGAACCAGTTGGATCTGTATGGGTGTAGACCAAGATCATCACGCAAAATTTTCCTTGTGGTGGATCACTTGTTGTGAACGTCGACGAATAGACAAATCTGGATAATCATTAACACTTTGATTTACAGCAGCGATATTTTCTTCTGTACGTACAGTTCTTTGTCTTGTTGGTGTTCTTGCATCGAGTAGAGAAAATGTTGTCCGAAATCGATAATTCGCCTAATAAGCTTCTCTGATAGACGATTATGTAAACCATAAATTTCACGAAGTACTCTAAAAGTTTGGCGAATAGAACACTGATTTTGAAAATAAATTCCAACAATTTGTAAACGTTGTGAGTCTTTCCACGATAATTCGTCAATGCTTATTGAACAGAAATGTCAAAACAACATGGCTTCTACCTTCTGTCAAATCACAGTTATCCATATCGAAAAATTTATCACTCTAAAAAAAACAGCGGATACCTCGACGCTTAGTCAAGTGTTTACAGTTAAATGGGGGTTATAAGTAAATGGGACGAATATTTTGTTAAAATTTTTTAATTCGAGAATAAAAATATATACTAAATAATTACAATTGTCCTGCATTTTTTACGGATACTTTCCAGACGAACTATATAACTATCCTAATATATTCAATAAAGGTATTACGTAGTAATTTATTCTATCTAATTTTATACGTGTATAAAATACATCAAGTGTTTTAATTAATAGAAGCGAGAATCAACCAGGGGCTTAAATAATTGGTGAAAAAGCCTACATTTGTAACTCCCGATTTTACGCAAACATAGGTATAGGGTTGCTTTAGCGTTCATTGTTTTCGTCTTATTATCATTTGTATGAATATCGGGCATCTTTAAACAGTCATGTCATAAACATCCCAAAAACGGACTAGTCCGTCGATGATTTATGTCTAAATCGTAATCTAGAATTAGTTTCTGAATTGACGTTGAACGAGGCAACATGCTGGCTTTGATCAACGTTATACGAACTAACAGAACCGGTCTTGAAATTTGACGACATCGATTTCGAATCAGAGGGCTAATATCCTTCGAATATTTCATATAGTTGTTTTTTGTTGAAATGAAACCTTCATCGAAGAACACACACGTACAAGTTAGTTGCGCCGAAAAAGTGTTATTTATGGATTGAAACATATATTCAAAACCCGATACAGCAGGCTTTATTGGTCATTATCGTAATCCCAACACCAGCATCACGAAAAATTATGTTACGGGCATACTAAAATATACAGTTCAAAATTGCGCTCCAAACCACCGGACTTGAACCAATTCAATATTCATATTGCTGCGTAATCGAAAATGACGGACCAGCTGCCTCAACCCTGGGACGAAATTTTAACTCGATCAATCAAACTGAAACTAATCCGATGTTTCAATTGCAGATCGGAAAATTTCCGTCCTTCATAATATACACCGAGGGCTCATTACTTTATTGAAATTGTTGTTAATAATTCGATTCTATGGTGTATATACCCGTATAATTAACGGGTATATTGCGTACGCGTCTCTGTTATGAACTGCAATATGTGGAACACATTTGCATGTGATAGATAACAAAGGGATCTGTCAAAACCGGCGTTGATCATATAGATGCATGAGAAAATGTTGACAGAGCGGTGTTTTCGATCTCGATATACAAGCTTTCAGAAAAAATCAAGAATAATACTGTAGATATTCCCACAGGAACTGGTATCTGTGATGAATTTCTCGTGTATAATCAAAGACTTGAATGAACATTGAGGTCTTCCATATACATACTTGCTCAAAATATAGTAATATAAAAGAAAATTCAGCTTGTGGCAAGTGCCAGGTCCTCGTCCAGAATTCTACTCTGCTCTGCTGCAGCTTTCCGGCGTAGCATAGAGAGGACACTATCGCTTTTCGCATACCGAGCTTACCCGCCCTCACCTTGTCGTGCTGGGGGTGCTTGTCATGAATGAAATCCTAGTTTCATTATATGAAATGGAGGCTAGGGTTCTGATGCCTAAAGCAGAGACTCTCATTCCAACTTACCGTTCCTATCCTTCAACAAGGCTTGGAATCGTACGGGGTAGTTGTGGCTTTCTGACGTGGGTCATGCTATCCTGCGATCGATTAGAGTAATTTAATTCATACACGGGCGAAGAAGAAACCCTGCTGAATCTCAGCGTGGGCTTTCCAACATTCGTTACTTATCGGCTGTGGGATCCGAGATGGTCCGGAGAAAAAAGGACAGGCTACGACGTTTCGACCAGGGTGGGATCTTGGAAGACTCGCCCTCTGCCCATACCCCCAACTTCAGTTTCACCTTTGGATCCTTAAGCTCCCGCTGCGGGGCCCTGAATGGACCGCTGGAGGAAAAGGGCTAGGCTACGACGTTTCGACCAAGGTGGAGATCTTGGAAGATTCGCCCTCTGCCCATACCCCCAACTTCAGCCCCATTCTTTAAGCTACTCATCTGCTGCGGGGTCTAAAATGGACCGCTGGAGGAAAAAGGAAAGGCAACGGCGTTTCGACCTTTTTGAAGAGCATGGTAGACTCGCCCTCTACCCATACACCCAACTTTAGCCCCATTTTTAGATCCTTAAGCCAATCCTCTACGATGCTTCGGAGCCTCGCTTCTAGCAGTCGAACAGCAACAGCGGTCCTTCGGGGTGAGGGATCCAAGCTGCGAAGCTGTTATTTGTGTTGTTTCTATGCTTCGGTCTTTCATAACCACCAAATAGAGACACTCTGCTTATGCGGCCGAGTGCTGGGGTCTACACGGCGATTTCTTTGGGAGAGGGGGGTGATCCGTGCTGGTTCCTCCTCGCAGGTTCTCTATTATCTTCCTTCAAACATCCTTTCTTTCCCTTCATATGCCGACATGTACAACTCTGAGGATAACGAGCTCACCGTACTCGCCTGGTTCAAGTAGAGCAGATTACAAGCGTTCGAAGATCGTTCCGACGTAGAACACAAGGTCACTGGTGTCAAAGGCAGACTTGTGCACCACGCCTATCTGATAAGTTCGGGTGCGCAAGCTTGAAGCGAAACGCCGCCTCTCAATTAACAGGTAGAATCTCCTACAGAACACCTAAATTTCTTAAGAGCTTCATTTGTAACCCCAACGTGATGGAGGGTTTGCTTCAAGAGCGAAGCACCAATTCATTGAATGAATACTTCATCCAATATTTCCGTGATAGCCTTCCTTTCGTTTCACAGAGACCACACTGGAGATGGCACCGCGTCGAGTCCAGCGGCGGACGGTTTCCTGCTCAGATTCTAACGTCCAATGCCGTGACCTTATCGGCGCTCGCTGAAAAGGGAGTGTGTGGCGACGTGCCACAGCTCAGAGCAGTGCACACGACAGCCACTGAGTGTATAAAACACTCTCTACTGACGGTTCAGCACGATATCATCATTGCCGTTCCAGATCCCAAATCATTCGACATGCCAAGAGTTCAGACGTTGGACAGCATCAGCGCCAAGAAATTGAATCTAAGCCGGCAGAAGTCGGATAAGATGAGATCAAACAGATCGCCCAGAGACAACATGCGGATCCGTAGATCCTGAAATAGAAGACAGACACGCAGTAAGTGACCACATGGACAGGAATCATCCCCGACAAGACCCAGCCGAAAAGAGGTTTGCCCTGAATGGGCCATTACCTGAAATAAAGCAAGCCAGTAGAAAAGCTGGTCCGAACCAGGAGTTGTTCTGGACAAACCTGACGAGCGGGATCTAGCCGAAGGTGCAACGACTGGTTTCGGACTCCTCCCAGTTCAACTGCCAACGAGACAATAACGCCTCAAAGTACGACATGCAAAGTGCGACGTGCCAAACACAGATTATGTCACTCCAAATCATAAAATACAAAAATTGGTAAACAATATTATCACCCACCTTGCTCGTAGATATTCCATGGGCGCCATTCTCTGTAAAATAAAAAAAATGAAAGGCAGCACTATAGATCCTACAGAGTTAGGCGTTCTCTGTGGAGAAAAGGAACCAGCTTTATTTTTGGCAGCAAAGGTACGGCAAGATCAAATTGGAAGGGTAAAACATTAGAAATATTGACTACAAGAAACCTACAATACTTTCATTCAAAATGACTCAGTATGCGGTGTGCTATAAGCGCTGTGTCAACAGCGTATTCGAGGATGTAACTTCAGGTCTTCTGTTGTGTTGTGATAACGTGTTCGTGAATATTGTATCAAAGTGGTGACAAAAAAGAGCCTTGCGATACATCTTGTAGGCGAACAGGATGGCGAGAAATGCTGATTTTAGCCCTCATTCTTCTGTCTCTGTAGAAGTTCCTATAGTTAAACTGGGGTGTCCATTTGCTCCAGTTTGTGTAGAAGATCTTCGTGCCACATATTATCTATCAAATGGTTTCTTGATGTTCATGAATATGATTTACAATTTTTCTGAAATTGACTAACAGATTAAATCTGTTTTGATATTCATAGTTTGTCATAATACTTCTATCAAGTGAAAAACCGCTTCTTATTATTTTAATTCTATTTTTCTTGGTACTATTCTTTAAATGTTAAGGATATTTTATCGCCTGTATCGTATTTTCTCCGTGACTCATGTTGGCTTTTGGTCACATGTTGATCGACCCATATTCAGTTATGTGTTTGTGAATCTCTTTTTTGGGTCTGTTGTAAAATATCCTCAGGTTCATGTCATTGTTGACTTTTAGTTCTCTGTAAAGTTGTTTTTCCTTCTCAATTTTGTTTACAATGTGTGGCGATTATGTATGCAGAAAGTATTTTCTACTGAGTTTTAGTGTATGTCTGCTTATAAGACTAGCAAGTCTGTTTTGAAATTCTCTTATATTATAGATATGTAATAGCTGAAATTAACTCTCCAGAACCTCTACAGATTTAAATCTAAATAAATCTCATGAAAACATTTAAAATTGAATTTTTGAAAAACATGTCCTAGATACACTGTATCACTTTATAGACATACATATTATCATCACATGTGGTGAAAGTTAACTAATAAGGAATCAAAAGAAATATAAAATAATGACAAAATTATTAAGACATCACCTTATACATATATAACATAAATAGAGGTTAATACTTGACAGAAGGTATATAAAATTATTTAAATATTTTAATATTAGCCTTCTACATATTTAATTTCAAAAAATTTTATTTAATAATTATAACTTCAGGAATTAAATTGAAATAATGTCATATAAGTACCACTTATATCAAACGACATATAAATTAAACATTCATTACAAGACATCCAAATGATATAACAAAATCCAATAAATGAAAACTGTTAACCAAAATCCTATAAATTAAATATTTTGAATAGACAAAATTTTGTTTCTGCTGATCAAATCTTATGAAAGCAGATATCTTTCAAAAATGTTCAACATAATCTTAAGAATTTCTTATCAAAACAAATTGAAATATGTTTATCTTCTACAATTTTAATTTCCAAAAGAATTTTTTTATTTTTTTATTCAAAAACTTTTAGAATTAAATTAATGTCTAAAACAAGCACCGCTTACATTTAATAGACGTATATAATCAAAACTCAATATACAATGTCAAATGAAATTAATAACCCAACAGATATACGAAAGTAATTAAAATTAATAAATAAATATTCAAACGAGACAAAATTTTGTTTCTGGTTTTATCTTAAGAAATACTACTTGCCTTATAAAAACATGAACACACTTGAAGGACTTCCCAAAGAATATAATTTATTTGAAATATTTAATACATTTAAATATTCGAACAAATTATTTCAAAAAACTCTAAAAAATGTGCACTATATTTTCAAAAAACAAATATAATTCTAGATAATCCCTTCATCAGCCGTTTTTCAATAATCCAAATATCAAAATCAAAAACATAACCTACATCACTCACGTGTTAAAAGACTTAAGCTTCGAACTACAGATCAACTATATATTCAAGATTGATCTATGTTCTAACAAAATCAAAGAACAAAGTGAGTTATTTTAAGGTTTCCCAATTTCATTGACACCCTATAATGAGATTTATTGAAGCCAAAATATAATTATATATTATATATAAAATAAAATAGAAAGGCTTTTTACTTGATAGAAGAAATATAACAAAATTTGAATATCAAAACAAATTGAAATATGTTTATCTTCTACAATTTTAATTTCCAAAAGAATTTTTTTATTCATTATTAAATGTAAGCGGTGCTTGTTTTAGACATTAATTTAATTCTAAAAGTTTTTGAATAAAAAAATTCTTTTGGAAATTAAAATATTCAAAATATTCAAATTTTGTTATATTTCTTCTATCAAGTAAAAAGCCTTTCTATTTTATTTTATATATAATATATAATTATATTTTGGCTTCAATAAATCTCATTATAGGGTGTCAATGAAATTGGGAAACCTTAAAATAACTCACTTTGTTCTTTGATTTTGTTAGAACATAGATCAATCTTGATTATATAGTTGATCTGTAGTTCGAAGCTTAAGTCTTTTAACACGTGAGTGATGTAGGTTATGTTTTTGATTTTGATATTTGGATTATTGAAAAACGGCTGATGAAGGGATTATCTAGAATTATATTTGTTTTTTGAAAATATAGTGCACATTTTTTAGAGTTTTTTGAAATAATTTGTTCGAATATTTAAATGTATTAAATATTTCAAATAAATTATATTCTTTGGGAAGTCCTTCAAGTGTGTTCATGTTTTTATAAGGCAAGTAGTATTTCTTAAGATAAAACCAGAAACAAAATTTTGTCTCGTTTGAATATTTATTTATTAATTTTAATTACTTTCGTATATCTGTTGGGTTATTAATTTCATTTGACATTGTATATTGAGTTTTGATTATATACGTCTATTAAATGTAAGCGGTGCTTGTTTTAGACATTAATTTAATTCTAAAAGTTTTTGAATAAAAAAATTCTTTTGGAAATTAAAATTGTAGAAGATAAACATATTTCAATTTGTTTTGATATTCAAATTTTGTTATATTTCTTCTATCAAGTAAAAAGCCTTTCTATTTTATTTTATATATAATATATAATTATATTTTGGCTTCAATAAATCTCATTATAGGGTGTCAATGAAATTGGGAAACCTTAAAATAACTCACTTTGTTCTTTGATTTTGTTAGAACATAGATCAATCTTGAATATATAGTTGATCTGTAGTTCGAAGCTTAAGTCTTTTAACACGTGAGTGATGTAGGTTATGTTTTTGATTTTGATATTTGGATTATTGAAAAACGGCTGATGAAGGGATTATCTAGAATTATATTTGTTTTTTGAAAATATAGTGCACATTTTTTAGAGTTTTTTGAAATAATTTGTTCGAATATTTAAATGTATTAAATATTTCAAATAAATTATATTCTTTGGGAAGTCCTTCAAGTGTGTTCATGTTTTTATAAGGCAAGTAGTATTTCTTAAGATAAAACCAGAAACAAAATTTTGTCTCGTTTGAATATTTATTTATTAATTTTAATTACTTTCGTATATCTGTTGGGTTATTAATTTCATTTGACATTGTATATTGAGTTTTGATTATATACGTCTATTAAATGTAAGCGGTGCTTGTTTTAGACATTAATTTAATTCTAAAAGTTTTTGAATAAAAAAATAAAAAAATTCTTTTGGAAATTAAAATTGTAGAAGATAAACATATTTCAATTTGTTTTGATATTCAAATTTTGTTATATTTCTTCTATCAAGTAACAAGCCTTTCTATTTTATTTTTACTTAAGAATTTCATCATAAAACTATCTTACTTAGAATATTCAATATTATTGGACGTTATAAAATCTCGATATATTTAAAAACATTACTGAAAAACAAGTTTTAAGAGAGACTTTGCTTCGTCAGTATTCAAATAAATCATATTCAATAAAATATAACATCAATCAACAACAAATATTTACTCACCCTTCAACAATTTAGAAAACTTCTGGTAAATGAATACTGAAAAATTTAAATGGAGTGTAATGTTAACTACAAATAAATAATTCTGTGGTTTACTCTTGATCTAAAAGATTGAAAGACAATTTAACGGCCTCTGTTATAGTACAAAGACTATCTGTATAAAGAATGTTAAGAAAACCAAATAATTATATAGGATATTGGTTACCAATTTTTATTAATTGTATTTTGTTATATCATTTGGATGTCTTATAATAAATGTTTATTTTATATGTTGTTTGATATAAGTGGTACTTATATGACATTATTTTAATTTAATTCCTGAAGTTAAAATTATTAAATATAATTTTTAGAAATTAAATATGTAGAAGGCTAATATTAAAATATTTAAATAATTTTATACATATATGTTTCGATTGGATGTTAAAGAATCACAAGTCCCCAAGTCCCATCACCAAAACATATGATTCAAAATACCGAGTCTAAGTTGTATCTTCTTTTATTATATAATTTTTTGATCAAACCTAATTTTTGTACAGGCTATGGTTATCCAAAAATTGGTTTGTTGTTGCAGAAATGTCTGTGAAAAAAAGGTATTTCTATATATTTTTCAATGATTATTTTGTTTATTCAAATAACTCTTAACTGAAGAGATTTGGGTCTGAATTTATCACGTTCTTTCTCTGGAGAATGATTTATATCGTCTTTGAGAAAGGAAAATAAAAAAAATATTTTCATGAGTTTCGAGGTCGAGGTTCTGGAGAATTGATTCCACCTATTATCTGTGATATGCAAATACTTCTTTATAGTCATTTTCAATATATATATATATATATATATATATATATATATATATATATATATATTTTATTATGTATTCACCCGTTACTTGTGTTCTGAGTTTTCTGATATTTTACTTTGTTAACAGCTTGTGTCAAGTAAATTCATTGACTTTTAAAACTCATTATTTGAAAATGTATTCAATATCAAGTTAAGACTTACGAAAGGATTTGCTATATATTTGAATACATCGAAGGTACTTTAAAAAAAAAGGAAACTTCGAATCTCATCACGAAGGAAAGACAACATAATTCACTCACGATCTCAAGCTTTCACATCAAGCCTGCAGCCACGATCTTATCAGTTTATTAAACAAGACAACACTGAAGGGCCCTAATTCTTCTAGCAACTCTATCAAAGCAGCGGACAATGAGGAAAACTCGCTTTCAAGAGGATCCCGGCCTCGCTGACAAGATTGAATGATTTTAGACGTTTATTTTCGCTCCCCCATCATCTCAAAGGATTGTCCCATCTGGTAAACATCTCAGCAGCTCGTTTTATTCTACGGCCGCGTTCGTCTGGGGGCATCCTGAAAGGAATTCCGAGAAAACCCCTGTCCCATCGTCGATATTCACAAGAACGGTAAATATGCCAAAGGGCTTCGGATTTGCGAAAAATGCCCGGAGAAAAAGAGGATATTGCTCGTGATAGGTGGCTGTCTGGAATGTCTACAAAGAATAGTCGGGTGATTTCTCTTTTGAAGTACGACTGAAGATGATACGCTGGAATTTCCGCGGGGTTTCTCTTGGATGATTCGAATTTTTTGTTTAGGTTCCGGAAGGAAACATGAAAGTGGAAAAATTGGTATTTCAAACAATTGGAGGCAATTTTTTCATGCTTCTATGTACGTGATTTGAAACTTACTGATGAAGGCTGCTTCTTCAAGTTATACGTTAATTTAAATTTTAGATTCCCTTTATGAAAATACGCCATTTTTTCGGATTTAGCCCAAGAAAAAAGTTATAAGCGTTCGGGAATTTCACAATGGGCTTATAAAGGGTGCGCTATCTAGAGTTTTCATTTTGGCAATAAAGTTAATAAAAATAACTTGGTAGAAAAGATATGTGGATGATTAATTTTGCTTTTGGTTGGGTTCAATTAGACAATGAGAAATGTTTCTGAATATGTTAAATTCATTTTTCAATTCTGTCAAATCCACTATTGAAATCGAAAATTCCTAAACATCAATAAATTTTTTAGATATTCAGATCACAAAAAATATTAATTTCCTTGAATTTAACATATTCAGAGAATCCACGTACACAGATTCATTAATACATAATAACAATTCTCACCCTCATAAATTAAAAATGTCTCCTTTTCGAACAATGATTACAATACGAACGTAATAGATAAATAATTTTTTTAGAAACAGCATAAAAAAGTTCTAACTTCTCCTTACCCTACCCTTTATGACAAAGAAAAAGAGAAATTATATATCACAAATTTAATGCCACAAATTGTAACAACATTTGCAAAAGAATAAAACAAAATAATAATAATATTATTTGTATAAATAAGAAAAATTTAGGTTCACTCTTAGTCAACAGCAAAGACTTTCATGTGAAAAAAGCAGTATATATAAATTATATTGTAATGAATGCCCTGCTTTTTACATAGGTCACACAGAACGATCTATAAACATAAGGGTAGAAGAATATAAAAAAAAGATATTACATACTAAAAGAACATCTGGTTTTTTGGAACATTGTATAAATATCAACCATTTTATAGATTTCAGTAGGATAAATAGAGGTTAATACTTGATAGAAGGTGTATAAAATTATTTAAATATTTTAATATTAGCCTTCTTCATACTTGATTTCAAAAAATTATATTTAATAACTTCAGGAATTAAATTGAAATAATGTCATATAAGTACCACTTATATCAAACGACATATAAAATAAACATTCATTATAAGACATCCAAATGATATAACAAAATCCAATGAATGTTTATTTTATATGTCGTTTGATATAAGTGGTACTTATATGACATTATTTCAATTTAATTCCTGAAGTTATTAAATATAATTTTTTGAAATTAAATATGTAGAAGCCTAATATAATATTGAAATATTTAAATAATTTTATACACCTTTTATCAAGTATTAGCCTCTATTTATGTTATTTTATTCATAATATATAATTATTTGGTTTCCTTAACATTATTTATACAGATAAGTCATTGTGCTATAACAGAGGCCGTTAAATTGTCTTTCAATCTTTTAGATCAAGGATAAACCACAGAGCTATTTATTTACTTGTAAGATAGCCTTATATTACATTAACGTAAATAGAGGTCATTCTTGATAGAAGGTATATAGAATAATATAAATATTTTAAAAAATTTTTAACAATTTTAAAAAATTATATTATATATATATATATATATTATATATATATATATATATATATATATATATTATATAAATTATATTTATTGAATATGAATATTTGAATACTGACGAGCAAAGTCGATTTTAAAACTTGTTTTTCAATAATGTTTTGCATATCTTGAGTTTTTGTATAAAGTACCTTGGTTAGATATCCAATAATATTGAATAGTCTAAGTAAGATAGTTTTGTGATAAAATTCCCAGGATTATGTTGGATATTCTTGAAAGATATTGGTTTTCATAGGATTGATAAGCAGAAACAAAATTTTGTCTATTCAAAATGTTTAATTTATAGGATTTTAGTTAATAATTTTTATTTATTGGATTTTGTTATACCATTTGGATATCTTATAATGAATGTTTATTTTATGTCATGATATAAGTGGTACTTATACGACATTAGTTTAATTTATTTTCAGAAGTTATAATCATTGAATATAATCTTTTGGAGTTAAATATGTAGAAGGCTAATTTTTTAAAATTGTTAAAAATTTTTTAAAATATTTATATTATTTTATATACCTTCTATCAAGAATGACCTCTATTTACGTTATTTTATTTATAATATATAATTATATGGTTTACCCAAACATTCATAAAGAGAGTCCTTGTGTTATAGCAAAGGCCATTAAATTTGTCCTTCAATCTTCTAGATCAGGTTAAACCACAGAGATATTTCTGTCTGTATTGGATACCTATTTAAGATTCTCATTTTTAAATAGAACTTTTTCTCGAAGACGAAGGGTAAGTTTAAATATGTGTTATTAATTGATTTTATATTTATTGAATATGAATATTTGAATACTGACGAGCAAAGTCGATTTTAAAACTTGTTTTTCAATAATGTTTTGCATATCTTGAGTTTTTGTATAAAGTACCTTGGTTAGATATCCAATAATATTGAATAGTCTAAGTAAGATAGTTTTGTGATAAAATTCCCAGGATTATGTTGGATATTCTTGAAAGATATTGGTTTTCATAGGATTGATAAGCAGAAACAAAATTTTGTCTATTCAAAATGTTTAATTTATAGGATTTTAGTTAATAATTTTTATTTATTGGATTTTGTTATACCATTTGGATATCTTATAATGAATGTTTATTTTATGTCATGATATAAGTGGTACTTATACGACATTAGTTTAATTTATTTTCAGAAGTTATAATCATTGAATATAATCTTTTGGAGTTAAATATGTAGAAGGCTAATTTTTTAAAATTGTTAAAAATTTTTTAAAATATTTATATTATTTTATATTACATTTATATTTCTCAGCAGCTCATTTGCCAGAAGTTTCTAAATTATTGAAGGGTGAGTAAATATTTGTTGTTGATTGATTTTATATTTTATTGAATATGAATTATTTGAATACTGATGAAGCAAAGTCTTTCTTAAAACTTGTTTTCCAGTAATATTTTTACATATCTTGAGATTTTATACAGAGTAACTTAGTTAGATATCCAATAATATTGAATATTCTAAGTAAGTTTTATGATGAAATTCTTAAGATCATGTTAAACATTTTTGAAAGATATTTGTTTTCATAAAATTGATCAGCAGAAACAAAATTTTGTCTATTCAAAATATTTTATTTATAGAATTTTAGTTAACAAATTTTTATTTATTGAATTTTTTTATATCATTTGGATGTCTTATAATGAATATTTATTTTATATGTCGTTTGATATAAGTGGTACTTATATGACATTATTTCAATTTAATTCCTGAAGTTATTAAATATAATTTTTTGAAATTAAATATGTAGAAGGCTAAGATTAAAATATTTAAATAGATTTCAGTAGAACTGAGATTTTACACATAGATAATAAAAGCAGAAGAATGGACCCTTTAGAAAGTTTGGAAATTTCTTTAGCACATGATTACCAATTACAAATGAACAACTTCAATTTAATTTATCACCATTGCTCTTATCTGTAAAATATTAGGACCCAACTAGCACCATATTTTTACACTGTTCAAAATTGTACCTGTGATCTACCCTACCATTATAAATAGGATTTTAAGTGTTGTTCTCTTCAGATTTGAAAATGGGCTAAAAACCCTAAACATATATGTCAACAGACATCAAATAAACATTGAAACTTAAGCCAAGTTAAAATAATAAAAAGTGGTTTTTTACTTGATAGAAAGAATATTACAAGATTTTTATGTCATAACAGATTTAATCTGTTAGCCTTATATAATTTTAAAATTTATTCAAGAAACTTCAAGATTCAAATTAATGTCTAATAAGCACTGCTTATATTTAATAGACGTTTAAAACGAAACTCATTATACAATATCAAATGGAATTAAGAAAAAACCCAACGAATATAAATTTTCAATTAAAATTAATAAATAAATGAATGTTTGTTGTTTCGTTATAAACTTTGTTTGATTTTGTTGTGAGCATAAAACAAAGAGTAACTTATATATTAGATATACCTAGTTTTAATGTTCAACAAACACATATTCCTAGAGATCGTATTGAGTAAGTTTATTCATTGTTAATTGATTTTATTCTTTTAAATGCGAAGTTGAATTGGTCTTATCTGAATTCCAATTATTTTTTGAGAATTTGCTACATGTTTTGACAGTTTTTGAAGTAAATTTATTCAAATATATTAAATATTTCAAATAAATTAGTTTTTGAGGAGTTCTTAAACTTATGTTGTATATTTTTCAGAAAGATTCAGTTCTCATGAATATAAGATCAGAAAACAAAACATTTTGTAACAAGCAAAGCTGCGTTTCCGCTTGTCTGAAGAGTTCAGTCGCATGCCTGAAACGAAACAAACAACATTTATTTATTTATTAATTTTAATTCACAATTTATATTCGTTGGGTTTTTTCTTAATTCCATTTGATATTGTATAATGAGTTTCGATATAATAGGTCCATTAAATATAAGCAGTTCTTAATTAACATTAATGTAATTCTTAAAAAGTCTTGAATAAAATTTATAAAATTAAAATTGCAGAAGACTAACAGATTGAATCTGTTTTGATATTCAAATCAAGCCAAGTTGTATTTATTTACTTTATTAATGTTAGAAATTTACCTGTGAAATTCAAAATAAATTGAATGGCCTCCTACCATTTGTGATTCAATTTGTTCGTGGATCGTTATTTGATAAAACAACCAGTTTATGTTCTCGTCCATACTTTAGCCCTGAATGTAGCTGAAAATCAACTCGTCCTTGTGAATTTTGTATGAGGATCTCGGTGTGAAGGCGGATAAAGTTCATCTAATGCAATAAGTGGAGACTCGTGACAAGCCGATGATTTTCCACTTCGCTCATGATCTATGGCTAATGACCACTCCTGACAAGTATTAAAAACTATTAGGGGTCTCAAAAATAATCAATTCACCTCTTTTGAATATCATTTGAGATCCTCGTTAAATTTATTGTCGGAACCATATCTTGCTTTGATTTTGCTTTAATGGAGTCAGAAGAGTCAAATATTCAATGAGAATAATCTTAATTTCTTTGTTGCTATTTCTCAATTGTATCAGATGAATGTGATATCTAGAAAGTTGTACTTCAAAATTATTGGATTTTTCACCTGAAAAATTCTTCAATATCTGAAGTGTAAACATTTTATGAATTACTACAATGGTTTGAACTATCAACTAATGTAGAAATGTTTTAAGTTGTCCAACAGAAAATCAGTCTTAGTGTCATATGAATGGATCAAAATTAAACATGAAATGCTTTTAGCGCCTTCACCATTTTGCAAGAAAGTGCTGAGCAGTGGTATCGGTTACCATATACAGGGTATATATAAATAGTTGCAACAAACTTTAGAGGGTGATTCCTCGTTAAAAATAGGGTGGGTCTTTCATATGAACTTAATTTTTTGGAGCCCCTAAGGATGGCACCCGAAAAACAGTTTTTGATCCTTTTTTTGAAAACCAAAAAACTGACAATAATTGTAACTGAATCAAAGTTTATCAAAATTAGTCAGTTGTCATAATAAAATGACATCCGCGTACTAGATAAATTCAAGTTCGGAAATAATTCCATCCTCTACGACTCGGGCTATCATGTTGATAAATAAATTATTTTCTTAAAAACCTTGAATTTTAGCAAGAAATTGCAAGAGACCTCATTTTTTAAGAATAAATCAACCTATCCAAATTTTTTTTTGTTGTAAAATAGGAACATGGAAAAAAGTTTCTTGCGGATGAAGTTTAGGAGTGGCCTTTTCTACACCTTGCAATCGTAGAGGAACACCACTGAAGAATTTTCTGAGTGCCTTCTCGCCCGCATAAAATGTCTGCTTAATTGCATTCTTTTCGGTTCATTGTTCTTTAAGAATAAAATTACAAACTGTATTTTGGGTGCGATCTTTGGGGGCTGTAACAGGGGGGACTCAAAAAAATGAAATTTATATGAACATACAACATATTTTCTGACAAGGAATAACTCCCTAAATTTTTTCGGAAATATTGATATACATGAAATATATTAAATGCATACATTCAAATCAATATTTTAGTGAATTTGTTGAAATTTAGTGTACAATTTCATCAATTTCACAATTGTGAAAGTTTGAAATTCCAAAGGAAAAATTGACCGAATGTACTACCACTATACAATTTGAAAGTTCGTTATTGTTCATCAAAATGTGTATCATGTAGTACAAAGTTTTATTGGAAGAATATTCAGAATTTATTGTCATGAATTGAAAATTAATTAGAAGGGTTTATTCGAATAATTCAGACATTACCTGGATCAATTTTCCAAAACCTCTACAGATTCAATCTAAAGGTCTTTTAGGAACTTTTTAGAAATAAATTGTATAGAATATGTAATCTGTTTTTCGTAGGTATAAAGAATTATCGATACTTATGTACGACAGTTAACCAATAAAGAATGAAGAGGAAATATTGAAAAAGGGAATAACAAGGGTTCTTTTTGAATTCTATGTAGGGCATTTTTTGGGAACGGAATTTTCTCTCTGTGAATATTCAATCAATCGACATTCAATATTTCTTTTTAGTTCTTCATTTATTAACAGCCCCATATATGTGTTGAAAATTCTTTATGTCTACGAAGAGAAACAGTGTTTAAATTGACCCTAGATTTTTCTTATTTGTACATATGGTGTTGATGTTGCTTTCTTTGAGTTTAATTCAAAGTTGGATATAAATTTTTGAAATATAGCTTATATTGCAAAATTTTTTAATCTTTTTCTTGAAGAGGCGTGCTAATGCTAATGGTTTTTCATGCTGTTTTTTGGAAGTTTATCTATTATATTTTCGTTATTACTGTTAGATGATGGTTATGTTTTAAGAAGGAAAGCAACCTGTGTGCAATTGAGTGGAAAGCGGACATTTTGATATTTCGTGGTACTATTATGAATTAAGGTGTCTGTGAAGTTTGGTTTTCGGAATATGTTAAATTTGAGGAGATTATTCTTGCTTTTAATTTTAATACCTAGGAAATTTATTGAATTGTCATGGTTTTCAGTTCGACTATCTGGAGATCTCTTCGGTCCATAAAAAAACATTTGGTGGTAACAAACGATCAGTTGGAATTTCATCTATCCACATTACGGACATCTGTTAATAATTAGTTTATTTGAAAAATAAGCAAATATTGTCACAAGCTATAACTAACTGTTAACAACCTCAAATAAATAGAAAACCCCGTCAGTTCCATCTGTTCTTCTTAGTTTCGAAAACGCGTTGAAATCCGAAACATATATATAATATATATATATATATATATATATATATATATATATAATATATATATATATATATATATATAATATATATATATATATATAAACATGTATATATGTCAACATAATTAATTGCATTTTTGTGAAACTTATCCCAAGTGTATTTGTTTACCTTCTTAATATCCAGAAATGTTTCACAAAGTGGTTCGCAAAAAATCAATATATAGTCTGTATAGAAAGTATCCGGAATTTATTATTTTTCATAATTTTAATATACTTATGTTTTGTAACATTTTAAGACCAGATTAATGTATGAAATAGGTTATGCAGATACTCGGACATGGCTAAAGTTGCATGGCACCACTATTCATCAAATATTGTTGATTGCCAACAGGTATACAATATATGAAATAATATCGCAACTAGAAAAAAAAACAGGTAGAATATTTGTACAGAATAGATTTTCGAAACGTTATTAATGCAATTGACTGAACTGGGAAAAAGTGCTGTATATGAGGTAATAAAGAGGATGAAAAATGTAACGATTTAATCTCTTTATTGGCCTAAGGACGACACAATCCGCGCCTGGGCTTTCGCAAATTGGCTAACAGATTTGGAAATCAATGAAATATAAAAGTATGTCCAGAAACCGTCTGTATGTCACTGAAAAGACAAAGCTACATATCAAGGCAACCAGAAAATCCTTATAATGACACCTTTGAAAAAGGAACGAAGGATAAAATTTTGTCAACGTTTTTAAGAAGATAATTTTAAAACTGTCTTTATATCTGATGAAGGTTGTTCCCAAAATGATGAAAATCACTTAAAAATCCGACCAAACCAACCTGTTACCGTTGAAATTTCCCACCAAAATAAAGGTTTGAGGAGCAATATCTCAGCGTGGTGATACGCTTCTCTGTATAGTTGATGCGGCCATTAATAGTGAAAAGTATTGTGGCATTCTGAATGATTTCCTCCTTGAAACAGCGCATAATTTATATCCAGAGAGATGGCGTTTTAAGCAGGTTAATGCAAGATGCCATACTTCGACCTATACTCAAGCTTGGATGCAAGAACACCAAGCGTCAAACATTTCATGGCCAGCAGCTTCACCAGATCTTAGTCCCATCGAAAATATATGGGAACTAATGAAGATTGAAGTAGCCCCACGAAATAGAGATGATTTAATTCAGTCAGTTTTTCAGTCCTGGACTACCATCACCGAAAATTATGGAGGTGATATAGTTTCGGGTGTACCTCAATGTTTCGTCAAGTGTTTACAGTTAAATTGAGGTTGTATAAGTAAATAAGATGAATATAAGGAAAATTGGCACGTAGAAGAACCTCAAAATTATTCTTAACCACCAAACAAAAGCTACCTATTTTTGAATATTTTTATTTAGAGAGGTATTTCTGATAATTCACCCTAATATATTTTATGCATATTTATACGCTTTTTTGCTCATTCTTGTCTTTATCGGTATTTCTTTGAATTGATGGTTATTCGTATTCCCTTTTCCATATGTTTTTCTTATGCTTTTCCGAAAATTGTTACTTAGTTGTACCGGCCCTGTTTTCAAGTTTTATTTTTATAAGAAGTGAAGGTGTAATTTCAAGACTTCTCTCAAAATATAAACTTGATGAAGCCATAGTGTTGGCGAAAAAATTGTGGAAATAATCTATATTATTAATTATTATAAATATTAATTTGCATCAAATGGGGACCGATTCAATAAAATTTTTCTATGTAACAACTATAAAAAATTCCCTATTCACATACAACGAGTCCCACATCCGTCTTACCCTCGAACAAAAACGAGTATTAGACCCGGATCACATTAACAGGGACCACACCCCATGACGACGTAACGAAGCGGGCGAGAAAAATATCCAATCTATCATTTCCCAATCCACCTGTTCAAATAATCTCGCACTCCAGGAGTCACTCCAACTACCAGCCGATAGAAAGGAAAATCAATCAAGCCGGCCAATCAATCTCCTCGTAAAAAATTCAATGGCATACTCGTCGAAAAATCGTCCCTCGCTCGAGGCAACAAAAGTCAGTTTCTGGTCCCTCCACCGCAGAATGTTGGAGCTCAAAAAGGCGCATAAAGCCTAAATGATGGCCGATAAATTCTATTAACGCCAACGGCAATATCATCAAGTGAGCCGGTCGTCAAGGCGGCCTACTGGGATCCTTATGACATGTTTCTTGGCAGGAATAAAGGGTCTCACCCCTTCTGAGACCTTTGTCTGGGTTTAGTTGAGGAGGTGTCAGACGACATCTGCAATCATTATTTATGATTTCGTTAGTGGAAATTGGATAATGCTGAACCTCGTTTCAGAATAGGAAACGTCGCAAATTTCACCAGAACATTTATCTTCTTCTCCGAATAATTGGTCTATAAAAGCGAAATACTGTCAAAATACTGTAATTTCTTTCTCAAATATAATCTTTTCTGAAGGGTTTTCGAATAAGAGGTTTTATTTTAAATAGCCCGCTATCTGGACAACTTTCACATTTGAAGCTTTGAGTAAAAACTATGCCATTATTGAGAATGGAACGATACACCCTTAAAAAACGCATTGAAATTGTTGAAATTCACTACAAAAATGGTGAAAATTCTGCAATGATAAGTTCGCAAAACTAAAGCACTTTTGGGTCGTCGTGAAGCACCTCCATGGGCTGAATTAGAGAAACTGATGAAAATATTTGAGCTGTTGAGACATGTGAGTGATGTAAAAAATCGAAAACATGTGCGTTTTTGATATCCTAAATATCATACAGATTTAGTCTGAGAAGCCTCAGTACAAATTTTAATATTAATTTGAGAATAATTTTTTCTCGAAAACTTTTTGAAATGGCATTGAATAAATATCTCAGCAAACACAGTTTCAATTTGGTAGACTTATAGAATCAACATTCATTAGCATCACCAAAAAGGAATAAAAGAGCACAAAGAAAATGTAGATTATTGATTGAAAATATTAAATGAATACTTGAAGGATACAAAATTTTGTTTCGTATCAATGTATTATGAAAACCGAAGTCTTTTCCAAAAATGCACAACACAACCCCAAGAATTTCTTTGAAAATAACTCTCTCTAAAAGAGTCACTTCAAACAAATTCCAAAAATATGCAGCACATCTTAAAAAAGGCTAGTTGGAATAACCAAATTGATAGCTCGTTAGTGCAACTTCGTATCCACAAATTGAAGAAATGCATAAAAATATATTTCACCCTACTAAGACCACGTCTTTCTATCATACAAACTGAGTTTATAGCGAATTTTTAAATATCAAAACCTAACGTATTCTTTGTTCGTCATAGAAATTACACAAAGTGTTTTTAAGTACTCAGTTACATCCAAATGATACTACGTATATGAGTGAAAAACCAAAATATAATTAAATTTAAATATCAAAACAGATTTAATCTTTCAGTCTTTTACAATTAAAAAGCCTTTTTCTATTTTACAAAATATAATTATTAAATATGAAATAAAACAATAAGGAGGGTTTTTTTCTATTGATAGAAGGCTTATTACAATATCCCACGTATCATATAGATTTATTCTACTGACTTCACCACAAATTTTAACTTTATGAGAAAAGTTTTCTCAAAAACTTTTTGAAATTACATAAAATAAATATCTTAGAAGACACAGTTTCATTTAAGTAGACATATAGAATTAACACTCATTACACAGCACCACAAGGAACAAAACGATACGAAACAATTATGAATTATTAATTAAAAATAGTAAATAAGTACAATACAAAATTTTGTAAAATAAGAAGGAACGGTTTTTTACTTGATAGAAGGATTATTACAAAATTTGATTATCAAAACAGATTTAATCTGTTGTCTTCTACAATTTTAATTTCAAAAAATTCTTTGAAGAAACTTTGAGAATTAAATTAATGTCTTTATATGCACTGCTCATATTTAATAGACGTCAAAATTCATCATATAATATCAAATGGAATCAAGAAAAACCAACGAATATAAACTGTCAATTGAAATTAAAATATAAATAAGCAAACATTTTTTGTTTCGTTCCAGGCATGCGTAATGAACTCTTCAGACAAACTTACGAAGCCCTGTTTGTTACAAAATGTATTGTTTTCTGATCCTATATTAATGAAAAATAACTCTTTCTCAAAAATATAAAACATAATTTCAAGAACTTCTCAAAAACTAATTTACTTGAAATATTCAATATATTTAAATAAATTACTTCAAAAAATCTCAAAACATGTAGCACATCCTCAAGAAGTTTCTTCAAAGAATTTTGTGAAATTAAAATTGTAGAAGACAACAGATTAAATCTGTTTTGATATTCAAACAAAATTTTGTTTCTTATCAATGTTGAACTATTTCAGCCATCAATACTTGGTAGTTGATCATAATTAAAACAAATTTTTTATTTCTATCTTTTACTACCAACAATTTTCAGATGTTTTACAATATGTAAGGTTTACATTTTTCCAACTATCGGGTGTTTTTTTTAGAGTGATAGAACTTTCGATAGGGATAACTATGATTTGACAGAAAGAAGAAGTCATGTTGTTTTAACATTTTTGAAAAGTAAGAATTGACAAATTATCATGAAAAGACTCACGCCACAAGAACGTTTACAAATTGTTGAAATTTATTTTAAAAATCAGTGTTCTATTCGCCAAATTTATAGAGCACTTCGTGAAATTTATGGTTTACATAATCGTCCATCATAGCAGCTTATTCGTCGAACTATCGATAGATTTCGGACACAATTTTCTCTACTCGATGCAAACAACAACAAAAAGACAAAGAACTGTACGTACAGAAGAAAATATCACTTCTGTAAGTCATAGTGTTAATGATGATCCAGATTCATCTATTAGTCGACGTTCATAACAAGTTGGACTCAGTGAAATTCATAAAATTAAAAAATTTTTGGACCAGTTTTACAAAAAATAGCTAAAATTTTGTCAAAAATTAACATAATAACAGCTTTCTCACCCTCATATAAAATTCCCAACCTCTTTTTCAATGCAAAAGACAAAACCAACCGGCTGAATAATTCTGGTTCGTAACCGACCATACCTTCCCAGAATTGGATAATCTTGAAATATTGCACGTGGAAGCGAAAGGAAAAAAACTAGATATCCTGGAATCCATAGAAATTCACAAATACATAAAGCACGTACCGACAATAAAACTATTAAATGAGCAGACGGACCTGTGGCAAATCCAACTTTTTAAAGTTTTGCCGATGCCATCAAGAAATACATATATACAATATATGTGACATGTTTTTTGAAATTTAATTTTGAATGTTTTCAAGAGATTTATTTAGATTAAACTCTGTAGAGGTTCTGGTGAATTAGTTGCAGCTATTATTCTATAATATTAAAATACTTCGTCGTAGTAATTTTTCATTTATATATATAAATATATATATATATATATATATATATATATATATAATAGTTGACGCATAATTTGTTTATTTAGTTAGAAAATGTAGACTCGAGTTACTGTAAATAAAGTGATAGGAAACAAAGTAATTTCTCATTTCATTCCTTATCATCAATCTTTAATATCATCAGCCATTAACGTCTGTTCACACCTTTATACTCCCACAGATTGCTATCATTGACAGGCGTCATGTGAAAATATACTTTGGGGTCTATTAAAGTGAAATTATGTCCTGAGATGGCGTCTTTCGCATCGGCCCTATGAGAATTCAGGGATTACGGGACCTTTCTGAGAGGCATTGTGTTTGTCCTTTTTATTTAGGACATAGCTACCCCAGCTCTCAAGGAAAATATATATTTGATATTGTGTTAGCCGAGAGAGGAAAAGGTCTTTTTTGTAACTATTGGAATGTTGCCATGACTGGTTGGATCGTTAAAAGGAAAGACTGATAAAATGGATTTCGAGTTTGATTTCCCAATGAAAAAGGGCATCTACTCCATTCTCTCCTCAATTGTTCCCCTCTCAATTGTTTTCGATGAAAATAAAATTGAGATGAAGTGAAAATAAGTCGTCTTCTACCAAAAAAAAGGATTTTAACTCTGTTTTATTCCGAAAGTAAACACGAGAATTGTTTCGTTTTTATTCGATGATATGTTTTTTTATTATATTTGTATTTTTATTTAATTGATTCCAGCAATAAAAATCATCAATTATAGCTGTGTAAGGCAATCCATTTACCGTAACGGTTGTATCGGCCTCATTTTCGAATAAGTAAGGTCCAATAACATCACTAGCCCAAAATTCGCATCAAACAGTGACACATTGAGAATGGAGAGGCGTTTCAACAATCGTTTTTGGATTTTTCGAGCCGCAAATGCGACAATTCTGCTCATTAACGTGGCCTCCGAAGTGAAAATGCGCCTCATCAGTGAATATAATTTTTCCGATGAAAATCCGGATCATTTCGATGCGTTTCAAGGACCCAATCAGCGAAGATACCACGTTGCTGGTGATCGAGTGGCTTGAGTTATTGTGTCAACTGAACTTTGAGAGCCTTAAGACCTAAGTGTTTATGCAAAATACGCTGTAATAGCGTTTGTAGAATGCCTTATTCCAAAGTTCGACGAGGGATCGGCAAAACTGGGTTTTCGTCAACACTACGGGCTACAGCTCAGTATCACTAACTTTTCCCAACAGCTCAAATTTTTCCATCAGTTTCACTATTGCTGGCCGAGAAGGTTCATCACGATGAACTAAAAGTGCCTTAGTTTTGCGAACTGTGGCTGCAAAATTTTTGCAATTTTGTTACTGAATTTTAAAAATTTCGTTGTATAGTTGAAGCGTGTATCATTCCAATTTTAATAATGGCGTAGTTTTTACTTGTTAAACGTCAATAGACGACAGCTTCAAATGGGATATTTGCCTATATAATAATAATGTTTATTGATCCTTTCAGATAAAAACATGTATAGGATAGGTCAAAATAACAGGTTACAATAAATCAGAGAGATATTCATGCACGTTATAGAAGCATCTCTCCAGTAACAAAGATTTAACAGATTTTTTAAAGTCTCTAGTACTAAGAGACCTCACAGTCTGTGGTAGATGATTATATGAAACAGTACTTTGATACATTGGGGACATTTCAAATCTAGATGTTCTATGTATCGAAATGTTTAATATTACCTCATTTCTGGTTTTGTAAGCATGAAAACTGGATAATTTTTGTATATTTTGTTCATTCCCTTCA
Source organism: Megalocaria dilatata (assembly GCA_034642435.1). Lineage (NCBI taxonomy): Eukaryota > Metazoa > Arthropoda > Insecta > Coleoptera > Coccinellidae > Megalocaria > Megalocaria dilatata. The sequence continues at coordinate 25,876,690 of CM067862.1, read as the reverse complement.
ATATAAATTAAACATCTCAATATGGAAATGAATGCTACTGTAAGAAGAGCATGTTGTAAAAATAGTGGTTTTCATGGAGATATGTTGAACAACATTCGCAGAGTTCGCTTCTGCAAGACAAAAACTCTACCAACATGGGTTGAGTTACCCCATAGCATTATATTGTACGATAAGTGACTATATAACTATCTATAGTAAATTTTTATGAGGGATTTCATGGGAATTGTATGTTTCCCTCTAGTGATAGCATAATAAGAGGAATTTAATTTTTTGCACAAAACGTCAATATGTGTATTCCATTTCAAATCCCTTAACAACGTGAATGCGAAGAAATGTAGCACTATCTATGGATGCGGTGACAATATCCAAATGTCGAATGATTAGTTTGCGATCATAATTCCCAATTGAAAAGTGGACGCAAACACTCTTATCAGCATTCAGCATTAGCCTATTTGTATGACACCACTTCGTAAAGCTTTGCACTAGAAGTTCACAATGCTTTTGAAGCTCATCAAAGGTACTGGCCGCAACCGCCCCTGAGGTGTCATCAGCAAACAAAACTATTTTGAATTTCGGTGACTGAGATTGTAGTCCAAACCAGTGCTAAAATTGATGAGTATCTTCCATAAATTTACGGGAAGATCATCAATGAAAAGTAGAAATAGAAGTGGTCCCAGAACCGAACCCTGAGGCACTCCCAAATATATATTTCTCTCAGCAGAGAAAGAGTTCTGTACCTTGACAGTCATAGATCTACCTTCCAGATAACTGAGTAACCAGTCTGAAAATATAACCCTGAAACCCAGGTTATAACATTTTTCGATAATAAACTGAAAAGGTAGACAATCGAATGACCGGGACAGATCGAAAAATAAACTGGCCATATATGTGCTGTTAACGAGATAATCATATACGAACTCTACAAAACTGCCGTTTGAGTCAAGCGACTTGATCTAAAGCCATGCTGAGCAGGTTCCTGAATGTTGAACTTGTCAAGGCTATTCAAAATGAAACCTCTTATTGGAAAACCGATTTTATGCTTTATTTTGAAAATTTTATATAATTTTGGAATTGTAGATTGTTCTGAATGCGTATGTTTATGAATAGACCAATATATGTTTTGTTAAAACATCTATATCAATACATTTCATATGGTAAAGATAAAAGTTTTTTCTAGATATTGAGAACTATTTGGTATTGATAATGAAGTCCATCTAGAATGTATCTGGAATTTAATATTTTTCATAATTTTCTGTAACATTCTAAGACAAAAGTAATGTATGAAATAGGTTGTGCAGATAGTCCGCTATGGCCAAAGGTGCATGGCAGCACTATTTGTTAAATATTGTTGATTGTCAACAGGTAAAAATTCATGAATTAATGTTGCAAGTACAAAAAAATGTAGAATATTTATAATGAAAAGGTTTTCCAAACGTTGAAAAATCAGAGCAATTTACTGAACTGAAAAAACGTGCTGTATATGAGACATAAAAGAGGCTAATTGCGTGGATATGAGGTCTAGAACAGTTTCAGGAAGACCGCTTAAGATTAAAGGAAACAATTTAAACGCTTTATTCGCTTTAGGGCAACGGAATCCACGCCTTGGGCTTCGCAAATTGGCAGACAGATTCGGATATCAACGAAATATAAAAGTATGTCCAGAAACCGTCCGTATGTCACTGAAAAGATAGGGCTACATATCACGGAAATCAAGAAAATCCCTATAATGATACCTTTACAAAAGGAACGAAGGATAGAATTTTGTCAACGTTTTCAAGAGGAAAATTTTAATAATGTCTTTATATCTGATGAAAGTTGCTTGAAACTGGGTGGAAATCACTCAAAAATCCTAGCAAAAAAACCTATTACCGTTCAAATTTCCAAATTTCCCACCAAAATAATGGTTTGGTTGCAATATCTTAGCGTGGTGCTTCGCCCCTCTGTATAGTTGATGGTACCATTAACGGTGAAAAATATTGTGACATTCAAAGTGATTTTCTCCTTGAAACGGCGCATGCTTTATATCCAGAGGACTAGCGTTTCACCAGGATAATGCAAGATGCTATATTTAGGCCTATACTCAAGCTTGGCTGCAAGTGAAAACCATTTCATGGCCAGCAGCTTCACCAGATCTTAGTCCTATTGAAAACGTATGGGAACTAATGAAGATTGAGGTTAAACGAGCAGCGTCACGAAATAAAAATGATTTGATTTGGTTAATTTTACAGTACGGGATAACTATCACCGAAAATTATGGAGATGATCTAGTTTCGGGAGTACCTCGATGTTTAGTCAAGTATTTAGAGTTAAATAGAGGTTGTATGAGTAAATAAGAAGGATAATTTGTTATAATTTTCTAATTAAAGAATTATAAATATATACTGAATTTTTAATACAAGAAAAACCATTGTTAACTTCCGCTATTTTACTGATTTACACGACAATTGTTTCGTCATACCATGACTTCATCAGGTGAGTATTTAAACTGAGGTATACAATGCAAAATATGACCTTAAATACACAGCTCTGGTACAAAAAATAGAGGGGTGGAAAGAGATGGTTTACAATTAATGAAAAATATTAAGTAGGGGGATCTGTTTAAATCTATTTGATTATTCGATAAAATTTGTCTTTTATTATATCAATTGATCTCTAAAGTTTCTAACAGATTTAGTTTCGGACTTTTGTTTTCGATATGTAATATTTCGTACTTCATATTAAAAGTATGACCAGTCTCTAACAAATGGTTGGCATAATTTGAATTCATTTTATTATTAATATAACATTTTTCATGTTCTCGTATCCTTGTTTGGAATGAACGGCCTGTCTGTCCCACATATACATATGGGCAATCACTACATGTTAACTTGTAAACTCCTGATTTTTTTAGGAATGACGTCTTTATTATTTTTTATTGAGCTGCCTAAAGAATTAATGGTTTTAAAAGAGATATTATATTTTCTTCGAATATCTAGCAATCTTTTCAGATTTTTGGCCTATGTAAGTTAATGAAATAAATTTTGTTTCGTTTAAATTTTGAAATTTTGAATATACAAGTGATATTGCTTTCTTGTAATTTATTTTATCAAGCAAATTATCTACAATTAACGGATTAAAATCATTATTGAAAGCTATTTGTTTAATGATTTCATACTCTTTGTCAAAATTTTCTTTCTTCATGGGTATGTTAACCAATCTATAAAGCATACTATTATAAACTGACAATTTTTGTGAAAATGGATGGTTTGAAGTATAATGAATCATAGCATCTGTATGTCTAGGTTTTTTGTATATTGAAAAGTCGTGTCTATTATTAATTTTGGTGATTTTTAAATCTAAGAAATTGAAGCTATTATTCACTTCATCTTTCTGTGTGAATTCTATTGTTGGATATTATTTACTGATAGATTCCAAAAATGAACAGAGTTGTCTATTTGTGTCATTAAATAAACAAATTATGTCATCTACATAGCGATACCAATAAACGAAATCTTTTAAATATGGGAGTTTTTGGATATTGGTTTCTACGTGATCCATGAATATTTCTGATAACAAGGGGTGAGTTCCCCATTGTTAGATTTTCTTCGTCTAGATGAAACGTGCCGTTGAATATAAAGTAATTTTGATCTAGGTAAACGTTTAAGGCGTCCAATATTTCTGTTTTTACAACAAGATTCGTTCGTTTTTGGAGTAATAAATCATCAACTAATTTTATGGTTTCACTGACCGGTATACTAGAAAATAAGTTCTTCACATCAAAGGAAACAAATTTTGGCATGTCTCTTCTTATATTGAAGATGATTTTCCGTCAAGTAAAGACCGAGACAATCAAAAATCTACTAGATTTTTGTTTTTTCCAGATTATTTTTAGACGGACTATATATTTGGATATCATTTTGATATATTTGTGTATAATTTTCAGTGTATATTTTGGGAGTTCAAAGATATAATTCTGAATTTGAAACTATTGAAATCACTCATGTTCATAGATGAAACCAATATCGAATGGCTACAGCATCTCTCGGGATACCGGTACAAAAGACCTTGGGGATTCATCACGGTCGACAGAACCGATGCTCATTAACCCTGAGGAGTTCCATCGATTCGTCCAATTAGTTATGGAGCAGGAAACAAAACACCGAAAATGGCGACGTTTATTCTCCGGAACTGGCTGCGACGTCTGTCACAACAACGTCAAAGGAAACCTTTGAATGGAAGCAACATTTTCCCACAGGAAATCGTCGAAACGCGAAGCCAGTTTCTAATGATCCTCTGTTTTTGATCGTGCAGGAATGAAATTATTATCCCCGTTTCCAATTCGAAAAGGCGGAATTGAATATAAATAATCGTTAACAGGGGATGAAAGATTATTTTAAATTGTGAAGTGGGATGAGCAACTGTATCTGCTTCAAAACCGTGCTGACATGTCTTTGATTAGCGTAGGACAGGATGTTCTTTCTATAGAAAGGGACGTTTTCATTCATGGATTTTCACCGAGTCTTATTTCATTTTGTGGAAATTTCACTTGAAATTCATATTTGGTTCATTGATTTATCTTCATAATATCTTAAATATCATTAATTCTGACCCGATAATCATCAGCTTACTTTAATGCCAGCAAAATAGAAACGATCAATAACAAATATCTATCAATTCAATGAATGGAGTATACGGTTGGCTTTAGGTGAAAAATTATATAAATATTTTATTTAGAAAAAAATTCGGACAGTTTTTATGTTTCACAATTTATTCAGAATCCTTACACGTGTTTCGTTCTTTCGACAATCATCAAAGGACTACAAAAAGGAACCAAACTGAAAAAGTTCCTTTCATTACACTTAGGACATCTGTATGTATCGGGTGTTTTTTAAGAGTGATAGAACTTTAAATTGAAAATGAAATTACTATTTATACGGTTGGCTTTAGGTGAAAAATTATATAAATATTTTATTTAGAAAAAAATTCGGACAGTTTTTATGTTTCACAATTTATTCAGAATCCTTACACGTGTTTCGTTCTTTCGACAATCATCAAAGGACTACAAAAAGGAACCAAACTGAAAAAGTTCCTTTCATTACACTTAGGACATCTGTATGTATCGGGTGTTTTTTAAGAGTGATAGAACTTTAAATTGAAAATGAAAAGATAATTTTATGACATTTATGACGACCAGCTCTGAGGAACTTCATTCGATCAGACCAATTTTGTACTACTTTTTCGAGTAATTCAGGCCTTATTTAAACCATTACACGAGTTATGTGGGCTACCAAAGCGTCAATTGTTTCTGGTTTATCAGCATAAACCAATGACTTGACATAACCCCAAAGAAAATAATCCAGTGGAGTTATGTCGCATGATCTTGGAGGCCAACTTATTGGACAATTTCTCGAAATATTAGCTCCAGCATCGTTTTCAAAGAAATATGGATCGATGATGCCTCCAGCGTGTCAAGCACACCATACAGTGCATTTTCAGGATGCAATGGAACCTGCAGAACTTGTTGAGGATTGTTTTCGCTCCTTATACGGCAATTTTGATTGTTTGCATGGCCATTCAACCAGAAATGAGCTTCATTACTAAACACAATTTTACGATAAAAAAGTGGCTCAAATTCAAGTTGTTCTAGGGCCCATTTAGCGAACAAACAACGCTTATTAAGGTTAAGTGGCTTTAGTTCTTGAACTAGTTGGATCTTGTATGGGTGTAGACCAAGATCATCACGCAAAATTTTCCTTGTGGTGGATCACTTGTTGTGAACGTCGACGAATAGACAAATCTGGATCATCATTAACACTATGACTTGAACCAGTGATATTTTCTTCTGTACGTACAGTTCTTTGTCCTGTGTTGCATCGAATAGAGAAAATGTCCGAAATCTGTAGATAGTTCGACGAATAAGCTGCTCTGATAGACGATTATGTAAACCATAAATTTCAGGAAGTGCTCTATAAGTTTGACAAATAGAACACTGATTTTGAAAATAAATTTCAACATTTTTTAAACGTTGTTGCGGCGTAAGTCTTTCCATGATAATTTGTCAATGCTCACTGAACAGAAATGTCAAAACAACATTTGTACATTTCTACCTTCTGTTAAATCACAGTTATCCCTATCGAAACTTCTATCACCCTAAAAAAAACATCCGATATCTCTACGTACCAAACAATTCTTTACGGAAAGTAACATCAAGAATACAGAAGGAAAAGGTGTTAGATATACAGAATATGAAAAAATAAACAAGAGAAATAACACACTGAATGGTGATCCTAGGAATTAAAAATTCAATAGTAGTCCATATTGCAAAATGGCGAAGGAGCCAAGTTCGACATTATATTCATCATATTACAAAATGGCGAAGGAGTATTTCCGAAAATAATAAAAACAATTGATAAAAGTCTTTTCATTTTCGTGACATTTGAGAAGCGAATCAAAGATATCAACGCGACGACACAATTGTCTCTCCGTGAGAACTCTATAGAAAAAAAGTAAAATAAGACCAAAATGCTGCTTATTGCTCTCCATATTTGATAGGGCGCCAACCAATAACTACTGCGTAGAATTAATTGAAAAATTTCACACACAAGCCTTGCTATATCAGCTCTCAAAACGTTCAATGATTATGCGACTTGAGTGTGAAGTTCGAAAAAAATTCTCCCTCCATTTTTAGCAAATAGAGGTTTTCAATCTTCGAATTAGAATCGTCAAAGAGCGGATCGGAAATTGGCCACCCATAATACGCCCATTCCTTATCGTATCTCGCCTAGAACCAAAACCTCCCAAGATCCCACGTCAAATATTCCCGATTCAGCGTCTTCTAAGCAGACCCTGACCCTTGACGCGGGCGCCGCAATTCGATATCCGCTGCTCCAGCCTTCGACGTCCTGTGCGAATCGTACTGACGTTTCTTGTCATCGTAGCCGTCGATCCCTGTCCCACGGACACGTTATTTGGGACCTGGCTTCGCCCGCGCAGATGGAAAGCGAGACATGCAAGACGAGGGGCGAAAAAAACGATTCCCGTAGTGGAGGCGGGACGTCGATCGGGATGTCATCGTGTCAACAATTTCAGCGATGGAGGTAGTCAAGGGAATTGTCAGGAGATTGTCTTATTGGGAAATTCCTATGGGTTTATGGCAAATCTGCAAGAATGTTCCCGATGTCGTAGACCCTGGATGCGTTAGATAAAGAGTCTTCCAATAACTGGTTTAATTTTGATATTGTACGAGATGGAGAATGAATAAATCAGAATCAAATAGTGAATAATGTTAATAGAAGCTCATTTTACGTTTCCCTATTGCCAAGAGAGAGCTCATCAACATAGTGAATAAGATGAGAGATACAAACTCTTGTGGGTATGATGCCATACAGATAACTGTTATTAAAAGTACTATATCCGTGGTAGCGGGGCCGTTGGCTCATATTATGTACCGCTCATTTAATGAAGGGATATTTCTATCTGCCCTCAAAATAGCTTTAATCAAACCCCTGCATAAGAAAGGAATTGTACATGATGTGAATAATTTTCGTCCAATTAGTTTACTCAGTTCTTTCGCAAAAATATCCGAGAAACTTTTGATCGGTAGGCTTTGCTCATCCATGTTAAAGTTCAAAATTTTCTCTGAGAACCAACATGGCTATCCAAAAACTGAAAGTACTACTACAGCGATGTATGAATTAGAATGTAATATTGTTGATGCTTTGGAGAGTGATCAAGTGCCTGTTGGGCTTTTTCTAGATTTATCTAAGGCATTCGATAGCGTGAATCATGAATGCCTTTTGAAGAAACTCTCTTTATGTGGTATTCGCGATTGTCAACTGGAGTTGCTCAGGAACTAATTGTCAGTTCAGACAGTTTTTATGTCAGAGGATAAATATGTCAACGTAGGATTTCTCCAAGGAAGTAATCTGGGACCCTTTCTGTTTCTGATATATATCAATGAACTCGACCTCTCGTTGTTTGTTGACGATGCGAGTGCTTTGCTGCGTAGCAGGAATCTTGATTCGAGTATTGAACAAACCTGATTAGCCTTCGATTCATTACAGCATTGGTGCACTCAAAATGAGGTACTTCTCAACGCAGACCTTATATGCGTTAGATAAAGAGACTTCCAATAACTGGTTCAATTTTGATATTAAAAAAAAACGAGTATATTCAAATAGAAATCCATGGATGCTTATTCATTGTGAAGAGGAAGGTATGCTATTAGCAATGGAAAACCAGCCAAATAACCACCATAGCTACGGTCGCAGCAACATATCCTTTTCATCAAATTTTCCAATTCGCATATTTGCAGCTTTATGTCCTCGACAACTTCACAAATTCCATCTTTGAGGTCATGAATTAATTGTAAAGCATTAGCATAGACCTTCTCTTTCACATGACGACCCAAAAATACTTTAGTAGCGAAGTGTAAATCTAGGTTTTCCACCATTTTTGTAGTGAAATTCAACATTTTCAGTGCGTTACTGAAGCGTGTATCGTTCCATTGTTAGTAATGGCGTAGTTTTCACTTGTCAAATGTCAAAAGATGACAGCGTCAGAAGTGACAGCTGCCCAGATAGCGGGTTAGTTAAAATGAAACCTCCTATTGGAAAACCATTTATAGGGGGTGGAACATTCAGAGTTTGCATTTTCAATTAGTGTTTTTTTCGAGTTTGAAAACACTTCTGTCATACGTGTTTTGACAGGAAATAAGCTTAATTGAGGTTGAGGAAAAGAAATCCATTATTTTTCAGTAGATGGCTGTAGTGATAGGTGATGATAGGATGCTTCATTTGTCATTTCGTCTTATCATTCTGAAAATGTAGAACAATATAAAAAAATGAAATTTCTGTATGATAGGGAACTTCGAAAAATGAATTTAAATAATTTCAGAACATTAATAACAATAGTAAAAATAAAAGTAAAACAACTTGGTACATATTCAATAGATCAACTGGTGGAGGTAACTTTGAGAAGAACATTTTCAGCAATATTGAAGATCGTGAAAACTTGGCAAATACTTTCAGTGATTTTTTTCCGGAAATGCAAACGTTGTACGAGATGGAGAATGAATAAATCAGAATTAAATAGCAAATAACGTTAATAGGAGCTCATTTTACGTTTTCCCTACTACGAGGGAGCTCATCAACATCGGGAATAAGATGAGAAATACAAACCCTTGTGGGTACGATGGTATACCGATAACTGTTATTAAAAGTACTATACAGGTGGTAGCAAGGCCGTTGGCTCATATTATGTACCGATCGTTCACTGAAGGGATATTTCCATCTGCCCTTAAAATAGCTTTAATCACCCGCTGCATAAGAAGCGATATGTGCATGGTGTCAATAATTTCTGTCCAATTCGTTTACTCAGTTCTTTCGCAAAAATATCCGAGTAACTTTTGGTCGGTAGGCTTTTACTTATACATGAAGTATAAGTAAAATTTTCTCTTAGAAACATGGCTATCTAAAAAACAGAAGTACTACTACAGCGATGTATGAATGAGTATGCGATATTGTTGATTCTTTGGAGAGTGATGAAGTGCCTGTTAGGCTTTTTCTAGATTCATCTAAAGCATTCGATAGCGTGAATTATGAATGCCTTTTTAAGAAACTCTCTTTATGTGCTATTTGCGATTATCAACTGGAATTGCTCAGGAACTACTTGTCTGATCGAGTTCAGAGGGTTTGTATTGATAGTGAAGGACTAGTTTTTATGTCAGGGAATAAATATGTCAACGTCAAAGTTCCCGAAGCAAGTAATCTGGGAACCTTTTTATTTCTGATAGAAATACGAGAAATCGACCCTCTTGGTATTTATTGACGATGCGAGTGCTTTGCTGCGTAGAAAGAATCTTAATTCGAATCTAGATTAGCCTTCGATTCAGTACAGCTTTGGTGCACTTAAAATGAGTTACTTCTTAATGTCAGTAAGACTGAGTGTGTACATTTTAGAACGATTCAGTCTAAAAATATGTATCCTCAGTCAATTACTCTGGATGACACCCAGGTGAGATTTTTGTCTTCGACAGAATTTCTTGAAGTTTCGTTCGATTGTCACCTGAAATGGAATGACCATGAGCAAAAAACTCAATAAAGTTTTGTACATGATCAGGGTATTGTCACGGAAAGTGGACATGGAACTTTTGAAAACAGTTTATCATTAAAATTTTGTTTCACTTCTGAGGTACTGGTTTGTCATATGGGGAGGAAGCAGTGATTTAAATATAATAGATTATTCTTTCTGCAGAAATACGCCTTGAGGGCAATAATAGGATTGAAATATAAAAAATCATGCAGAGGTCATTTTAGAAATAATTCCATGCTCACACTTCCGGGACTATATGTTTTGGAATGTCTGCTATTTGTGAGAAAACATCCCCAATAATTTAACGATCTGTTGAATAAAAACAACAAAAGTCGTACTGTTCCATACCACTTTCCGAGGCATTCCTTGACATTTACTGAAAGAAATCCAAAATATATGTGTATGAGATTGTTCAATGTACTACCTAAGTAGTTCATCAATGTATCTAATTTAGAAAAGTTCAAAGTCGAAACAACTAAAATTATTGTGGATATAGAACAATATTCGATTAGGGAATTTATGGAATATTCTTGTTGAAGTTGTGATATTTTTTGACGGTTTCCATTTTGCATTTGTACGATTGCATTGATTATGAGAATAAAGTTTATGTTATGTTATAATAAATCTCATATAGTAGGGACCTGGCACTTTTCTCTCACATTGTAAATCTTCCTGAGCGATAATAAAATGGCATCGAGAAGATTGTGAAAATCTATTACTGAAGTTTTTCGCCAAAAAGGACCAAGACTTCTACCAGAGAGTAATAATGAAGCTACCTTCAAAATGGCAACAAATTATAGAACAAAATAGTGCATATTCGACTCAAATCGAACAATCTGAAACATTTTAAATAAAGCCTTGAAGTTCACTCGAAAATAATGGATTTTTCCCCCAACCTATTATATTATTTTTATGATGTACAACTATTATATATACAAAATACTTTTGGACATCTGGTTCAAGTCATTGTAATAACCATGACGACATATACCGATTAAACTTCATTTATAAAAGATAGTGTTATGAGTATCTGGAAAATTTACTGGTCATGGGATTTTACCAGCGCTCTCTCAAAGACAGAAAAATGCAACAATAAACGAACAAAGCTTTGTCGCATGAAACAATTCTCCGTCAGGTTAATAATCCACAAAAAAAAGAGTACCGACGATCATAGAAATACAAGGACGTCAAAACCTTGTTTAATCCAAAGATATAAACAATAACAATTCTTGAACTATTTTCAAAATTCCGTGACAGTTCGTGACTGACCTCTTCGAAGCAAAACAAATTGTCTCCATTATTAAAGTATATAAATAAATTGAAAATTACTATGGAGAAGTATTTGCATATTACAGAATAATAGCTGGAATTGATTAATCACGTGGCGGTTATCTCATGCAGAGTCTAAGTCGTATCTTCTTTCATTGTATATTTCTGTGATATAACCTAATTTTCGTATAGGCCATGCTTATTCCAAAATTTGTTAGTTGATGCAGAAATATGTTGTGTTAAGGAAAGTATGTTTGTATATTTTTAAATGATTATTTTGTTTATTCAAATAACTCATTACTGATGAGATTTTGGGTTCGAATTTATGGGATTCTTCCTCTGGAGAATGTGCTATATATTAATAGAAAAATTTCAAAAAAGCTTTTTTGAATTATGTGTTGAACATTTTTTGGTGATGGAACTTATGATTCTTTAACATCAAGTGGAAACATATTATATATATGTATAAGGTGATGTCTAAATAATTTGATCATTATTTTATATTTCTTTGATTCTTTATTAGTTAATTTCCACCACATGTGATGATAATGAATATGTCTATAAAGTGATACAGTGTGTTTAGGACATGTTTTAAAATTTAATTCCAAATGTTTTCATGTCATTTATTTAGATTAAAATCTGTAGAGGTTCTGGTGAATTAATTTACAAATTATCTTCCTTGCAATTAAACCTGAAAAATATTTCGACACATTCCAACTTTTAGACTCGATCCCATGGCAGTTGTTAACGTTGCGTGCCTTAATGAACCAGTAGGTGTTTAATGCACTGAAGCAGACAGTAGAACGACCCTCAATGCATACTCCACACCCATCTTAATATCCATATCAACCGGTATCTTGGAGTGGAAACATCCCAGTTAGAATCTGAAACGCTGCACTTCGGTCGAGAGTCCACTCTAGATGTCGTATCGGGCTGCAGCGAGGATATATCGATTAGGTGAATGATGTCTCATTAGGTATGGTAATGAGGAGCGAGGAAGATGCACCACGTGAGGAAATGGAGTCTGTAATGATGATTCGAGCCGATGTCGGAACAATGGGTTTCTAAGCACCGCTGCTCTAGCTTTTCTCGTGGAGAGTCAGATGAGTCAGAGGTGGTAGGCACTTATAAAGAAGTTAAATTCGAATTGAGGTTCGAATCTGGTGATGCTGCCTAGTAAAGTTTTTACTTTCGATTAATATCTTTCAATTAATTAGCTCAGATTGAGTGAAGAGGCATGCTCTTAATTCCTGTGGGGCATTCTTGGGCATGACAAAAATAATGGTGACGCGATGTGCAGTAATGAAATTTATATCGTAAGCAAAGCATTATGAAGGCAACTTGGCACGGACTAGCTTAGGATTTTGAAGCAGGATTGAGGTAACAATTTTGGAAAGACCATGATACGTGAAATATCTGAAAAACAGTGACGAAAGGCAACATAATTACATAAAAACTAGAGAAGAGAAATCATGAAACAGAGGAAGAATGCAATCAAACTTATGATATCAATTGCCTCGACGGTTGATACTGAGGGTATACTCTCAACATCAGATGTTAGAAGAAATGGAAGTATCCTACTTCTCCACTTGAGGAGGTTCTCAACAAGGAAGAGTCAAGGAAATCCTGAAAAATAAGAAAAACTAAATTTTCAATGTAGACTGAATCAAGGTTTTCTCATTTCTTTCTTTTAGTCAATCCCAAAGGAGATGTGTCGTCAGTAAAGACTATAGAGAGTGGTCCCAATATGAAACCCTGGGTGACACCATCACTTGAATGCTGCCAGCAGAATAATTTTCATTAAGTTGAGTTATTCGTACCCTATTTGCAGGGTAACTCTCCCTTAGTTCTAACGTCACACTTTGGACACCATAGAACTCAAGTTTTTTCAGTAATATCCTATGATCTATGGAATCGAAGGTTTTAGATCAGTAACATGTTTCAAGAGTGTATTTCTTTCTATTATCAAAAGCTTCACTGATTTTTTGAAAGACTTTAGTTAGTGCTGTTTTTTGTCCGTTGTAAAATTTGACAAACCTATTTTTGATGATTGCTTCATATACTTAAGACAGAGACGGCAGAATTAATATGTTCCCATAATTTCGAGAAAATATAGAATAATGATCGAACTTAACCAACACACATTTAGTGGAACATCACTTATAAGTGCCCTAAATAAACTCAAGAAATTCTTCGAAGCAACCTCTCTTCAAAACGATCTTTCAAAAAGCTCTTCAAAAACATGCATTACATCTTCAAAAATGCGATTGAGATTCTCATTGATGATCTCTAGTCCATTTTCATGCCAGAAAACTGAAGAGAATCAATAAAAAACATCTATCTTACCCACAAGACTTCGTTTTACTGAAAACTAAGATAGAACAAAATGGTTCCTTAATGTTTAACATTCCTATTATATGTTCGCCCACAGAAAATTACAGAGGTTATATAAAGTATTTTTCAGTACCCAGTTATATCCAAAATATGTATGTATGAATGAAAAAACAAATTGTTATTATTAGATATCAAATAAAACAATGTAAAGGTGGGATTTTCAACTTGATAGAAGGTTTTTTCAATATATTTATTATACATGGTGTCCCAGAAGTTGATGTTAGGCCGGAATCAGGTATTATATTGAGTCATAATATTCAGCAAAAATATAAAAGAAAATCCAAGTCCCGTATTTTTCAAATTATATTGCATTTTCTTTGATGATTTTTGAACCCCTGTTGTTACAATTTTTTACTTTTTTCAAATTCAATTTTTCCTATGTTATCTCAAATAGTGCTCCTGCAATCTGTAATCTTCAATTCTAAGCCAATCACTGGACATTTTTAGACAGAAATTTGTTTTTCACAATACGGTACGGAACAGTGCTTCGTTAACTAAATGTTTGATAATTAAAATATTGAAAAACAACTTGTATCAAGTGAAACATCTACCCTCTTCATTATTTAATTCTATATATAATAATAACAATTTGTTTTTCCACATTTTTGCGTATAATTGGATCTCTAAAAATACTTTATACAACTTCTGTGTTCGATCAATGTTCTATATTCTCTTTGGATTTATTTAACTCCTGTGTAATGATTGTGTGTTATTTCTATATGTCTACTAAAAAAGAAACAGTTTCTAGGCATTTATTCAATTCAATTTTAAAAAGATTTCGAAAAATTTCATAAAATTCAAATTTATAGCAAGGTATAACAGAATTACTCTGTTCGATATTTAAGATCGTGCAAAGGAATATTGCAAGTCACATCCTGGAGGTTTGCCCGAAATCTGACAACATTCGATTTGATCAATATCATTTTGGTTTAATTTTTCAGGTTCATCATTGAAGAAAAAACCTGAATTCAATTTCTTTTTACTTTCGCCCTCCTTAATGGAAGAACTAACTGAGGGGCTCAAACTCGAATAATCATTTCTAGAAAGTCAAAACAAGGAGATAACCAAGCCTTCGGCGATCTTACTATCTGGTCTCCTTTTTCTATTTCCACCATCAACACGCGCAAAATCTCTTGTTAATCATCACACTTTCTGTTATATTCAACCGGGAGCGGTCCCTCAGGTAGTTTTTTCGAGCGCGGCAGACAGACAAAGCTGCTTAGCGACAAAACCTTCGTCGGGAACCACTTTGATGTTCATTAACGACTAGGAATCCTCACTTAAGGCATCCAATTAGCGAATAAACTGGTAGCGGGAGGGCGTACAAGAACGGGGGTATTTTCAGCCCCTATGCCGATGTCCGTCAAAATAAATAGGATGCCGTAAAAGGTTTATGATGATGCTCGGAGGATTTACATTCAAATGAAATTCCTCGAAAATTGGGCGAACCCTGTGTCATGTCTTCAGACGGTCATCATTTTGTGAGTGATCAGGTTTTTTGGGGCTTGCTTGATGAAATTTCGTGGAGATTACGATCTCTACTTGGCATTTGTCCAATAAGTCAACAATTCTGAATGAATTTCAATTTACATAACACCAAGAGAACAGCGAATACAAGGAAATGAGAAAAGATAAAGGTTCTAGTCTTGTAGAAGATACATCGATCAATCCCTTGTTTTTGAAAGTTGGGTCTTTTAAAAATGACAATTTCGGCCTAATCTGAACAAAATTTGTTTTTCCTTCATCCTTTTGAGATTATAAAGGACCAAAATATAATGGCACTCAACTCGAATAAGCATCTTGTTGAACGTCTTTGTTAATGAACAAGATATTCAGTTTGAGATTAATTCATAAATCAGGTGAAATTTCTTCATAAAATGTAGGTGAAAGTTTGAAAATTAGTAAATCCCTAGCAAGAATGAAGTTCTTTACTTGGTAGGAGGATTATTACAAAATTTGAATATCGAAACAGATTTAATCTGTTAGTCTTCTACAATTTTAATTTCAAAAAATTTATTCAAGAAACTTTAAGAATTAAATTAATGTCTTATAAGCACTGCTTATATATAATAGACGTATGAATTCCATTTGAATTTGTATAATGAGTTTCGATTTTATAAGTCTATTGAATATAAGCAGTGCTTATAAGACATTTATTTAATTCTTAAAGTTACTTGAATAAATTTTTTTAAATTAAACTTGTAGAAGACTAACATAAGATCAAATCTTATTTATTTATTATAACCATTAGCCTTCTACATATTTAATTTCAAAAAATTATATTTAATAATTATAACTTCAGGAATTAAATTAATATCATATAAGTACCACTTATATAAAACGACATATAAACTAAACATTCATTATAAAATATCCAAATGATATAACAAAATCCAATAAATAAAAATTGTTTACCAAACTCCTATAAATTAAATATTTTGGGTAGACAAAATTTTGTTTCTGCTCATCAATCTTATGAAAACAGATATCTTTCAAAAATGTTTAACATAATCTTAAGAATTTCATCATAAAACTATCTTACTTAGAATATTCAATATTATTGGATATCTAACTAAGTTACTTTCTATAAAATCTCACGATATGTAAAAACATTACTGAAAACAAGTTTTGAGAGAGACTTTTTTGTCAGTACTCAATTATATTCATATTCAATAATATATAACATCAATCAACAAATATATTTTCTCACCTTTTAACAATTCAGGAAGCTTCTGGTAAATGAATACTGAAAATTTAAATGGAGTGTTATGTTATCTTAAATAAATAATTCTGTGCCTTATCATTGATCTAAAAGTTTGAAAGGCAATTTAACGGCCTCTGTTATAGCACAAGGACTAACTGCATAAAGAAAGTTGAGGAAACCAAATAATTATATATTATGAATAAAATAAAATAAATACTTGATAGGAGGTATATAAAATTATTCAAATATTTTAATATTAGCCTTCTACATATTTAAATTCCAAAAAATTATACTTAATAATTATAACTTCATGAATTAAATTGAATCAATGTCATACAAGTTCCACTTATATCAAACGACATATAAAATAAAACCTGAGAAAATATATTTGTTGATTGATGTTGTATATTATTGAATATGAATATAATTGAGTACTGACGAAGCAAAGTCTCTCTTAAAACTTGTTTTTTAGTAATGTTTTTACATATCTTGAGATTTTATAAAAAGTAACTTAGATATCCAATAATATTGAATATTCTTAGTAAGATAGTTTTATGATGAAATTATTAAGATTATGTTGAACATTTTTGAAAGATATCTGTTTTCATAAGATTGATGAGCAGAAACAAAATTTTGTCTACTCAAAATACTTAATTTGTAGGATTTTGGTTAATAATTTTTATTAATTGGATTTTGTTACATCATTTGGATGTCTTATAATAAATGTTTATTTTATAATTCGTTTGATATAAGTGGTACTTCTATGACAATTTAATTAAATTCCTGAAGTTATAATTATTAAATATAATTTTTTTAAGTTGAATATGTAGAAGGCTAATATTAAAATATTTAAATAATTTTATATACCTTCTATCAAGTATAAACTTCTATTCATTTTATTAAATTCAAACTGTTTTGATATTCAAGTTTTCAAATTAAGAATTAAAATAATTGCAATATTTTCCGTGCGGATTTTTGGCGAAAACAAATAAATAAATAAAATAATAAGAAGGGGAATTTTACTTGGTATAAGGATTATCACAAAATTTAAATATCGAAACAGATTCATTCTGTTAGCCTCCTACAAACTTTAATTGTAAAAATTTCGTATTTAAAAACTTTTCGAATTGACTTAATGTCTTATAAGCACTGCCTAAATTTAGAAGATTTATAAAATCAAAACTCATTATATAATATATAATGGAATAAAAACACCCAACGAAATATAAATTATCAATTAAAATGACCAGATAAATACTTGAAGGAGACAAAATTATGTTTCTGATCTTATATTTATGAAAACCAAATCTTTTCAAAAATGCAAAACATGATTTTGAAAACTTCCTCAAAACTAATTCATTTTAAATATTCATTTATATATTTAAATAAGTTACTTCAAAAATCTCTCAAAACATGTCCGTTTTTCTCGTAATGCACTATTCAAATGGAGTAATTGCAGTCTGTACCGATCACCCGGAATTGAACCGACAGCAGATAGCAGATCGTAGTACACAACACCCCCTTGGCCCCACCACACATAGATAATATCATAATAATATAATATTATAATTTTAAGTTTATCATATTTGGCAATCAATAACGGACATCCTGTGTATAGCAGATTAATTTTTTTGTTATGATGAATCTATGAATCTTTCAGTAACCAAGAATTCGTATGACATTCGTGTTACGTCTTATTTTTACAAACGTAACGTTGTACTGTAACAAATACATTTCTCATATGCTAAGGAAGGTATGTTAGACACACACCCTTGCTCTAACATTTTCGTACTGACGATAAAGAGTCCGAGATGAGCTTGCAGCGAAATGCTAGACAGTATGAAAGGTGAGGAAAGAATCAAATAGATATCCAGTTGAATATTTGCCACCATTTTTAACGTAGAATTAAGTTATTCTTAAACTGGGAGACTGGCATAATAGCTTCTATTGTAAATAATTGGTAAAGCAATCCGCAAATTATTTTCATTATCTGTTTATTAAACAAAACAAACTAGATTCGAAACAACTCTTCACTTCTCAGTTGCCTTAAAATGTACCCATATAATAACAGGTAAGAGTCCGTTTGATCTTTCGCCAGCCATATTGCCGATTCCACTAACGACGTTATTATTCGAATTCACCATTTCCCAACTATAATCAATTAATATGACACATACCAGTCATTAAAGTGCCATCATAAAGCCACCAAAGTCTCGAACTTACCGAACCCCTATTCCTACCTCAAGTTCAGACGTTCCAGGCCAGGAGCGCGGTAAGAAATCGATCCAGATACTCCTCGCTCCTTCTAAGAGTCTATCTATCCGATGCAAATACCTTAATTGCCTCCCTGAATTATACCATTCTCCCTCTCTGGAATCGACAGGGAACGGAATAGATGGCAGCACGTGTGAAATATATACGCTAACTTGATTGTTTTTGTTCGTCGCCGCGTCCTGTTGAAGCTGATTTAGGGATATCGAATGAAAATTAGTCTCGAATCAATTACCGAAGATTCGGGGAAGTGATCCTAGGAGGAAATTGGATGATGGTTCGGCTTTGGACTCGTCAAGTACATGGAGATTTGATTCGAGCAGTTCGGATATGTAACCGATGCAGTTATGATATAGTTCGAGATGGATAATGAAATTACTTCGAAGGGTAGTTTCAAGAGGAGAACCGTCGAGGTAGTTTGTGATAGTAACGATATTTCTAGATGCTTTGGGGAGTTTGATAGGAGATCTACATTTTAGTGTATTCCTGTTATGCAGGAAGATATACGTTCACGAAGGTGGATTATATTATTCCTTCAATGATAGGTTGGAGAAAGAAAATCCATTATTTTTGTGTGAACTTCAAGATTTTATTCTACGCGTTTCGGATTGTTCGATTTGGATCAAATATGCACCGTTTTGTTCTATAATTTCCTGCTATTATTTTTGGCGGAAAATTCTAGTAATATTCTAGTGATGCCAATTTCTTATCATTGAGGAAGTTTTGCAATGCGAAAAAAATGGTAATTGCTTAGTGCCAGGTCCGGACTATATGGTGGATGTATTAAAACTTCCCAAGCTCCCGGAGTTTTTAGCGGGTCACTACAGGCTTGGCAATGTCCTCTTATGTTGGTCAATTCTGATCTTTTCTGGTCAATCGCTAGTTTCAAACGGTCCAGCTGTTGAAATTTTGAAAATTGAATTCGGCATGGGTTTCATAGAACATTTCTGTTTTTATAAAAAAAAGACGTTCTATACACCACAGTGGTTAAAAAAATGTGATAGCTCATCCAGATAAAATGAATATTGCCAAGAAATATTTCACATGTCATTAAATGGGAAAAGTTTTTCTATACAATATTAATTTAGTAATCGTAATCAGAAGCAAATATCAGAATATCGTAACTTTCATTTCATTAAATAATATATGAACGGACTCTAGTTTTGGGCATCAATTTGTTTTAGAACTCTCAGTTTAATCAACGCATATACTTCATGCTAAATATTACAATATTTCTAATTATTGACTTCCTTTCTAGTGCAATGAAAATGATTCTGCGGATCAAATCTCGCTAACAAGAATTCTTAGTTATAAAAGGTGAGTGAATTTTTTTACTGATTTCATATTAAATATGTTTCGTTTATTCCCCTTTTACAATTTCAATACTGTAGCAATATCCTCAGTGAACCCTTCATATTATTGATTTCTAAATGAAATGAAATAATAAAAAGTAGGTTTTCTACTTGGTAGGAGGACAGATATTTAAATATCATACAGATTTATTCTGTTGACCTCACTACGAATTTTAATTTTAATTTCATGAAAAAACTTCCTCAAAAAAATTTAAAATTGAATTAAATAAATGTCTTAGGAAACGTAGGTTCAATTTAGTAGATATATAGAAATATATATTACATTACACAATACTAAAGGGAAGAAAAGAGTAAAAAGAAAATATATTTAATATTTTAATTGATATTTCATATTTCATTTGTTACAGATAATAGCTGGAATTAATTCTACACATTTAAATCTGAATAAATCTCATGAAAACATTTAGAATTGAGTTTTTACAAAACATGTGCAGGGTAACACTGTATCACTTTATAGACATATATATTATCATCACATGTGGTCGGAATCAAGTAATAAAGTATTGAGAGAAATTCAAAATAAAGACCAAATTATTTAGACATCACCTTATATCGGGTGTTTTTTTTAGATAAAGAGAACTTTCGATAGGGATAACAGTGATTTAACAGAAGGTAGAAGCCATATTGTTTTGACATTTCTGTTCAGTAAGCATTGACAAATTAACATGAAAAGACTCACGCTGCAACAACGTTTACAAATTGTTGAAATTTATTTTCAAAATCAGTGTTCTATTCGCCAAACTTATAGAGCACTTCGTGAAATTTATGGTTTACATAATCGTCCATCAGAGCAGCTTATTCGTCGAAATATCGATATATTTCAGACAACATTTTCTCTACTCGATGCAACAACAACAACAAATATCACTGCTGTAAGTCATAGTGTTAATGATGATCCAGATTTGTCTGTTCGTCGATGTTCACAAGTTGGACTCTGTGCATCCACCACATGGAAAATTTTGCATTAAGATCTTAGTCTACACCCATACAAGATCCAAATGGTTCAAGAACTAAAGCCAATTAACCAAAATAAGCGTCGTTTGTTTTCTGATTGGTCCCTAGAACAGCTTGAAGTTGATCCACTTTTTTGTTGTAAAATTGTGTTCAGTGATGAAGCTCATTTCTGGTTGAACGCCTATATAAACAAGCAAAATTGCCATATATGGAGTGAAAACAATTCTCAAGAAGTTCTGCAGGTTCCAGTGCATCCTGAAAAATGCACTGTATGGTGTGCTTTGGACGCTGGAGGCATCATTTCTTTAAAATGGTGGAACGAATGTTACAGTGAATGGTGCTCGTTCCAGATCGATGATCAATGATTATTTGTTTCCAAATTTGAATGGTATCGACCCAGAAGTGTTTTGGTTCCAATAAAATGGTGCTGTACCTCATGCTGCTACCGTAACAATTGATTTATTGAAAGAAAGATTTGGCGATAACATTATTTCGACAAATGGTCCAATTAATTGGCCTCCCAAATCATGCGAGATAACTCCATTGGATTATTTTCTTTGGGGTTATGTCAAGCCATTGGTGTTTGCTTATAAACCAGAAAGAATAGACGTTCTGGAAGCCAACATAACTCGTGTTATAGATGAAATAAGGTCTGCATTACTCGAAAAAGTGGTCCAAAATTGGTCTGGTCGAATGCGGTTTCTCAGAGCTAGTCGTGATGGACATATGCAGGAAATTAATTTTGAAACATAAATATCATAAAACTATCTTTAAAATAAAAAAAACTGCGTTCTTAATTTAAATGTGTTTTATTTCAATTTAAAGTTCTATCACTCAGAAAAAAAACACCCTATATTTGTAACATGTATGTTGAAGGTGAAGTCTCAATAATTTGGTCATTATTTTATATTTATTTGGGTTCTTTATTAGTTAATTTTCACCACATGAGATGACAATATATATGTTTATAAAGAGATACACTGTTATCTAGGTCATATGTTTTAAAAATTTGATTCTGAATATTCTCATGAGATTTATTTAGATTCAAATCTGTAGAGGTTCCGAAGAATGAATTCCAGCAATTATCTGTAATATTCAAATACTTTTTCATAGGAAATTTTCAATATATATTTTCTACGTATCCATTTATTCCTTTTGGTGCTGTGCATTGAGTACATTATTTGAAATTCTCGATGTCCTGAAGGTAATTTCCATTGAGTAGAAAATGACTCAATGATTCAAATGATTAATATGATAAAAGCATGTCGATTGATGTAAAATCTTGGAGATTTTTTTCTCAATGTTATGATTCAGATTAATGTAGTTTCCATGAATAACACAGCAAACAATCAGACTTCTCCAATGTTCAGTCTTCAAATTGAAGTTTCACTTAAAGTCAGAAATAACGAGTTGAACACAATGGCGTTGTTTGTAATCTTGTATGAAACTTTTATCTATCTCCTTTTCTATAGGTGGCTGCTACATAAATTAACCTTACACGAGTATCTATCCTCTTAAGGTGTTGTAAGAAAGTTTTAATTCGGACTGAAACTAAGTTAGTATAGAGAATTAGAAGTCTAACTACTTTCTCGGTTCACTTTTCTCATTCTGCAACGGAATAGTCTAGAAAGTTGAGCGCAAATTATGCCAATAAAGTTAGAATTGCTATTTTCAGCCCAGACTGTCGTTGGAGAAGTTGTTGCAGTTGGGAATATTCCTGAGGAGGCTGACGAAGCTTCAATAGCTGCTTTGTAATGATGAATTGTATTATATTCTACTAAGTGATGAATTTGTATAGAACGAAATTAGCAATACTCTCTTAATAATTTATGGCGAACAGTGAAAACGAGTGGTTACAAAATTTCTTAGATGCAAATAATAAAAAAGGGATTTTTACCTGATAGAATAGATTTACAACATCTTATACAGGGTGTTCCACAACAAATTTGACCCATTAGAAACGAAGAATTTCCTAAGATTTTGAAGATTTTTTGAGGAGGACGAATTTTCATCATGAGTTTGTTCCGAAAGTTGACAAGTTGACCTGTTTTTTTTAAATCTTAGAAAATTCATCGTTTCTGAGTTCTGGGGGTGCCAAATTTTTGTTGGGGCACCCTGTATAATAGTTAAGATACAATTTGTTCTTATTCAGTTTAAAAATGTAGTAAACACTACGAAACTTGATTCGATGTATATTCAGTTAATAAAGTGATATAAAATAAAGTAGTTTCTTATTTCATCCCATTTATAAATGTTTCTGTATTTTATCCATCATTTATTAAGAATTAATTGACAGATTTTAAATTGTCTGTTGGACAAGCGCACAAAAGCTTCTAACTTTACGTCAATGCATTTCACCATTTTTTGTTTCATTTTGATTCATATTAATTAGCATAACCTTATTCACTATATTATGAATTGTAAATATAAACAGATTATTCGTTATTTTAGTTTAGAATTGTAAATGAAAAACTGAATCCAGGAGAATGCAAGACAAAAAAAGCCACTTCCGCTTGGGTGTCGGACTTCCTCTTATTTTATTGAAATAAGACTAACATTGAACTATGTGTATGAATTATAAGCCAGCAAATAACTGAAAATAAAAGGTTATTGATTTATAATGATTTTCATGAATAAATTCAATTCCAATTGAACCACAATAACAAATTTCAAAAGCTTCCATTGTACAAAATTGAAATATCAAAACAGATTAAATCTGTTAGTCTTCTACAATTTTAATTTCAAATAAAATTTAATTCAAAAAACTTTTAGAATTAAATTAATGTCTAAAATAAGCACCGCTTACGTTCAATAGACGTATATAATCAAAAGTCAATATATAATGTCAAATGAAATAAATAAACCAACAGACATAAGAAAGTCATTGAAATTAATAAATAAATATTTAAAGGAGACGAAATTTTGTTTCTGATCTTACTTTTAAGAACACCAATTGCTTTTTAACAACATGAACACAACTCAAGGACTTCTCAAAGAATATAATTCATTTGAAATATTCAATATATTTAAATATTCGAATAAGTTAATTCAGAAATCTCTCAAAACATGCATTATATCCTCAAAAAATAAATATAATTCTAGGTAATCTCTTATTCGGTCGTAGATAATATTCCAAATATCAAAATCAAATAACTACAACTATATCACAACAAACAAATCTCATTATGGAATGTCAATTAATTTAAATAACCTTAAAAATAACTTACACTGTTCTGTGATTTTGTTAGAACATAGACCAATCTTGAATTTTAAAGTTGGTCTGTTTGAAGCATCCATTCTTAACACGTGTTTGTTGTGATATAGTTGTAGTTATTTGATTTTGATATTTGAAATATGAAATGGGACCGAAGAAGAGATTACCTAGAATTATATTGGTTTTTTGAAGATATAGTGCATGTTTTGAAAGGTTTCTGAATTAACTTATACGAATATTTAAATATATTAAATATTTCAAATGAATTATATTCTTTGAGAAGTCCTTAAGTTGTGTTCATGTTTTCAAAGGTAAGATCAGAAACAAAATTTTGTCTCCTTTGAATATTTATATATTGATTTTAATGACTTTCTCATATCTGTTGGTTTATTTATTCCATTTCACATTATATATTGAGTTTTGATTATATACGTCTATTAAACGTGAGCGGTGCTTATTTTCGACATTAATTTAATTCTAAAAGTCTTGAAAAAAAATTTTTTGAAATTAAAATTGTAGAAGACTAACAGATTTAATCTGTTTTGATATTCAAATTTTGTTATATTTCTTCTATCAAGTAAAAAGCCTTTTTCTATTTTACTTTCATTGTACATTCTAAACATTCTGCAAAATGAGCTTCTGTAGATTGTGAGGCATAATTTTTTTATGTGCAGTCTTCTCTTGGTATCTGGAGAAGTAATCAGAACCACTCTAAAAAACAGAACAGCGTATTCCCCCTTGCATCATTCATTATTAATGAAACCTTTTGAATATTTCAAACGGTATTTAATTCCCACGTTATTCAAACAAATTTTTCCTAGCAGAAATACGAAAGGATGCGGTTTTTGGTTAATTCAATTCAACCCTTGGAGATGAGTTTCTCCGGTGCAATTTTAACCCCGCTTCAAACCGAAAAACGGCGTGGTCGTGAATTAATAAGGCATTGATAATTTCATCTCGGAATCATATTAAATTTTTTCTCGCTATTTGTTTTCATCTAAATAACTCTAATTCTCTTCGGATTGTGTTGGGAGTTAAGCGATTTTGTGATTTTAATAAAGATAAATCTTCATTTGGATTGATGGATTAACCCCGCAATTCAGAAACAAAACGAATTTCAATTGTTTCAAATGAGTTTTGTTCCGAGATTGAAATTAATATTTGTACAGGGGTACAAAACTCAGAAGTTAGATAATATTTTTCTAATGTTATTATCTATTTCATGGGTAGATGCTGATTCAATTCTCATGTTATTATCTTAAAGAGAGAATACATTGGAATATTTAATCTCCCAAGTTTCCTTATAATTCATGAGTAACTTGATGTTGAGGTGTATACAATAAAAATGAATACTAGGTTAAGAAATCTTCTTGTGAATAAGGTTAAAAAGATTTTACGTTCACTTCAAAAAATAAAAAGTCTTCCAGTATTAGGCAGTTTTTTTCTTAAACCTTTTGCACAATCGAGAACATTTCTATCACGTGAAAAATATATCGATTCGCACAGTTCCTTTAATCCCAGTTGAAAACAAGCTTATTTCACGCTTTTCGCTGGAGGATATATGTACCTTTAAATGAAAAACCATTTCGAGGTTCCACTTGTCACTACGAAGAATAGAGCGCAATTTTAACGACATCTATTCCGGCAAGTGGAAAGAATGACTATCAACTTCATTTTTCACGAGAAAATGTGATAACTTTGCTAGATTCATCCTCGCAAAAAGTTGGATCTGAATCCCATATAAACGAATGTCCGTTCTTTATAACGAAGTTTTCAAACGTTTCTATTTATCCGTTGGATGTGTATTCAAGCACTATTTGCTGAGGATTTAGCGTATGTTATTTGTCATCCTTTCAGCGAGCTGTATAAAGAAATGTTTTCTCGTTGATTTTATACTTGGGGTTACAAGAAGAAATAAGATTTCAGAAGACATTGATATAAACCATGCTAAGTTATTTTTTCTGAAACCAGAAATTATTAGATGAAGATATCCAATGATCGACAGGGATTAACAAATTTAAAATCCGGAACTTCTTAAAAACCTTCACGAAATACGAAAATTATATTAATATGGTATAGCTTGGAGAATCTTTTTTTATTTAATGACATGAAAAGTATACCTACTTTGTAAGATCAAAACGAATCAATGAAATTGAAGAAAATAAAGACCCTTGATGAATCCAATGAAAGGTCGAGAAACTGTTTTTTTCGGTCCTTAGTGAGTAACTCTCTATGTAACTGTATTACCAAAACTTTCTGAATATTTTTATTTGGAAAACTCACCACTATGAGAAAATTGATGAAAATTAATTGAACAAATGCCATTGCAAAATTTGAATATTAAAACAAATTAATATATGTTTATCTTCTACAATTTTAATTTAAAAAATTTTTATTCAAAAAACTTTTAGAATTAAATTAATGTCTAAAACAAGCACCGCTTATATTTAATAGACGTATATAATCTAAACTCAATATACAATGTCAAATGGAATAAATAAACCAAAAGATATACGAAAGTCCCTAAAATTAATAAATAAATATTTAAAGGAGACAAAATTTGTTTCTGGTCTTGCCTTCAAAACACCATTTGCATCTTAAAAACATGAACACACTTAAAGGACCTCTCAAAGAATATAATTTATTTGAAATATTTAATATATTTAAATATTCGAATAAGTAAATTCAGAAATCTCTCAAAGCATGCACTATATCTTCAAAAAACAAATATAGTTTTAAGCAATTCCGTCTTCAGTCCTGAAATATATTCAAAATATCAAAATCAAAAAACTAACCTATACCAAACCACTCACCACGTGTAAATGAATAATGTTTCGAGACATAGATCATCTTTATAATTCAAGATTTATCTATGCTCTAACAGAATCAAAGAACAGTGTGAGTTATTTTTAAGGCTTACTTAAATTCATTGACATTGCATAATGAGATTTATTGAAGCCAAAATATAATTATATATTATATATAAAATAAAATAGAAAGGCCTTTTACTTGATAGAAGAAATATAACAAAATTTGAATATTAAAACAAATTAATATATGTTTATCTTCTACAATTTTAATTTAAAAAATTTTTATTCAAAAAACTTTTAGAATTAAATTAATGTCTAAAACAAGCACCGCTTATATTTAATAGACGTATATAATCTAAACTCAATATACAATGTCAAATGGAATAAATAAACCAAAAGATATACGAAAGTCCCTAAAATTAATAAATAAATATTTAAAGGAGACAAAATTTGTTTCTGGTCTTGCCTTCAAAACACCATTTGCATCTTAAAAACATGAACACACTTAAAGGACCTCTCAAAGAATATAATTTATTTGAAATATTTAACATATTTAAATATTCGAATAAGTAAATTCAGAAATCTCTCAAAGCATGCACTATATCTTCAGAAAACAAATACAGTTTTAAGCAATTCCGTCTTCAGTCCTGAAATATATTCAAAATATCAAAATCAAAAAACTAACCTATACCAAACCACTCACCACGTGTAAATGAATAATGTTTCGAGACATAGATCATCTTTATAATTCAAGATTTATCTATGCTCTAACAGAATCAAAGAACAGTGTGAGTTATTTTTAAGGCTTACTTAAATTCATTGACATTGCATAATGAGATTTATTGAAGCCAAAATATAATTATATATTATATATAAAATAAAATAGAAAGGCCTTTTACTTGATAGAAGAAATATAACAAAATTTGAATATTAAAACAAATTAATATATGTTTATCTTCTACAATTTTAATTTAAAAAATTTTTATTCAAAAAACTTTTAGAATTAAATTAATGTCTAAAACAAGCACCGCTTATATTTAATAGACGTATATAACTAAACTCAATATACAATGTCAAATGGAATAAATAAACCAAAAGATATACGAAAGTCCCTAAAATTAATAAATAAATATTTAAAGGAGACAAAATTTGTTTCTGGTCTTGCCTTCAAAACACCATTTGCATCTTAAAAACATGAACACACTTAAAGGACCTCTCAAAGAATATAATTTATTTGAAATATTTAATATATTTAAATATTCGAATAAGTAAATTCAGAAATCTCTCAACGCATGCACTATATCTTCAAAAAACAAATATAGTTTTAAGCAATTCCGTCTTCAGTCCTGAAATATATTCAAAATATCAAAATCAAAAAACTAACCTATACCAAACCACTCACCACGTGTAAATGAATAATGTTTCGAGACATAGATCATCTTTATAATTCAAGATTTATCTATGCTCTAACAGAATCAAAGAACAGTGTGAGTTATTTTTAAGGCTTACTTAAATTCATTGACATTGCATAATGAGATTTATTGAAGCCAAAATATAATTATATATTATATATAAAATAAAATAGAAAGGCCTTTTCACTTGACAGAAGAAATATAACAAAATTTGAATATTAAAACAAATTAATATATGTTTATCTTCTACAATTTTAATTTAAAAAATTTTTATTCAAAAAACTTTTAGAATTAAAATGCCATTGCACTGAGAATATCTATGTTGTGCCATATAAGGTTAAATGGAATGGGGGAATAGACATAAATATTATGATACAAAAACAAATCTTAGCACACGTTCACTCACTAAAACAAAATATAATATGTTGTCAATTTAAAACTTTTCAGGAACTTATTATTCATGATATTAATTTCTAGCATATCACTTGGTGAAATATTTTTAAATTGATAAGGTAAATGAAAACACTTGGCTTAAGTGTCAATGTTTATTTCATGTCTCTTGACATATATGTTTCGACTTTTAACTCATTTTCAAAAATAAAGAGAACATAATTAAATCGTATATATAATAGGGAAACAGGTAGAATTTAGAAGAAGGTAAAAATAAGATGTTGAGTCGGTTCAATCTTTTACAGATAAGAGAAATGGTGACAAATTAAATTCCAGTTGGACATTTGTTATTGGTAAATACCGTGTGCTAAATAAATTTACAAACTTTTTAGAAGATCCATAATAGTAGAGGTCCCGATACGGAGCCTTGAGGAACTTCTTGTTTCATACTGCATGAATACCTCTAAAACCGAAACTCTAGCATTTGTCTAGGACGAACTGAAAGCAAAGAGTGTCAAAGGCACAATAAATGCTGTAAAATGTTCCTGCCACATGTACGTGTCCATCTAAGAACTCATGAATTGATTCGACACAATTTAGTGTGACTGACTGAGTAGAACAACCATTTATGAAACCATGTTGGACATTAGTAAGTACACTGAATTTTCTGATATAGGACATCATTATCGTGAAAACGATACTCTCAAAATCTTCGGAGAGAAAACTAAGAATCGATATAGACCTGATTATTTCTTCTTTTAAAACTTTGTATAACTTAGGGATTTTTACAGAATACTTGAAAATTCTCCTGATATAATGGACAAAATGATACTTTGAGCAAACTATCCACTGATTGCTGGAGCAATTTTCTTAAGGACTCTGGTTAAAATGTCACCAGATCTAACACTTTTTTATTTTTTAAGTTTTTGTCAATCTGCTCAATCTCTAAACTCAAAACCGGATGAAAGAAAAAAAAAATACTTGTCAATGATGGAGAAATCGTATCGGGTGTTTTTTTTAGAGTGATAGAATTTTAAATTGAAGTAAAACACATTTGAACTAAGATTGAATCCAAATTAATTTTTCTTTGAAAGATAATTTTATGACATTTAGGTTTTGAGAATAATTTCCGGCATATCTCCACCACGCCTAGCTCCGAGGAACCGCATTCGAGCAGACCAATTTTGGACAACATTTTCGAGTAATTCAGGCCTCATTTAATCAATAACACGAGTTATTTTGGCTTCAAAAGCGTCTATTGTTTCTGGTTTATCAGCATAAACCAATGACTTGACATAACTCCAAAGAAAATAATCCAGTGGAGTGATGTCGTATGATCTTGAAGGGCAATTAATTGAACCATTTTTCGAAATAATGTGATTGCCAAATCTTTCTTTCAATAAATCAATTGTTACGGTAGCAGCATGATGTGTAGAACCATCTTGTTGGAACCAAAACACTTCTGGGTCAATACTATTCAAATTTTGAAACAAATAATCCTTGATCATCGATCTGTAACGAGCACCATTCACTGTAACATTAGCTTTAGCGTCATGTTTAAAGAAATAAGGACCGATGATACCTCCAGCGTGTAAAGCACACTATATAGTGCATTTTTCAGGATGCAATGGAACCTGCAGAACTTCTTGAGGATTGTTTTCACTCCATATACGGCAATTTTGCTTGTTTACATAGCAGTTCAACCAGAAATGAGCTTCATCACTAAACACAATTTTACGATAAAAAGTGGATCAACTTCAAGCTGTTCTAGGGCCCAAAAATGAATAAACTTGGTTAAAATAACTAGAATATAAGAACAACAAATGTTAACTTCAGTTATTTTATTGATTTACACGACAATTGTTTCGTCTTACCATGATTTCATCAGGTGAGTACATGACCTTAAATACACAGCTCTGGTACAAAAAATAGAAGGGTGGAAAGAGATGGTTTACAATCAATGAAAAATATTTAGTAGGGGGTATCTGTTTAAATCTATTTGATCATTCAATAAAATTTGTCTTTTATTATATTTATTGATCTCTAAAGTTTCTAACAGATTTAGTTTCTGACTTTTGTTTTCGATATGTAATATTTCGTAGTTCATATTTAAATTATGACCAGTCTCTAACAAATGGTTGGTATAAGTTGAATTCGGTTTAATATTAATATAACATTTTTCATGTTCTCGTATCCTTGTTTGGAATGAACGGCCTGTTAGTCCTACATATACACATGGGCAATGACTACATGCTAACTTGTAAACTTCTGATTTTTTTTGTTTTTAGGAATGACGTCTTTATTATTTTTTATTAAGCTGTCTAAAGAATTAATGTTTTCTAAAAGAGATGTTGTATTTTCTTTTTTCTTTAAATATCTAGCAAACTTTTCAGATTTTTGGTCTATGTACGTTAATGAAATAAATTTTGTTTCATTTGAATTTTGAAATTTTGGATATACAAGTGATATTGCTTTCTTGTAATTTATTTTATCAAGTAAATTATCTACAATTCACGGATTAAATCATTATTGAAAGCTATTCGTTTAATGGTTAACCAATCTATAAAGCATTCTATTATAAGCTGACAATTTTTGTGAAAATGGATGGTTTGAAGTTTAATGAATCGTACCATCTGTATGGGTAGGTTTTCTGTATATGGAAAAGTCGTGTCTATTATTAATTTTGATGATTTTTAAATCTAAGAAATTGATGCTATTATTTACTTCATCTTCCTGTGTGAATTCAATTGTTGGATATAATTTATTGATAGATTCCAAAAATGAACAAAGTTGTTTATTTGTGCCATTAAATAAACAAATTATGTCATCTACATAGCGGTACCAATAAACGCAATCTTCAAATTATGGGAGTTTTTGGATATTGGTGTCTACGTGATCCATGAATATTTCTGATAACAAGGGGCTTAATGGGTTCACCATTGTTAGACTTTCTTCGTCTAGATAAAACGTGCCGTTGAATATAAAGTAATTTTGATCTAGGCAAACGTTTAAGGCGTCTAATATTTCTGTTTTTACAACAAGATTAGTTCGTTTTTGGAGTAATAAATCATCAACTAATTTTATAATTTCACTAACCGGTATACTAGGAAATAAGTTTTCTTTGATGTGAAAAACTTATTTCCTAGTACACTGGTCAGTGTATACTAGGAAATAAGTTTCCTTTGATGTAAAAAACTTATTTCCTAGTACACCGGTCAGTGAAACCATAAAATTAGTTGATGATTTATTACTCCAAAAACGGACTAATCTTGTTGTAAAAATAAAAATATTAGACGCCTTAAACGATTGCCTAGATCAAAATTACTCTATGTTCAACGGCACGTTTTATCTAGACGAAGAAAATCTAACAATGGGGAACCCACTAAGCCCCTTGTTATTAGAAATATTCATGGATCAAAATCAATAATAGACACGACTTTTCCAGATACAGAAAACCTACACATACAGATGGTACGATTCATTATACTTCAAACCATCCATTTTCACAAAAATTGTCAGCTTATAATAGTATGCTTTATAGATTGGTTAACATACCCACGACGAAAGAAAATTTAAACAAAGAGTATAAAACCATTGAACAAATAGCTTTCAATAATGATTTCAATCCTTTAATTTTAGACAATTTACTTGATAAAATAAATTACAAGAAAGCAATATCACTTGTATATCCAAAATTTCAAAATTCAAACGAAACCAAATTTATTTCAACTTACATAGGCCAAAAATCTGAAGAGTTTGCTAGATATTTAAAGAAAAAAGAAAAATATAACATCTCTTTTAAAAACATTAATTCTTTAGACAGCTTAATGAAAAATAATGAAGACGTCATTCCTAAAAACAAAAAATCAGGAGTTTACAAGTTAACATGTAGTGATTGCCCATGTGTATATGTGGGACAGACAGGCCGTTCATTCCAAACAAGGATACGAGAACATGAAAAATGTTATATTAATAATAAACCGAATTCAACTTATGCCAACCATTTGTTAGAGGCTGCTGATAATTAAAATATGAACTACGAAATATTACATATCGAAAACAAAAGTCAGAAACTAAATCTGTTAGAAACTTTACAGATCAATAGATATAATTACAGAAAATTTTTATTGAATGATCAAATAGATTTAAACAGATCCCCCCTACTTAATATTTTTCATTAATTGTAAACCATCTCTTTCCACCCCTCTATTTTTTTTACCAAAGCTGTGTATTTAAGGTCGTGTTTTGCATTGTATACCTCAGTTTAAATACTCACCTGATGAAGTCAGGGTATGACGAAACAATTGTTGTGTAAATCAATAAAATAGCGGTAGTTAACATTTGTTGTTCTTATATTGAAGCTGAATTTCCGTCAAGTAAACACCAAGACAATCAAAAATTTGAAATCAACTAAAAATAGGCGGCAATGATTTAAGAAGCTCTCTATGTTCTATTTGATTTAAATAAATAGAAAAACACTTCTTCAACAAATTTCAGTGAAAGTTGAACTGAACTGATTTATTAAGTTAACAATTGGATCTGTATAAATTAATTATCGTCACTATGCTAAGAGTGTTTCCGGGTTGATGTTAATTGAAAAAAGATGATTAATCGAGAGCCAATATTGCTCCATAGTTCGACCTCGTCAAAATGTCCAACGGGGAAGTCTCTCAGTTTCCTCGAAATTGGATTAAACAACTTGTTACTTTGTGATATTAGTCGTCGGCTAATTTGCATCTTTGAAAATTAAGAAAAGCGGTTTTTGCCTTACGTCTAATCCGCTAGACGTATTCCGAACTTCAGAAATGCACTTAGGGAGATAATTCAACTAATTAAGTTTCGTTTCGGTCCCAGCTACGTAATTAGTTGGTAACTCTAGACGGCAACTTTGTCTGGACCGTCATTTAAGCTGTGGATAATTGATATCTGTACTGGCAAGAATTATTATCGTATGGAAACTAACTCGCAATTGTGTAGTTGGAGTATGGATTGAATATGAGAATTTTTCTCCATGGAAGTGATTCATTTTTGTATCGAAGGAAAATCACTGTGCTTCTTTGGACCCAAGGTATATTAAATAATGAAAAATAGACACGCAATTATGGTTTGCGTGGAAAAGTCTATGACTTGCTTGAAAGTTACCTGACAGACAGAGAGCAGAAGGTGGATATTGATGGGGAACTGAGTGAACCTTTATGTGTAACCTACGGTGTACCACAGGGCACTGTGCTCGGACCACTTTTGTTTGTGCTCTATATAAATAGTTTACTCGATGTCAGAGTGAGGGGTAAAATTCTTGGTTTTGCGGACGATACTGCACTTTTTTGTGAATCCGATTCGTGGGATTCTTTGAAATCGGAGGCAGAGGATGACTTCAGAATTTTAATGGAGTGGTTCAGTTACAACACATTGACACTAAACCTAGAAAAAACGAAATATCTGCCCTTTACTTCCTACTGCAGTGGATTACCGTGCATGGGGCCCCTTGAGATCACACCTGGTTCAGTTATCCCAGAGGCGGACTCGGTTAGGTATTTGGGTGTAACAATTGACCGACATTTGAGGTGGGACTTGCACATAAAAAATTTGGTCAATAAACTAAGAGGAGTTTTATACAAACTTAAATTTCTCAAAGATTATCTTGACGTGAGACACCTCAGAATGCTCTATTTTGCGTTAGTGCAGTCCCAGCTGAATTATGGAATCATAGGTTGGGGTGGTGCTGCGGATAACCATCTGAAAGACTTGGTTGTAATTCAAAAATGGATTCTTCGAATCATCTATAGTAGACCTCTCACTTTCTCTGGTGAAAAACTATTCAAGGAGGCTGAAATACTGGATATTAGACAACTCTTCTGTATGCACATGCTGATTAATATCAAGAAATCCAAAATGGCTTCCAATCCCGTCACACATTGTTACAATACACGAAATAGGGTAAATGCACTCAGCGTCCCTCATTGTGTTAAGTCTGTGGGACAGCGTCACTGCAGCTTCCTTGCACCGAAACTCTACAGTGAACTTCCTCGTAACATTAGGAATATTAACAGCCTTAACATGTTTAAGGAAAATTTGAAAAACTGGATTCTCTCGTACGGAAGGAGAGAACTACATAATTTTGTTAATCAAAGGTTCTCATTAAGATAGGATATATTTGTGTGTATTTTCTTTTTGTATATTATATTTTTCTGTAGATATTTGTTCGTCCATCGTAGGAAAAGAGTAATTTAAATAGTATTACATCACGTACAAGCTATAGCTTCTCGGAGCTAAAGCTTCTGTGATATCGTTTATTTATTCACCTTGTGTAGTGTGTACTTGTGAATGAGCTTAAAAATAAGTTTTGATGTGTTATCTACTCTTAATGAATAAATATTATATATTATATATATTATATATGTGATGCAGGGATACTATGTATATTCCAATAAGAGATTTAATTTTGTTATTAAGAAAAAACGAGTATATTTCAGGGGGAATCAATGAAAGTTTATTTCATTGTGGAAAGTATGCTATTAGCACGTGAATTCTACCGCTTAGTGTATAATTAGGCATGTGAGCGTAACTCTTTCACCAAGTGACTAGTTAGCAGTATTCACAGTCTGCCCCAAGAGGCAGAAAGTGTGATAAGGCCTTATCATCGCGCATGGCGAGAACCACTCAGAATGTGAAAGCTACTTTAAATTATTTTCCTCATAAAAAACGAAAAGCAACAAAGACGTTCTGAAACAAACTGAATGTCGAGGGGTGTAATTAAGGGAAGGTGCATGAAGACAACCACTTTATTATTCATCCAAGCCCACTGCAGTCGTTATCAGGTTACCAAAATTCCTTCCAGCTCACATCTCGGAAAATTAACCAATCTTTCCTCTTTAGATTCCTGAGAACGAGATTCCAACTTGGTTAATGCACTCATGAGATAATTAAACTAATTAAGTTTAATGCAGGTCCATTCGGTGAGGCTGTATAATTAGTATTTTGAGGAGTTCTACGTTCAAAGGACACTATTCATATCCATGCTGATAAGAATCCTCTTCAGGGGTCATCTCACATACTCGTCAGGTCAGTCGCTTTGACTGAACCTGGAACGGATTATGGCATAAATTAGGGAGTTATTTCGTCAGAATGTCAAGCCAGATTCGAGAACATACAGGAATGTGTTTGGTCGATGTCGTTGGTGGATATTTGAGTGACTTCACATGGTTGTCATATTTGAAACAGTCAGTACTCAGTATCTGACAATAATATTGAGAGATGTTTGATTGATTCGGACTTAGCTTGGTTTTTAATTGAAAAATATATAAGAGACAGTATTTTAATTTCCGTAAAAATGTTTATAATACAACCACTGTTTCACCACGATGTGGTTTCTTGGATCATCAAATACTCCTCGGGAAGCTTCATGATATGGGCATTCAGGGTGCTGCTTGGAGTCTTCTGAAATCATTCCTAAAGAACCGCCAACAATATGTATTTGTCAATGAAACAAAAAGTCCTAGGAAAAATGTTAGATGTGGTTTACCCCAAGGATCGGTCCTCGGACCACTAGTCTATTTATTATATGTGGAGAGTCTTGGAAAAATTGATCTGAGTGCAGAATATTATATGTTTGCCGATGACACAGTCTTGGTATTTTATGAAAAAGACCTCAAAAGCCTACAGACAAAAGTAAATAAGAGTTTATCCGAATTTTACAAATGGCTGTGCCGAAACAAACTGGTAGTGAATGAGGATAAAACAGTGTACATGATCTTCAAACCAAAGCGAAAAGAAAAATCATCTATTAATCTCGACTTCACGATAAATGGAAAAAACATCAGAAAAGTAACACAATACACTTACCTTGGCTTGGTTATAGATGAAAATTTGAACTGGGAAAAACACATTGACATGATCTTTGGTAAACTGGCTGGATTAATAGCCTGCATGAAAAGAGTGGGCAACTGTTTTGATGTCAAGCACAAACTTCTGGTGTACAATTCACATATTAAAAGTGTCTTAACATATCTACTGCCAATTTGGGGAAATACCACGAAGTTTAATATAAATCGGCTTCAGAGGTTACAGAACAGAGCAGTGAAAACTATTTTCAATCTCAAATTTGAAACAAGAACAAATCTACTTTATGAACAATACCCAATTTTGCCAATTAAAAAACTCATAAAACAAGAGCTGTGTGCGTTGGTTTTTCAAAATAAATAATAACTTACTGAAAACCAAGGTCTGCTTTGAACAGTTTCCACACGACTATGAAACAAGACACAGGGACAGATTTACCTTGAATAAAAACATCCGTACAAACTATGGCAGAAGAAGACCAAGCTTCATAGGACCACAGCTTTACAACGAACTGCCAAAAACTATTAGATTATCTAAGACGTTACATTCCTTTAAAAAAAATTTGAGAACTTATCTTGAAAATTGTTAAATTTATTTTAGTCTTTACTATAAATATAAATATTAATTTATGTATAAGAAATGTATATCTGTGATAACAACTTATGTTGATTAACAGTATTATCAATAAATCAAATAAATCAAGTATTTTCATTCTACTGGCTGATGTGTAACAGCGTTTAAATACTGGGTTAAGTACGTGACAAAATAATGAAAGAACAAGTCATAAAATCTTAAGGTGTTCATTAGAGTTTGCCGCAAAAAAATGCCATTAGGGAAATATATTCAGTAATGGGGATTCGTCAACATCTTTATGTTCATTCAACAGTATTTTACGGGCATTGTTTCTGTTGATTTAAAGAAATTCTTAGTGTAAACCTAGAACTTTTGCTTTCGACGTGGATAATGTAATAGTTATTGTTGAAATTATGCCTAAATTCCTTGAGATGATTAGCATATATCGAATGTACAGAATCCGATATGTGACTTCTTTGGTTTTCTTGGATTCATTTCTTGTATGATCTACCTGTCTGGCCAATATATACTAAAGGGTAATCGTTGCAAGTCAACTTGTAGACTCCAGATTTATTTTCTTCATTCGTTCGATCCTTATTTTTTTATGTAAGTACTAAGGTTTTTAATAGTTTTAAAAGCTGCGTTGTGATTGAAACTATTTTGGAAATATTTAGCAATATTTTCAGATAATATATTATATTAACATAAGATAACGAAAAGTATTTCTGTGTATTGTCCTCTTTTATGATCGGATACACGAGATTTAAAGCCATATTCTTTTGTTTATTCGAATACAATTTTGTCTATAAGAAAGGGGTTGTAAACGTTGTTTGAAGCTATCAGCCACTTTCTTATAGACAAAGTGGTATCCAATAAACAGAAAAACATGACATTAAACTTCGTATACAATCATAAAAGAAGAAAATACACCTAGATATTTTTCGTTATCTTATGTTAATATTTTAATATATGGATACCATTTAGTCTATAATAAAGGGGTTGTAACCGTTGTTTGAAGCTATCAACCCCTTTCTTATAGACAAAATGGTCTCCAATAAACAAAAGAACATGATATCAAATCTGGTATACCCAATCACAAAAGAAGACAATACGTAGAAAAAGTTTCCGTTATCTAATAGTAATAAGTGATGAATAAAAAAAATATCTGAAAATATTGCCAAATATTTCAAAAATAGTTTCAATTACACCGCAGCTTTTAAAACTATTGATAACCTTAGTATTTACGTAAAAAACAATAAAGATCGAACAAAATAAATAAAATAAATCTGGAGTCTCCAAGTGGACTTGAATCAATTTTTTATATATTGGCCAGACACGTAGATCATTCAAGAAAAGAATCCAAGAACATAACACATATACATATCGGATTCCGTAGATTCGTCGTATGCTAATCATCTTAAGGAATTCACCTTGAGTTTCATGACGTGTTTTTCCATTATTTTGTCACGTACATAACACTGCATTTAAACTCTATTACACTGGACACCATCAGCCAGTAGAATGTAGATACCTGAAAAGGGCCCATCGTGGTGAAAGAATTGTTGTATTATAAATATTTGTGGAAATTAAAATACTATCTCTTATATATTTTTTAAATATTATTGAGGGAAATATCAATAGCAGAGTGCTGAAAAATAATGGATAATTTCAGGGAAATATTGTTTCCTAAAGTTTCATATGAATATTTTCTCGTGAATGGAAAATATTTCTTCTTTGCGCCCGATGAGTTTTAAATAACTTTAATATATTCATGATCAGCTAATCTGACAGTATCAATCCGCTAGTGAATTATTTACATATTCAGTTCCATCAAGAGATATAACAGTTTCATATTTTATTAATTGTGGATTTGAAATCTTTATTTTTGATCAAATGCAGTTTTTCAAGAGAAATATCAGGTTATTACAACAATGTCGCTTCTTAAAACAACGCAGAATAATTTAAATTTCATTTCGGAATCTTCTTCAGGGCTCGGTGATATACACATGAAATTTCAACAGAACATAAACTTTATTCTCATAATTAAAACAATCACACAAACGAAAGAGAAAACCGTCAAAAAAAATCACAACTTCACCTAGACCTGAAAGAATATTCCATAAATTCCCTAATCGGATATGTTTCTATATCCATAATAAACTTAGTTATTTCGATTTTGAATTTTCTGAAGTTAGATACATTGATGAACTCCTTAGGTAGTACATTGAACATTCTTGTACACTTTTTTTTTTGTTTCTTTCAGTAAGTGTCAAGGAATGCCTCGGAAAGTGGTATGGAACAGTACGACTTGTGTTGTTTTTATTCAATAGATCATTAAAATATTGGGGATGTTTTCTCACAAATAGCAGACATTCTAAAACATATAGTCCCGGAAGTGTGAGCATGGAATTATTTCTAAATTGACCTCTGCATGATTCTATATATTTCAATCCTATTATTGCCCTCAAGGCTTTTTTCTGCTGAATGAATAATCTATTTAAATCACTGCTTCCACCCCATATGACAAGCCCGTACCTCAGAAGTGAAACAAAATGTGCATGATAAACTGTTTTTAAAAGTTCCATGTCTACTTTCCGTGTCAATACCCTGATCATGTACAAAACTTTATTGGGTTTTCTGCTGATCTGACTCACATGATCGTTCCATTTCAGGTGATAATCGAACGAAACTCCAAGAAATTCTGTCGAAGACAAAAATCTCACCTGGGTGTTATCCAGAGTTATTGATTGAGGATACATATTTTTATACTGAATCGTTCTGAAAATCACACACTCAGTCTTAATGACATTAAGATATAACTCATTTTAAGTGCACCAATGCTGTACTGAATCCAAGGTTAATCTAGATTGTTCAATACTCCAATTTAGATTCTTTCTACGCAGCAAAGCACTCGCATCGTCAATAAACACTAAGAGGGTCCAGTTCATTGATTTCTATCAGAATACCACATAAAGAGAATTTCTTCAAAAAGGATTCATGATTCACGCTATCGAATACCCCAAATGAATCTAGAAAAAGCCCAACAGGCACTTCATCACTCTCGAAAGCATCAACAATATCACATACTCATTCATACATCGCTGTAGTAGTACTTTGTTTTTTAGATAGCCATGTTGTTTCTCAGACAAAATTTTGAACTTTATCATGAATGAGCAAAGCTTTCAGACCAAAAGTTTCTCCGATATTTTTGCGAAAGAACTGAGTAAACTAATTGGATGGAAATTATTGACCTCATGTACACTTCCTTTCTTATGCAGGGGTTTGATTAAAGCTATTTTGGGGGCAGATGGAAATATCCCTTCAGTGTATGAGTGGTACATAATATGAGCCAACGGCCACGCTAACACCTGTATAGTACTTTTAATAACAGTTATAGGTATACCATCGTATCCATAACAGTTTGTATTTCTCATCTTATTCCCTATATTGATGAGTTCCCTCTAATAGGGAAAACGTAAAATGAGCTTCTATTAACGTTATTTACTATTTGATTCTGATTTATTCATTCTCCATCTCGTACAGAGTTTGCATTTTCAGAAAAAAATCACTGAATGTATTTGCCAAGTTTTCAAGATCTTCAATATTGCTGCAAATGTTCTTTTCAAAGTTACCTCCACCAGTTAATCTATTAGATATGTTCCAAGTTGTTTCACTTTTATTTTTAATATTGTTAATTAATGTTCTGAAATAATTTTGACTCATTTTTCCTAGTTCCCTATCATACAGAAATTTAATTTTTTTATATTGTTTTACATATTTAAAATGATAAGACGAAATGAAAAATAATCATCACCTATCACTACAGCCATCTACCAAAAAAATAATAGATTGCCTTTTCCTCAACCTTTATTAAACTAACTTTCTGTCAAAGCACCTATGACAGAAGTATTTTCAAACTCGAAAAAACCACTAATTGAAAATGCAAACTCTGGATGTTCCACCCCTTATAAAGGATTTTCCAATAATTGGTTTCATTTTAACTAACCTGTTATCTGGGCAGCTCCCACTTCTGAAAATGTCATCTTTTGACACATGACAAGTGTTATTACGCATTACTAACCACGCCATTACTAACTACACCATTGCTAACAATGGAACGATACACGCTTCAATAACGCACTGAAAATGTTGAATTTCACTACAAAAATGGTGGAAAACCTACATTTACACTTCGCAAAACTAAAGTATTTTTGGGTCGTCATTTGAAAGAGAAGGTCTATGCTAATGCTTTACAATTGATTCATGACCTCAACGATAGAATTCGTGAAGTTGTCAAGGACA
The DNA here is from genome assembly GCA_034642435.1 of Megalocaria dilatata. Taxonomy (NCBI): domain Eukaryota; kingdom Metazoa; phylum Arthropoda; class Insecta; order Coleoptera; family Coccinellidae; genus Megalocaria; species Megalocaria dilatata. Next base: position 25,835,114 of record CM067862.1, on the reverse strand, counting down.
TAAAGTTGCAAATGTGCGAATTTATCATGGAAAATTTGATGAAAAGGATATGTTGCTGCAACCGTAGCTATGGTGGTTATTTAGCTGGTTTTCCATTACTAATAGCACACCTTCCTCTTCACAATGAATAAAAATTCATTGATTTCTCTTTAAATATACTCGTTTTTTTTTCAATATCAAAATTAAACCAGTTATTGGAAGACTCTTTATCTAACGCATCCAGGGTCTGCATTGAGAAGTAACTCATTTTGAGTGCACCAATGCTGTAATGAATCGAAGGCTAATTAAGTTTGTTTAATACTCGATTCAAGATTCCTGCTAGGCAGCAAAGCACTCGCGCCGTCAACGAACAACAAGAGGTCGAGTTCATCGATATATATCGGAAATAAAAAGGATCCCAGATTACTTCCTTGCGTTGACATATTTATCCTCTGACATAAAAACTGTCTGAACTGACAAGTAGCTCCTGAGCAACTCCAGTTGACAATCACGAATACCACATAAAGAGAGTTTCTTCAAAAGGCATTCATGATTCAGGCTATCGAATGCCTTAGATAAAGCTAGAAAAAACCCAACAGGCACTTCATCACTTTCCAAAGCATCAACAATATCACATACTAATTCATACATCGCTGTAGTAGTACTTTCAGTTTTTATATAGCTATGTTGTTTCTCAGAGAAAATTTTGAACTTAAACATGAATGAGCAAAGCCTACCGATCAAAAGTTTCTCGTATATTTCATCGAAAGAACTGAGTAAACTAACTGGACAGAAATTATTGACATCATGTACACTTCCTTTCTTATGCAGCTCTGACCCCCTCGCGAATTTCTCCCTCATTATTCCCACGTCAGCGTACACACCAGACGACACCCTGACGTCGAATTTCCGAATACCGCCTCGGGACTCTCCACATACCGGAAACCGTCTCAATTAAGGGCACAGGTTATGGGCCGACTCAAAGACGGAAATGGAAAAGGGCCGCGACGCCGAGGGCGACCGGCGAACTTCGACGTTCATTTACGGACAGACGGACAATGTTTGCGGATCAGACGCACATAGCCTGGAGACAGCGAGGCATCTAGTTGTCTGAGGAAGCGGGCGGTTTTCGAACCTGTTCGACCTTTGACGGACACCCCGTCGCACGGAAAAGTGAAATTGGAATCCGAGATGGAGCTTCTTTGACTGTTGAACCGTCGATTCCTGCTCGTTCGGAGGTGTTTGGAGGCGTTCTTGCGTGGAGTGAAATTGGAGGTTCTATTTCATCGGCTCGAGGTGAGACCTCCGGATCTGGGAGGGGTTGCATGCGTGAGTTGCGATGGAAAATAGAAGGAGTTCGACGGAGCTGAAGAAGAAACGAAGATTTGGATTGATTTGATCAGGGGTCAATAGGGGAGGAAATCGATCCTTGTGGTTGCCGATGTGGAGGTTGACGATCAGAAAAGATTTCAAATTATCGAGTGATTTCCCCATTCTCACGTTAATTGTAAGAATAGATTAATCATCATTGACTCACTTATGGATGTGGAGTTTACTTGACAAGGTAATCAATAGAAGATTTGATTGTGTTGTTTGGAAAGTAATTTCGTTTTTTTTTTGGAATATGAAAGACAATTTTCGTTTAATTAATGAATATTTTAGTAAATTATATATAAGCTATTCTAGTCTAACACCTTTTGCCAACTTTCTGGTAGTAAAATGATTCTACGCTCATAAAATTGTTGGTCTTTGCTGGCGAAAAGCTGATCCAGGTGTTTTTTGACCTCTTCATTTGAAGTGAAAGTTTTACTGCCCAATAAATTTTGCAATGACTGGAACAAATAATAATCCGAAGACGCCAGATCTGGAGAATATGGAGGGTGTGGCAGTGTATCCCATTCAAGCTGTGAAAGCTTTTGGCGAGTGACCAAACTTGAATGAGGGCTCGCATTATCTTGGTGGAGCACTACACCTTTTCTGTTGATTAATTCTGGCCTTTTCTGTTGAAGTGCATCATTCAGTTTGTCCAGCCTTGTCTTTTCAGTGACGGTTTCTGGACCTTCTTTTATATTTCGTTGATTTTCATATCTGTTAGCCAATTTACGATACCCTAGGCGCGGATTGTTTCATCCTAAGGCCAATAAAGGGTTTAAATTGTTTCCTTTAATCTTACGCGGTCTTCCTAAAATAGGTCTATGCCATATATTCATGCCAATTACCTCTTTATTGTCTCATATACAGCACTTTTTCTCAGTTCAGTCAACTGCACTAATTTTTCAATGTTTCAAAAACATTTTCTATACAAATATTTTACCTGTTTTTTTTCTAGTTGCAACATTATTTCATTAATTGAAAACATCTTTATAATTAACAATATTTGACAAAGAGTGTTGCTTTGGTCATAGCCCACTGTTGGTTTGTAACTTTGGCCATAGCCCACTATATGAACAACCTACTTCATATATTACTATTGTCTAAGAATGTTACAAAAAAGAAGTACATTCTGTCAAGAAAGTACCGGGAATTATCAATTTAAATCTGGCGGGGCAATGAGGTAGGTAAAATTTTTTTTTCCTAGGTTGGTACCATTGTCCTTAATTACTATGCCAAGCTTGAGCGGGATCTGTCAACTAGTGTGTTTGCAACAGCTGATTAAGTCAGTCGATGTCAGAGTGCGTGCCGATTTTTTCTATGGGTGATTACGTTGAGCAAAGAATTTGTTTAAAATTTTGTGTTGCAAATGAATTTACGTGTGCCGATGAATTGAAAATGTTGCAAAAGGCCTTTGGTGATAATGCTCTATCGAAAACTCGTGCATATCAGTGGTACAGAGCCTTCAAGGACGGTCGTGAAGTGGTCGAAGACTTGCCTCGTTCCGGACGCCCATCGACGGCTTCGATCGAAGATAACGTCGATAAAATTAAGGAAAGGGTGCTGGAAAACCGTCGTACCAGCTTGAGAGAGATAGCACATGATCTTAAGATATCCCACGAGTCCGCACGTACGATTTTGATTGATATTTTGGGCATGAGAAAGGTGGCCGCACGACTCGTACCGAAAGACCCGAATTTTCTTCAAAAACGTCATCGCGAACAGGTTGCTTCAGACATGCTGGATCGCTGTAATTCCGATTCTACATTCATGGAACGCATTATAACTGGTGATGAGACCTGGGTCTATGAGTACGATATGCAAACAAGCCAGCAATCATCGGAATGGGTGGCAAAAAATGAGCCGAAAACGAAAAAACCACGTCAAAGCCGCTCGAAAATGAAGGTGATGTTCATTGTTTTCTTCGATATCCGTGGCGTGGTGCACTACGAATTCGTTCCAGAGAGTCAGACGGTAAACAAGGAGTATTACCTAGGCGTTATGAAACGTTTGCGTGAGCGTATCCGTAAGAAACGGCAAAATTTGTGGGCGAACAACTCATGGATTTTGCATGACGATAACGCTCCTTCTCACCGAGCTACGATTGTTACTGACTTTCTCGCCAAAAACTCAACAAACGTGCTTCAGCAACCACCGTATTCGCCGGATTTGGCTCCCTGCGACTTTTTCCTCTTCCCAAAACTAAAATTGCCTCTTCGTGGCACCCGTTTTGAGTCGATTGAAGCCATAAAACAAAATTCGGCGCGAGAGCTAAAGTCCATCCCGGAAAGCGCCTATGAAAAATGTTTCGATAATTGGAAGTGCCGTTGGCATAGATGTATTGGAGCAAATGGGGCCTATTTTGAAGGCGACCCAATAAATTTTGACGATTAAATGTAAAAATGTTGTTTTAATTGAAAATTCCCGGTACTTTCTTGACAGAGTAGTATATTAAAATTATGAGAAATAATAAGTTGCGGATGCATTCTAGACGGACTATATAATTCCAAATTTAATTTCATATCGTGATTTCATCAAACTCTTGAAACAATGTTTTCAAAAGAACAGTTCCCAATTTGTTTTTCAATAAAGAGCGCAAAATAAGTTTTTCCTTAGGTAAAAATAGACTAAATTCAATTACTATCTGAAATATTTGTGAAAACCCTTAAACGCTATTTTCAATTTAATATTCTTGTTATCGTTCTTCGTTCCTCCAATTGAAAAAATACCCTGTATTTTCATTTATCTACGGAATGGAACAGTTCAAGTTTAAGACAGACTGATCAGGTATTTCTCGATGTAACATTCTCTGGATGCTCAACGGTATCAGTTAAATGGAGGAAATTTCCAAAGGAACTTATCCCTAACACCGATACTACCCGTTAATTTCTGCGATACAAACCAGAAACTGATAGATGATGGTTCGCGTTGCACCTTAATCCGTCTTTCAGATTTCTGGACGGTCCTCCAGGGCGTCCTTTTGATGCTAACTTCAGGAGTACGTGTTTGAAGGGAGCGTTCACAGCTCGACTTCCTTAAATCCATAATGCTCAAGGACGGAGATGGATGGAGGGCACATTTGAGATTGATTATCTTCAAACATGCCCGCCTTGGAAGACATATGTCCGTTTCGTAAACCTATGTTGAACAATATTTGTCCCAATGGATCAGCTCCTTAATCCTGACATTATCGGGAGACAAGGGGATAATGGAAATGGCGGGAAAACGTGTGATTTAGCGCGCCATTTTCGATCATCAAAAATTAACAATCAGTCATGAATTTGAAACCAATTGATCTAACGTTGCTTACATCTCGCAAAAATAAATGAATAAAAGTGTCACAAATACACGCGTTCTGAAATTCCAGGGATATTTATTTATTTTATATTTTTACTTACAACGGAACACATACAGATAATTCAATACCCTGATGAGTGATCATAGTTTAATTATAACAATTTTGGAACATTATATATTGAAAATTTGCTAACAAGAGTTATCTACAAATAAAAGCTGAATTAATTCCCCGAAACCTCTACAGATTCAATCTGAAAAATATCTTGAAAACTTTTTAGAATTAAATTGTTGAATAACAGATTTTACAAACAGATTTTACAAACTGAATTTTTAGAGGTTTAATGACTTGATCCAGCTGTTATCTATAATATTTCGAAAAAAACCCTACGTAGTAAATTTTCATTATAAAGTCCGTCTAGAAAGTATTAGAATTTATTATTTCTCATAATTTTAATATACTTCTTTTTATTACATCCTAAGACAAAAGTAATGTATAACATAGGTTGTGCAGATAGTCGGCTATGGTCAAAGTTGCATGGCAACAATATTTGTCAAATATTGTCGATTGTCAACAGGTTACAATTCATGAAATAAGCACAGCTCTTATCCAAGTGACTACTCAGCACACAGCACAGCACAGTCCACCCCAAGAGGTAGATAGTGTTATAAGGATTACGCGAAGGGATTACCGAAGAGATGAACCCACCAGCTTCCATTTTGTGCCCCAACTCGAAAGCCAGAACCGTCTGACTGGTAGCAGCGAGCACTATTCAACCTCTACCGGCTCAAAATTGATGACTTCTATTGATCCTGGTACGAGCACCGTCTAACGGCTTGTATGTCCTGACTTACCGAACCCATGTGAAGTCATTTGATTGATCCTGCCGTCAAGCACTAACGGCTGAGCCATTCCGTCGAGATCTACAAACCCTAAATCGTTACGCATTGATCCGGGGCCAGGACAAGCCGATGGAACCGTTAAGTCCCGTTAAACCCCGAGTCATTTCATGAGAATATCTCGAACATGGGGGTTTGCGAACAAATAAATGAAAAACCTCCCTAGTCCAGCATGCGGACTTTCAACCACTGCCCCATTGAGTCCAACACCAAAGGTGTGGCCAGGTGGTACAAGTAACACCTGTGTGCAAACCACCCTCTCGAGGTAACGCAGTATGCTACATAATGCACTCAGCCATTACACAGAAAAATCCGGAGATTCATACTGCGATAGGGTAGAGTACGCCAGTTTTAAGGGAGAAGCCCTATGCTGCGACAGACTCCCTGTCACTGAGTAAATCAACCGGTTCAGCCCTCCATTTCACCAGAACGGCAAAACTAGGGGCCCATTCGGAGATCTTCCAACATACAGGTCCAGTGACTGGCGCGAAATGGCATTACGTTAAAACCAAGACTTAACCCTCCATTTCGCCGGGACGAAACTAGGGTCCTAGTCAAGGAAAGCACCCCCATCACGACAAGGTCTAATTCTTGGGGGCGGTTCCACAAGGAACAGTGCTATGGCCTGTAATGGAGTAATTATAAGCTTTGCTGATGATATGCTAGTCATATACGATGATATATCTGAAACTAAAATCCGTTAACCCACCACAGCGAAGGCTATGATAAAAAGATACAAGAAAGTGGAACTAAAACGCTCTAGCTTGCTTTATGATTTTGTCCGTCCGCACATGAAACATCCTACTTCGTAAAATGCCAATAAAAAGATGAATATGAAATCACGACGAGAACTAATGCCTGGAGGGCGAACACCAAGTGACAACCAGTTCATGGCCAGCAGCTTCACCAGATCTTAGTCTCATTGAAAAATACGCAGACAAATGAAGACTAAAGTAGAACGAGCAGCGCCACGAAATGAAAATGTTTTAATTCAGTCAGTTTTACAGTTCTGGACTCCATTACCGAAAATTATGGAGGTGGTCCACTTTCGGGTGTACCTCGACGTTAGTCAAGCGTTCATATTTCAATGGAGGTTGTGTAAGAAAATAAGATAAATATTATGTCATAATTCTCTAATTTAAGAATTAAAAATATATACTAAATAATAACAATTGAGCTTTATTTTTTCCGGATACTTTCTAGAAGGACTATGGAAACTTCTGTCAATTTTTGTTGCAGTACTATTTTCATCCCTCTGATGATGGCCATAAAACTATAAAACGCCGAAAACACAGGTTTCAGAATGGATCATGAAATTTATATATTGAAACTCGACATTTTCCGAGGATAGGTTTCATTCTGATCATTCTGCAAGTACTTTTTGCTTGGACCAGCACAACAAATGAAATATCCTGAAAGCTTAAACCCGTCAATAACTTTATTTTACACTTTGCTGCACTTCGAGACTTATCTCAAAGTTGATACATCCTCGCATCTATCGATTCGTGTCACAAACTCAGAGATGACCTATCCCATCATCCAACTTCTCGTCCGGTCCTTAGGATTTATCCTTCGTTTCTTCCCCTCCTCCAAGAATACTCGATGCTGGTTTAGAACTTTTAGTGGATGAGAATCGAACTTTTCCAGTTCGCACATTATCGAAGGCTGCTTTCCAAGCTTTCCAATCTACCAATAAGGTCGAATGTTTCTTTTTCTCGACTTATGACAGCTGATTACTCGTAACGTCCGATGATTCACCTAGAATGTACCGAAAACGGTGTAAAGTCGATCCACTCTTTCTGGAGGTTTTTAGTTCTCGGACTTTGAGGATGGATGGCGTTCCAGTGACGGTTTCAGGGCTATTTCAGTGGCAATATGAATTGCTAACCCATACAATGAGAATCTTCCTGGAAGTGACTTTTCGATACACATCTGATGCTTAAATATTCGTCATTTGCTCATTCCTGATGAAGGAGTCAGACGGAAATTCAGGGGATAGTCAATGATGGTGTTAAAAGGCCTAAAGATAATTCCGTCTACACATATCGTGAAAAATCAATTTTAAACTTGTTGAATGTACCATGACAATTTTTTGTGTGTGGAATCTTTACTATTTTCATGACTTAAATGAAAATAATAAACCAGCAAAAAATGTTTATTTTTCGGGAGAATACAGGTGTATTCGAAGTTAATCAGTTTTCAGCGAATAACGACAGTTGTAATATTGAGAATATGACGTGGAAAATGCCGGGACATCCAATTTCTCAGTTTGACCGTGCAAGAAAAGTTGCCCTATATCAAGAAGCTTTGTCGGGCCACCAGATTGCGCAACGGACTTCAGTAAGGCGCAAAGTGGCCGTTTTCCTGAAAACCTGCTGCGTTGCCTAGAGATCGTTACCTGGTAGATCCAGAGTAACATCTGCAAGGGATGACAGCCCTTCGAAGTCATTTTTTGAGAAACTATAGGCGAGTAGTCTCAACCGGTACCATAAAGAGACGGTTGTATTCCTCCATATTAGGCTTTAGTTCTTGAACCAGCTGGATCTTGTATGGGTGTAGACCAAGATCTTTACGCAAAATTCTCCATGTGGTGGATGCACAGAGTCCAATTTGTTGTGAACGTCGACGAATAGACAAGTCTGGATCATCATTAACACTATGACTTACAGCAGCGATATTTTCTACTTTACGTACAGTTCTTTGTCTTGTTGTTGCATCGAGTAGAGAAAATGCTGTCCGATATCTATCGATAGTTCGACGAATGAACTGCTCTGACGGAGGCTTATGTGAACCATAAATTTCACGAAGTGCTCTATAAGTTTGGCGAATAGAACACTGATTTTGAAAATAAATTTAAACAATTTGTAAACGTTCTTTTGGCGTGAGTCTTTTCATAATAATTTGTCAATACTTACTTAACAGAAATGTCAAAACAACATGGCTTCTTCCTTCTGTCAAATCACAGTTATCCTTATCGAAAGCTCTATCACTCTAAAAAAAACACCCGATAGTAAAGGCCAACACAATACAATGTTTTCAGTGTTTCTAATAATAATAAAGCTTTATTTGATCTTAAAACCCGAAGATGTAGATCACGTACAAAAGAAGCTATCCAACTTAAATTAACTGACAATTTCCTGAAATTCCTTGAAAACAATATTTAAACATTGTGTTGAATAAAAACATTTTTACTGGTTTCAGTTTATTTCAACTTGAACTCAATCCTTAGCATTTTTTTTGAGGTATAGAAATCCTATCATTCCCAACTCAATTCCCCCAGAAAAAATTCCATACCTGAGTCTTGAATTTACATAAGCTTGTTATGCTGTTAGAAGGATTACTACAATACTTTAGACATCTAACAGATTAATTCTGTTAACCTCCTATAGATTTAAATTTCAAAAAAAATTTATTCAAAACCTTTTTAGAATTAAATTAAATTAATGTTTTAGAAAACACAGCTTCTATAAAGTAGACATATAGAATCAACACACAATACAGGATCAACAGGAATAGAAGAATTCAAGGAAATAAAAATTATTAAAAAAATACTGAATAAATACTTGAAGGATACAATATTTTGTTTCATATCGTGTAATAATAAAACTCCAAGAATGCAAAAGATTACCTTAAGAGCTTCTTCTAAAATAACTCACTTTAAATGAGTTCCTTCAAAAAAATTCCTAGAACATGCAGTACATCTTCAAAAAGCAAATTAGAATTTTCACAAACGATAAACTTCACAGTCCCACTTCATATTTAAAAAATAAAAATAATCAACGAAAAAGTATCTTCCTCCAACAAACACCAAGTTCACCATATTTTGGTGTTTTTGGGATACTACTACTTTATATAATTTCAACATCAAATTTTCGAGAAATTTTCTGAAATTAAAATTTGTGGAAAGGTGTAATTGAATTACTCTGCTTGATGTTATGTCAATTATAAAATCGTTCTGAGCTATTTAAGGTTTATAAACATTTTCTTGTAGTTTTCTAGATGAGGCTATCATGAAGAAATTCTCCTTTCATTTTGTGTTCTAACTGTCATTTGGCCTGGAATAGGTGATCATCCAAAATACCCCTTTTTCTTGATCCGCTACTGTTATCTTTTACCCGTATAAGCTTTTCTGAGTCTTTTGAACGGCTACGTATTCCATTAGACGAAATATCACGTACCTTGTACCTGATCTGGAACGTCAAGAAGAAGATGTTTTTTTGGGCGGAAATATAAGGCGATGGGAGTCGTGTTTCGGGGTCAGAATACAGAAGAAGGCGAATATATTGATATCGGAGCTGAAAATGGAAGAAAAACAGGGATATGCCTGTCGATGATGAATCGAATTAGTGCAGCAGAGCATAGTAGAATTCTGGGCGAGGAGCGAGACAGAATGCTACAATATTGAGAGTTAACATCTGTATTTTTCTTAACGTTACCTCGATCACGATGTTAAGTTTTTCTGAGAAATCACTATTTCGGTAATGTATTTATCCATATAATAAATATTCCTTTTGAAATGATAACATATGTATTTTGGAATTGAATGAAATAAGGAATTACTTAGTTTTCTATGAATTGCTCGAATATTTCGATTGATTCCGGGATTTCTGTATTTTTCCTTTCGCTTCCAGGTGAAATAGTTCAAGATAGTCCGATTCTGGGAAGATATGATAGGTTTCAAAAATTCATCTTTCCGGTTCCGGTGAATAATGAGGTTCTTTCAACGTTTGCTGGAGAAATCTCCTGATCTGTCCTATATACTATATACGCTATTGCATTGTTGACTACTTAATTTATGAAATTCACATTTATTCAGCTGGTTTTTGTCTTTTGGTTTAAAAAATAGGTTTTTTCGAAACCAATCATATCTTTCAGATTTGAACTTGATATATTGCATCTGGAAGCGAAAGGAAAAAAACTAGACATCCTAGAATCCATCGAAATATTCAAGCAGAATCCCGCTTCAAGAATGAAAACTATTAAATAAATAAATGTTTCATTCATTTTGAAAATGTTGTAAACACTACGAAACTCGAGTGACTATATATTCAGTTAATAAAAAGTGATAGAAAACTAAGTAATTTCTCATTTATCCCATTCAAAAATGAACTATCACAACGTAACGGACTACTTCATCCAATATGTATTTTTTCAAATAGAGAAACCTTTAATCTAGTATTCTGTCCTACAATTTTTCGTTCCGAACAAGTTGTGGAGAAATAGGTGTTCAATTCGTTTTGTTTGATGGTAGATAATATATCATTTCTCAAAATTTATTCTAATCTTCGAAAATGAAGCAAACTGTTTTGGTGGCTTCGAGTACAGAATTTTGATGTTATAAAGTTGTTAGAAAAGTTATTTCGTTTTTTTCCTTCAAGGGATTTAATTGTATTTTTGCGAACACAACTTCACACTTGAGCCGCATAATCATTATACAGGGTGTTCTAACGAAAAAAAGTTGACATTTTCACATAACACAGAAACTAGGTTGTTCACACTTCAGCGAAATGGCAGATACTGAAAAAAAGCGATATCTGCTATCAAAACTCCTAATACGATTTCAGTTATGCAGCAATGCTGTTTTTATTTAGCTCTGGTAAAAGTTAGCTTTTCAACTTCTTTCCTCTTAGATATTTAATTTGAAAATTATTTCGGACAACATTTTCTCTACCCGATGCAATAACGCCAAGACAAAGAACTGTACGTATAGAAGAAAATATCGCTGAAGAACAGCTTGAACACTTTTTTATTGTAAAATTGGGTTTAGTGATGAAGCTCATTTCTGGTTGAACGGCTATGTAAACAACCAAATTGCCGTATATGGAGTGCAAACAATCCTCAAGAAGTTATGCAGGTTCCATTGCATCCTGAAAAATGCACTTCATGGTGTGCTTTACAGGCTGGAGGCATCATCGGTTCATATTTCTTTAAAAACGATGCTGGAGCTAATGTTACAGTGAATGGTGCTCGTTACAGATCGATGATCAATGACTATTTGTTTAAAAATTCTATGGTATCGATCCAGAAGTGTTTTGGTTCCAACAAGATGGTGCTACACCTCATGCTTCTACCGTAACAATTGATTCATTAAAATAAAGAATTGTTTAATTATTTCGAGAAATGGCCCAATTAATTGGCCTCCAAGATCATGTAACATAACTCCTCTGGATTATTTTCTGGGGTTATGTCAAGTCATTCCTTTATGCTGAAAAGCTAATATAACTCGTGTTATTGATGGAATAAGGCCAGAATTACTCGAAAAAGTGGTCCGAAATTAGTTTGGTCGAATGTGATTCCTCAGAGCTAGTCGTGGTGAACATATGCCAGAAATTATTTTTAAAACATAAATGCCATAAAATTATCTTTCAAATAAAAAAAAATTAGCTTCAATCTTAATTTAAATGAGGTTTATTTCAATTTGAAGTACTATCACTCTAAAAAAAACACCCGATACTTCCAGTCCCTTGATCCATTACCCAAAATGTAATACATCTGAAGAAACAACCGCTTATAGAAACGAATTGAAACATAAATCTGTTAGAAAACTGGTCGAATGATAAATTGAGCTATTCAAATTTTGACTTATTATCTATCATTAGAAAATAAATGTTGCTCTGTTATACAATTGTCTCAAAACTTAAAACCTTAGTTCCTACATGAAAAACAATAAAGATCGAACAAATAAAGAAAATAAATCCGCAGTCTACAAGTTGACTTGCAAAGATTGCCCTTTAGTATACATTGGTGAGACGGGTAGATCATTTAAGAAATGTGTCCAAGAACACCAAAGGGGTTATATATCCGATTGTGTACATTCGACATATGCTAATGATCTTAAGAAATTCAGGCACAATAATTATGATATTATCCACGTCGAAAGCAAAAATTTTAGATTAACACTTTTAGAATTTCTTGAAACAGGTATAATGCCCGTAAAATCCTTTTGAACGAACAAACAGATGTTGATAAGTCTCCATTACTGAATATCTTTCCTCAATGGCATGTTTAGCGGCAAAACTCCAATTAACCCTCAGAGTTTTTTATGATTTGTGCTTCCATTATTTGGTCACGTACTTAACAATGCATTTAAACTCGGTTACACTGAATACCATCAGACAGTACAATGTAATACTTGAAAAGCCACATCGTGGTGAAACAATTGTTGTAGTAGTACAAACATTTTTAGAAATAAATTACTATCTCATATATATATATATTTTTAATTAAAATGAGTTTCCACCAAGTAAAGATCGAATGAAATATTTCAATGATGATTCACAAACATTTTTAAGTGGAGTTTATGTCATTCGTTTGATGAAAAAATATAATCAAGTATGAAAATATCTATATTTTTCGAAGGTTTTTATAAAAAACAGATGAATTTGTCAATTTACATATTTCCTAAAGCTAAATTATTCTGAAAAATAATTTCTTCAGCAAAATACAGCCATATACTTTTTAGTCATAATCAAATAATGAATAAGAATTTTATAAAGCAAACATATATACATGTATATACAGACAAAAAAAAATTGTTGGTGAAAAAACAAAACTTGATAACAAATAAAAACTGTATTGAAGTATGTTCTATGTTTGTATAAATAAAATATTTAACGGGAGACATTTAGAGTTGATGAACTGAACATTTCATGAATTTGGTTTCAACTAAACCAAATACATAGAGAGTTGGTCAGAAGCAAATCGATTCGGTCCGACACAGTTTATCTGTTATTACCATTAACGAACTCAAGCATGTGTTTCGTTACAAATTAAATCAGTCAACCATATGTTATTATATTTTTCAAGTGATACAAGATTCCACAGGTCATAGTCAGCTAAGTATAACATAATTTCATCTATACAGTGTTGATTCAATAGACCCCCGCTCACCACAGCAAAAAAATGAGAAGCCTCAATTTGTCCCTCCAACCTCCAAAAGCCTATAGAGTACTTCTCTTTCACGTCTTCATCATAAATTTCGTGAGAATTAGTACGAAAACTAGTCATAAAGTTTCTGAGTTCTGTATTCTTGCAGTATCTGGCTAATTTGAAAACACTTTTTTCAATCAAGATACTATATAATGAGAAGCAGCCAAATTTGACTGATTGAAGGTAGGTCAGTCTCTTTCTGCACTTGTCCAGAAGCATTTTGAAACTTTTTGTCGATTCGATTTCTTCAAGCAAATTTGGGCCAAACATAAATTTTCGCATTGATTCTCCCAGCACTAGGTATTTGATAAATCTCAAGGCTTCTCCTTCGTCTTTCAAGAGGGCATATAATGGAGTATTATCTTCATTGTTGACAATATCAAGATCAGCCCCGTGTTCGATGAGGTAGGCAAAAATTTCAATATTCGGCCCATGCCTACGTGATGTTGTCATATGTAAAGCGGTCTCACCCTCAAAATCTTGAGCATTGATTAACCCGCCATGTTGAATCAAAATTTCAATTACAGCGCAGGCAGTATTATGATGGTTATCATATGTCTCCGATGCAACTACAAGATGTAAGGCCGTCCTTCCTTGTGCATTTATATCGTTTGGTGTGGCTCCTTTCTGAAGCATCAGCTTTAAACTCCCGAGGACATAACGCCTATACTTCTTCAAGAGTAAGTGTATAGGAAAATCTCCGTTACCGCTTCTGGCTCTCACATGAGAAGCTCTAATGAGCACATCGATCGCTTTTGAATTGCTCAAAGAAACTTTATTTTTCAGTGCTAAATGAAGTGGAATATTTGGATTATTAGCGCATCTACTGTTAGCATCTGCTCCAGCCGCGATCAGCAACGTTATCATCTTATAGTTGAACATATGAGCTGCTTTGTGCAATGGAGCATAACCGTCTCCATCATGAAGGTTCAGATCTGGACCTCGTTTCAAGATAAGATGCAGGTATATGTAATTTAGGTATTCGATGCAAACGTGCAAAACCGTTTTTCCGCTTAATGTCACAGCATCGTTTATATTGGACATGTAACTCACGATCAAATGAGCTACTTCGATATCTGAAAGGAGAAAAATTTTCTTGAATGGTGTGAAGATTAAGGTGGTGATGTTAATGGCTTTCAGTAAAGAGTACCTCAGATACTACAGTGTTAAATAGTAACGGAAATCGGTCATTTGAGAACAAAATAAGTATAATTTATCGAAATCCTATCGCCATCAACGCGGGCCCCTTTAGAAATAGTAAACTTCTGTAAACGATAATGGAGACTTGTGAATGTTTCTCATGGGTCAGCAGATTTTGCAGATTTACACACCACCATGATGTTCCACGATGGGCGCGTTACATTTTTTGGCGGGAGTTCACCGACATAGTTGTTTCTTTTTGATTTTGAATTCACTCGAATGATTTTAGCTCAATATACCACTCACAAAACTAACATAACATCTTCAAATTGAACTTTAAAAATTGAAACATATCACTGAAAAAATTTATGTTTCTTAAATATTCCAATAAGAGTTTAACACTTTTAATATATACTCCGTCTAGAAAGCATCCGGAAAAAACAGTCCTCAATTGTAATCATTTATTTTTTAATTCTTGAATTAGAAAATTATAACAAAATATTCATCTCATTTACTTATACAACTTCCATTTCGGGTAAACCCTCGAAACTAGATCATCTCTATCATTTTCCAGGACTGTAAAACTGACTGAATTGAATCATTTCTGTTTCGTGGCGCTTCTTGTTTAACTCCAATCTTCATGACTCCCCATATATTTTCAATGGGACTAAGATCTAGTAAAGCTGCTGGCTATGATATGATATTTAAATAAGGTTATTCTGATTTTCACAAATTTTTATTGTTATGTTTACAACAATCGTTTCGCTATCACAGTAATCATCAGGCAAGATTACATTTTGAATAACTAAGCTTGTTTCCGAAATCCGTTGCTATTTATATTACAGTAAGTAAAATAAATGTTTATTGAGCACTAAAACCCCAAAAAGAGTCTCTGCAAATTCCAGCTTATCTGAATATATTTCACACAAGTGAGTTATTTAAATCTAATTGTTCGTTGAGTAATAGTCCAATTTTATTGTATTTATTTATCTCTAGGGATTCTAACAGGTTTGAGGGATAACTTTTCCTTTCTATATGTAGAATTTTAAAATTATGGTTCAAAGTATGTCCTGTTTCTAACAAATGATTAGAATATGTGAAATTACTTTTATTATTGAGGAAACTCTCCAAATGTTCACAAATTCTATGTCGGAAAGTTCTTCCAGTCTGTCCTATGTAATCTTTAGGGCAATCACCACAGGTTAACTTAAAAAGCCCCGATTTATCATCTTTATGTGTACAGTCTTTATTATTTTTAATAAATTTACTCAAGTTTGAATTGGTTTTAAGTGAAGTTCTTGAATTATATTTATTTTTGAGGTATGTAGCAATTTTATCAGAAATACCTGTAGTGTATTTTAAGGAAATGTATTCAACATTTTCTTTCATATTAGGATATACCATATTTAAAGCTATTTTATTATGTTTATTCATCAACAATTTGTCTATCAACGTAGGATCATAGTCATTATACTGATTTCAGCAAGGCTTTCGACAAAATTGATCATGCTATCTTGATACGGAAGCTTGCTGGTGTTGGTGTGCACGGTGCTTTGCTTGATTGGTTTGCTTCTTACTTGGTGGGTCGGCGTCAGTCAGTTGTGATCAGTGGATGTTACTCCTCTTATGGGGATCTCACTTCTGGTGTGCCACAAGGGTCACATTTGGGTCCTCTGCTTTTCAACCTTTATATTAATGATATCGCAGGCTGCTTCAGATTTGCCAAATTTTTAATGTACGCTGATGATTTGAAGATCTTTGCTGTTGTTTCTTGCCTACAAGATTTGATCGAGTTTCAGGAGGATTTAAATAGACTCCATGAATATTGTCACGAAAACTTTCTGTATCTCAACCTCAGTAAATGTCACCACATAACTTTTTCACGAAATAAAAACATTTTTAGTACTCAATTTAACATCAACAATTGTGTTCTGACTAAGGTATCGCTGGTGAAGGATTTGGGAATAATTTTTGACTCAAAGCTTATCTTTGACAGCCACATCGCTTATATTTCGAAAAAGGCTCACGGTATGCTGGGTTTCATCATTAGAGTTTGTGAGCATTTTCGTAAGCATCAATCCCTTAGAGCATTATACATAGCTTATGTCCAGACTGTGTTGAGCTACGGATCGATAATTTGGAATCCTTATTACAATATCTATATTAATCGACTGGAAAACATTCAGAAAAAGTTTATTAATCATGTCAACAAAAAATGTTATAAACATATTACTGATGATCGGGATCGAGTTATGAGGGAGTTAGGGTTAACTACTTTGGCTGATTATAAAATAAAACACCTGTTTACATTTTCTACTTTATTAAACTTAAACAAGTGTTTTATTTTATAATGACAATTACAACTGATTTCTACCAAGCAACGGCCCAATCTATCATACTTTGGCTGACCAGAGAATGTTGAGGGACGCAAAGTTTATTTACAAGACTATTAATTCTCTCGATTCCACTGAAATTGTGAATATGCTCAGTTTCAATGTACCTAAATATTGCACAAGAAATAAGTTTTTGTTCCATATAGATCAAAGTTCTTCCAATTATCACCTGAATTCACCATTGATGAGATGCTGCAAAACTTATAATACACTATCTAATCTCGCTGCCGTTGACGTTTTTTCTGATTCTTTATTGGCCTTCTCTTGCACTTTGAAACAATTTCTGGGAAATTACTGAATTTTGTTTCATATTTGTATTATTTTTAATTTATGGTTCAGATGAATTTACTGTTTTCGTTGTTATTGGTTTTTAAGTAACATTGTGATTGGATTATTAGTGAATACATAATTTTGGGTTCGTCCCGTCTTGTATTCCTTTAAATAAATAAATAAATTATTAATAGCTATTTGTTTAATTATGTTAAGTTCTGAAATATAATTTTTTCGATTCATGAAAATATTAACTAATCTATGGATCATACAATTGAATCTAATAATTTTTTATTTGAAGGATAGTTTGATTCATTGTGGATAATTAAATCCATATAGGTTGAAAATTCATGTGAATTATTTATTCGAGTAACAGTTAAATCAAGAAGAAGAAAATTAATAGAATCATTATGTTTGGTTTCCATAGTGAATGTTATTGAAGGATGTATTTAAATGATGAATAAAATGAAGTTTTTAAAAGTTTGTCTGAACCTCTGTCGTTTATTGATAGATTGTCTACTAGTTCAATTGTTTCGTTTGGTGGGATACTTGGAGATAAATTTTGGACGTCAAATGAAATGAATTTAGCATTAGGTGGTAAGTGGATATTCTTTATTTTATTTATTAGCTGTAGTGAATTTTTCATTGAGTATTTAACTTGTAATTCAGTTTCTTTCAAAATAATCTGAATAAGTTCTTTAGAAAGTTTAAATGAAGGTGCACTAACGAACGAAACAACCGGTCTATTAGGATAATCTTCCTTGTGTATTACATTATTATAATAAGATCGGTTGTTTCGTTCGTTAGTGCACCTTCAGTTGAACTTTCTAAAGGACTTATTCAGATTATTTTGAAAGAAACTAAATTCCAAGCTAAATACTCAATAAAAAAATCACTACAGCTAATAAATAAAATAAAGAATATTCACCTACCACCTAATGCTAAATTCATTTCATTTGACGTCGAAAATTTATTTCCAAGTATCCCACCAAACGAAACAATTGAACTAGTAGACAATCTATTAATCAACAACAGATGTAAAACAATTATCAAAGAAGATATTTTAGAATGTCAAGATATTTGCACTAAACAAAATTATTTGAAAATAAAATTTATAAATCTAAAAACGGTTTGATTATGGAAAATCCCTTAAGTGCTTCATTAGCAGAAATATTCATGGACAATATTGAAACTCAAATTTACCAAAATTCGAATACTTTTTATATAGGTATAGATATGTAGACGATATTTTCTGTTGCTTCACAGGTACAGACAGACTTAAAAAAAATTCTTTTCATTTATCAATGAAATACATCCTTCAATAACATTCACTATGGAAACCGAACATATTGATTCTATTAATTTTCTTGATTTAACTGTTACTCGAATAAATAATTCACATGATTTTTCAATATTTCACAAACCGACCTATACGGATTCTATTATACAAAATAAATCAAACCATTCGTTAAATCAAAAATTATCAGCATTCAATTGTATGATACATAGATTAGTTAATATTCCCTTGAATCCAGAAAATTATATTTCAGAACTTAACATAATTAAACAAATAGCTATTAATAATGACTATGATCCTACGTTGATAGACAAATTGTTGATGAATAAAAATAATAAAATAGCTTTAATTATAATACATCCTAATATAAAAGAAAATTTTAAATATATTTCCTTGAAATACACTAAAGGTATTTCTGACAAAATGGCTACATACCTCAAAAATAAATATAATTTAAGAACTTCATTTGAAACAAATTCAAACTTGAGTAAATTCGTTAAAAATAATAAAGACTGTACACATAAAGATGATAAATCGGACTGTACACTAAGTTAACCTGCGGTGATTGCCCTAAAGTTTACATAGGACAGAGTAGAAGAACTTTTCGACATAGAATTTGTAAACATTTGAAGAGTTTTCTCAATAATAAAAGAAATTCCACATATTATAACCATTTGTTAGAAACAGGACATACCTTCAAACATAATTTTGAAATTCTACATATAGAAAGGAAAATGTATGTCTTAAATCTGTTAGAATTCCTAGAGATAAATAAACATAATAAAATCGGAATATTACTTAACAAACAATTATATTTAAATTCCTCACCTCTGTTAAATATATTTTTAGTGCTCAATAAAAATTTATTGTACTTACTGTTATATAAATAGCAACGGATTTCGGAAACAAGCTTAGTTATTCAAAACGTAAACCTGCTTGATTATGCTACTGTGATAGCGAAACGATTGTTGTAAACATAACAACAAAAATTTGTGAAAATTAGAATAACCTCATTTAAATAATATTTAATATGGATTTTCACCCAGTAAGGACTGATTCAATTCAACATTTTGGCTATGAAATGGTTGTCACTTGGTTTTCTTGCACCCAAGCGTGAGTATAGGCCGAAGTATGGCACCTTGCATTATCCTGCTGAAAACGCTACCTCTCTGTATATAAAGCATGCGCCGTTTCAAAGAGAAAATCGTTTAGGATGCCACAATACTTTTCACTGTTAATGGTACCATCAACTATACAGAGAGGCTTAGCACCACTCTGAGATATTATTCCCCAAACCATTATTTTGGTGAGAAATTTGAACGTTAACAGGTCCTGGAAATCCTATCAAAACAGGATTTCCACCAAGTTGGAGACAACTTTAATCAGATATAAAGACCTTATTGAAATTATCTTCTTGAAAATATCGACAAAATTATATTCTCTGTACCTTTTGTAAAGGTGTCATTTCAGGTATTTTTAACAAGATGACAAGATTTCATACTGACTTTTTGAGCGATACAAATGAAGGAGCAACGCTTTGTTGTCTTATTCATCATGCAAAACCTGTGAGAACATTTTTCAAACGACTAATTGAATGTTTATTCATTCATTAGAAGACCATTCGAGGAATATGATTGATTTTGTTCACTTCAGATTCGTGATTTCATCTCCTTATCAAGCCCGCAATAATCATTTTTTGGCACACAGAACTTCTCATCTTGTAGAAATTTTAATGCCGTTTCCGATATGTGGTCAAATTTGATGAGACTACAAGGATAACTGCAGTATAATTGATTTTAAGGAAAAGCTTGAAATATTTCGTGAAATCAGGAAATGTTAAATTGAAGAATATCCATCAACATTTCGACCATGGTTTTATGACATTTTTTGTTTCAAATAAGTTCTACGATCTCTTCTTGAAGTTCACCCTGTATATTACACTTTGAATTTCCGTCGTTCACTAACTATTATTCATATTTATAAGAGTATGAGAATCAGTGGTTTAAATATTATTGTTCAGTTTATTGGTCAAAGTAATTGATACCTACTTAAAACCGACTTAAATATTTACTAGTTCCTCGAGATTAATTTCGTTTCCTCACAAATCTGTAGAACTTGATAATTTTTTTTATATCAGTGTAATTTCGACATTTTCTCAGAGAAACGTTATATTGAACAGTTTCCTTTTATTGTTTTCACTTGACATTTCAATGATGATTCACAAGTACAGGTATGGAAAAGACAGTCGGAAATTCAGTGTTAATCAAGACGTCCAGTGGAGCAGTGAAAGAATCAAATCTCATCCCGATGCGATAACGAATAAACGGCTGTTCTCTCTCAATTATAGAAACGAGCAGTGCAGAGTCTCGGTTCGATCGAAGCATGCCTCCTCGTGCATTGAGAGGGAACTTGCACTGCTCCACTTGACGTCTTGATTAACATCAAATTTTTTATGTTTTCCATACCTGTATAATGTGGTATACAATTTTTCAAAGGCAGTTATTGAAACACATACAATAGTGTCAATTTATATATGTCCAAAAGATAATTTAATCAGAAAATTAATTTATTGAGCAAAATACAGCTATACTTTTAAGTCATACTATAATGATGAAAAAAAATGATATAAAACAAACATTATATATATGTATATACAGATGATAAAAAATTGTTTGTTGAAAAACATTATTTCAAAACAAAGAAGAAACCAGATTAAAATTTGTTGTATATTCGTTAAAAATTCAATATTTAATGCTAATGATGATAAAAGAAGACGAACCATTTTACCAATTTGGTTTCCTCCAAACTGAATATATTCATAATTGGTATGGAGCGTAGCGATTTAGTTCGACCTTAATTACTTTCAACGAAGTCAGGCTTTTGATTCGTTTCAAGTTATATGGCTATCTTCTATAATATTTCTCAGGTGGTGCAAGCATCCACAAGTCGTATTCATCTAAGTATGACATGATTTCATCAATACAGTGCTGATTTAATAAACCTCCGCTTGCCTCAGCAAGAAAACGAGTAGCCTCAATTTGTCCCTTATACCTCCGAAATCCATCAGCGTAGTTCATTTTTACGTTTTCGTCGTAAATTTCGTAAGAAATTGCACTAATATCACTTACTAGGTATTTTAATTCTTTATTGTTGCAGTACCGCGCCAATTTGATAACGCTAGTTTCAATCAGCACATCATATAATGTGAAGTAGTCAAATTTGATTGATTGAAGGTAGGTCAATTCCCTTCTGCATTTCTCCAGACGTATTTTGGTACTTTTTGTCGACTCGATTTCTTTAAGCAAATCTGGGCCAATCATTAATTTTCCCATAGATTCTCTGAGCGCTAGGAAATTAATCAATCTCAAGCCTTGTCTTCTTTTATCTTCCAAGAGAGCATAAAAGGGAGTCTTATTTTCACAGTTGACAAGGTTGATGTCAGCCCCGCGCTCGATGAGGTAGATACAAATTTCAATATTTGCTACACGCCTAATGGCATGTGATGTTGTCATATGTAAAACGGATTCCTCCTGAAAATCTGAAGCATTGATTAATACGCCATGATGAATCAACATATCAATTATACTGTAGGCAATATGCTCATAGTTATCATATGCATCCGATGCAAATGCTTGATGTAAAGCCGTCCTTCCTTGTGCATCTATGTCATTCGGTGAGGCTCCTTTCTCAAGCATCAGCTTCAAACTCTCGAGGACATAACACCTGTACTTCCACAAGAGTAAATGTATAGGATAATATCCGTTATTGCACCTTGCTCTAACATCTGAGGCTCTAATGAGAATATCCATTGCCTTTGGGTCATCTTCAGAAACAGGATATTGTATCAGTGCTAAATGGAGTGGAGGTATTTCATATTCAAAACAGTCAATGTTAGCATTTGCTCCTGCTGCGATTAGTTACCTTATCGCCTGATAATTGAGTAATCGCGCTGCCCTGTGCAATGGAGGGTAACCCTCTTCATCATGAAGGTTCAGATCTGGACCTCGTTTCAAGACAAGATGCAAGAATATGGGATTTTGCAATACGTCGCCAATGTGCAAAATTGTTTTTCTGGTCATTAATATCACAGCATCGTTTATATTGGACATGTTACTCACGACCAATTGAGCTACTTCGATATCTGAAAGGAGAAAAATTTCCTTGAAAGGTGTGAAGATTTAAGTGGTGACAGTAAAGGTTTTCAGTCAAGAGTACCTTAGATACTAGTGTATTAAATAGTGGTCATTGGAATATGAGAAAAGTATCATATATCGAAAATTATTCTATCGCCTTCAACTTAGGCCCCTTTGGAAATAGTTCAGTTCTGTCATGGACAATGGAGGTTCGCGAATGTTTCCATGTTTTGGCAGATTTTGCAAGTTTTCACACCACCGTGATTTACCACTATGCGCGTAACTGTTTTTGTTGATCGTTCACCGATATCCATGTTACTTTTTAATTTCGAACTTACTCAAATGATACTGAATTGTTTCAGCCGTTACTATTTGGTAGTTGATCATAATTAATATAAAAAAATTCATTCATCTATCGTACTTTGGTAGCATAAGTTAAAAAGTGGCCAATAGTTTTTCAGAATCAGATGTCAATATTGCCTTCAAAACGCAAAACAAATTATCATCGGTATTATTTAACGCAAAGGACCCTACTCCAAACATACAAAGATCAGGAGTTTATGAGTTATCTTGTTCTACGTGTGGTAATAAATATATAGCACAAACAGGACGTCCCTTCAAGATGAGGTTCAACGAACATAAAATGAGTATCATGAAAAATAAACAAAATTCTACTTTTACCACTCATTGTCTAGAAAACGGTCATTCCTTTCCCACAATAGATAATCTTAAAATTTCACATGTAGAATCAAAAGGAAAGAAACTCGATCATCTAGAAACTGTTGAAATTTTCGAATTAGTTCACAATAACAATAATGTAAAAATAATGAATGACTGTACGGAGCTATATAAATCGAAAATATTTGAGATATTTAAAAAGTAACATCTGTTTAAAACAATTTTCAACGAACATAAAATGAATTTAATGAAAAGCAAACAAAAATTAAACTTTTGCCACCAATTTTTTAGAAAACAAAAATTCCTTTCGACAAAAGAAAATCTTAAGAGAATTTTACATGTTAATTCAAAAGAAAAGAAACTTGATTATTGAAATTTTCAAATTCGTTCACAATAAAAGTAATGTGAAAAATAATGAATGACTGTAGGGAGCTATGTGAATCCAAATATTTGAGATATACAACAAAATAATGTAAAAATAATGAATGACTGTACGGAGCTATGTAACCCCAAAAATTATTTGAGATATTTATAGTCCAATGAAGAAGATCGTGAAATCGGGTTTTTCACTAATACGGCTGAATTTATATGAAAATAATCAGAAAAAAGCGTATAAAACTGTGGGCAAAGTAAAAAAATTTTCAAACCCCGGGAAGGGGGTGAAAAAAATGAAAAACTACCCCAAAATACGATTTTTGGGTTAAATTTCGAAAATATCAGAAAAAATTTCAACTAAAAGTTGTAGAGCATAAAATTTTAGGTCTACCTCTCTCCGACCATTTTTTCCTTAAAACGCATTCTTTTACCCCTAGGACGGTATAAAGGGTTCAAAAAATAAAAATTTAATAAAAAATGTAAAAATTGGACTTTTTTAATTTTTTTTTCATTCTCTTAAAAAAACTATAAACAACAATCGTAGAGAAAAAAAAATTTTTTTTTTCATCCCTTCTATTAAAACTGAAGAGGTGAAAACGGATTTACCTCAATATTCCACTTAAAACGGGTAATATTTAAAAAAAAAATTTTTCAATTGATTTTTAAATTTTTTTTTATAAATTTTGATGTAATAGTTATATTCGTAGATTTTTACCTGCAGGTAATAAAACCTTTTAAAGACAGGTAATTTATGTATTCGTCATAGAAGGGATGAAAAAAAATTTTTTTTTCTCTACGATTGTTGTTTATAGTTTTTTTAAGAGAATGAAAAAAAAAATCAAAAAGTCCAATTTTTACATTTTTCATTAAATTTTTATTTTGTAAACCCTTTATACCGTCCTAGGGGTAAAAGAATGCGTTTTAGGGAAAAAATTGTCGGAGAGAGGTAGACCTAAAATTTTATGCTCTACAACTTTTAGTTGAAACTTTTTTTGATATTTTCGAAATTTAACCCAAAAATCGTATTTTGGGGTAGTTTTTCATTTTTTTCACCCCCTTCCCGGGGTTTGAAAATTTTTTTACTTTGCCCACAGTTTTATACGCTTTTTTCTGATTATTTTCATATAAATTCAGCCGTATTAGTGAAAAACCCGATTTCACGATCTTCTTCATTGGACTATAAATATCTCAAATAATTTTTGGGGTTACATAGCTCCGTACAGTCATTCATTATTTTTACATTATTTTGTTGTATATCTCCAATATTTGGATTCACATAGCTCCCTACAGTCATTCATTATTTTTCACATTACTTTTATTGTGAACGAATTTGAAAATTTCAATAATCAAGTTTCTTTTCTTTTGAATCAACATGTAAAATTCTCTTAAGATTTTCTTTTGTCGAAAGGAATTTTTGTTTTCTAAAAAATTGGTGGCAAAAGTTTAATTTTTGTTTGCTTTTCATTAAATTCATTTTATGTTCGTTGAAAATTGTTTTAAACAGATGTTACTTTTTAAATATCTCAAATATTTTCGATTTACATAGCTCCGTACAGTCATTCATTATTTTTACATTATTGTTATTGTGAACTAATTCGAAAATTTCAACAGTTTCTAGATGATCGAGTTTCTTTCCTTTTGATTCTACATGTGAAATTTTAAGATTATCTATTGTGGGAAAGGAATGACCGTTTTCTAGACAATGAGTGGTAAAAGTAGATCTTTTTGATTGGAGTATTTAAATGGGTACCATCTGTTGAACAACCTTCATTGTCGATTGCGGACATTCCGATATATTTTAGAAGGCCCCTCTTTTTTAACCCGGTTTTTTATCACGTTCCGCTTGTAAACCTCTGTACCACTATAAGGTGTTAACTAGAATCTATTGAAATATTAAAATATTTATCACTTTTGTTTAAATACCTCTGTACCACTGTTAGGTCTTCAGTTGTCTGATGATGGGATAATTCACTTCCCGAAACTCGAGTCACAAGAAAATGTGTAATATTTATTTTTATTGATAGTAAAACATAGTAATTTCTACAATTTGTTCTAATTACTCAAATGATTTCATAACTTCTTCAAATCAACTTTACGAATAGTAACAAAAACATATATCGCTGAAAGTATACAGGTTTTTGAAATAACGTAGTCCGGATTTTACAGCCACGTTTCATATTTCGAATAGAACTATGATCCGAAGCCTCATATGTTTAATTGTAGGTTAGCCATTTAACAATACGGATCGTTTAATTACTCCCGAACGTGCAAAAATTGTGAAAATTTACTACAAAACAATTATTCTGTTGTAAGTACGTTTCGTTAATTACGGGCATATAATGGTCAATATAATCGTCCATCTGAGCGTACAACTGGTAACACAGTGGGAAAATTCGAAGAAGCTTGATTTATTACTAATGTCTTAAAGCCCATACATCATCAAAATGCCGAAAATGTTTATACTGTAAGTGAAGGTGTTGAAGAAGATCCAAATTTAAAAATTCATCGGCGCGCACAACATTTGAACCTCCCTCACGGTACGCTATGGCGTGTTTTGCATCCGGATATGCATCTCCAACCTTATAAGGTTCAGTTGGCACAAGAACTAAAGCCAGCCGACCATAGAGTGCGTAGAACTTATGCCGATTGGTTGCTTGAACAACAACGTTTGGATAACGGTTTTTCGCATAGAATTTCCTTCAGCGACGAAGCACATTTTTCACTCGGTGGCTTAAGACGCAAACTACTGCCACTCTATGTTTTCATACACGATCTCATGTATATTCTATAATATTTAAGTATTATTATATAATGCATAATCTGTATAACGTGGTTGCTCCCAAAATAACTAAGTTACTCTATGAAAGAAGAATGACCACAGAAACCTTAGAATAAAATTCCATGTTATTTTCCTATTACCCATTGGGGAAGTATCGGGTGTATTTTTAGAGTTATAGAACTTTCAATAGGAAGAACTGTGATTTGACAGCAGGTAGAAGCCATGTTGTTTTGACATTTCTGTTCAGTAAGCATTGAAAAATTATCATGGAAAGACTCATGCCGCAACAACGTTTACAAATTGTTGGAATTTATTTTCAAAATCAGTGTTCTATTCGCCAAACTTATAGAGCACTTCGTGAAATTTATGGTTTACATAATCGTCCATCAGAGCAGCTTATTCGTTGAACTATCCATAGATTTCGGACAACATTTTGTCTACTCGATGCAACAACAACAAGACAAAGAACTGTACGTTCAGAAGAAAATATCGCCGCTGTAAGTCATAGTGTTAATGATGTTCCAGATTTGTCTTCGTCGAAGTTCACAACAAGTTGGACTCTGTGCATCCACCACATAGAAAATTTTGCGTAAAGATCTTGTTGTGCACCCATACAAGATCCAACTAGTTCAAGAACTAAAGCCACTTGACCATAATAAGCTTCGTTTGTTTGCTGATTGGTTCCTAGAGCAGCTTGAAGTTGATCCACTTTTTTATCGTAAAATTGTGTTTAGTGATGAAGCTCATTTCTGGTTGAACGGCTAAGTAAACAAGCAAAATTGCCGTATATGGAGTGAAAACAATCCTCAAGAAGTTCTGCAGGTTCCACTGCATCCTGAAAAATGCACTGTATGGTGTGTTTTACAAGCTGGAGGCATCATCGGTCCATATTTCTTCAAAAACCATGGTGAAGCTAATGTTACAGTGAATGGTGCTCGTTATAGATCGATGATCAATGAATATTCCTTTCAAAATTTGAATTGTATCGACCCAGATGTGTTTTGGTTCCAACAAGATGGTGCTACACCTCATGCTGCTACCGTAACAATTGATTTATTGAAAGAAAGATTTGGCGATAACATTATTTCGAGAAATGGTCCAATTGATTGGCATCCAAGATCATGCGACATAACTCCACTGGATTATTTTCTTTGCGGTTATGTCAAGTCATTGGTTTATGCTGATGAACCAGAAACAATTCGAAAAAGTGGTCCAAAATTGGTCTGGTTGAATGCGGTTCCTCAGAGCTAGTCGCGGTGGACATACGCCGGAAGATGTTCTATAAAACATAAATGTCATAAAATTATCTTTCAAATTAAAAAGAAATTTGGCTTTTTGTTGTTTGGCAAGTAACGTCAAAATTTGGCGCATTCAGTAAGGATTTCAAATAACACTCGGTAAATTCTTGCTGAAATTGTAGACAACTTCTTGTTCAGAAATGAGCCGTTTTCAACACATTTATTTACCTTTAAATAATAAGAGGAGGTTTTCACTTGATAGAAGTAATATTACAAAATTTGAATACCAAAACAGATTTAATCTGCTATTCTCCTCTTATTTTTATTTCAAAAAATTTTATTCAAAAACTTTCAGATCTAAATTAATATCTTATAAGCACAGCTATTTGATAGACATATAATATCAAAACTTGAGAAATTTTTGAAGAAACTTATTTAAATATATTAAATATTTTAAATAAAAATTTTTTTTCAGAAGTTCTTTAAATTATGTTTTGTATTTTTCAAAAGGATTTAGCTTTCATAATTGTAAGATTAGAAACAAAATTTTGTCTCCTTCAGATATTTATTTATTAATTTTGATTGACAATTTATATTGGGTTATTTATTCCATTTGATATTAGGAGTACAAATAAGTTTCCGCCGTACGGAACCCAATTTCCTTGTTTATGAATCATTCCTAATGATTTTAAACGAGGTGAGACTGCTTGCCGAGTAACCTCTAATGTTAGAGCAAGTTTTTTTTGTGTTTGAGATGAATCTTCTTCCAATAATTCCTCCAATTCTGCATCCTCGTAAATTTTTGGCCTTCCACTGCGATCTTTGTCTTCTACGTCGAAATCACCGTTTTTAAACTTTTGAAACCACTCTCGACACGTTCTCTCACTCAAAGCACCCTCACCATATGCTTCTACGAGCAATTGATGCGCCTCAGCAGCAGATTTCTTTAAATTAAAGAAGTAAACTAATATTTCCCGCAAATGACCCTTACTTGGCTCAAATTTTGACATTTTCAACTTATAAAAATTATATTTTACCAATATAAAATCAATGATATTAATAGGTTATGTTGTTCTTGAATGTCCAAACTATTTTTTAAGCCGGTTATCATCTGCGAAAGCTAACTGAAACTCCGTGCTGCGCCATCTACAATAAAACGGCGGAAACTTATTTGTACTCCTAATATTATATATGGAGTTTTGATTTTATATGTCCACTTTTTTATCGTAAAATTGTGTTTAGTGATGAAGCTTATTTCTGGTTGAACGGCTATGTAAACAAACAAAATTGCTGTATATGCAGTGAAAACAATCCTCAAGAAGTTCTGCAGGTTCCATTGCATCCTGAAAAATGCACTGTATACTAATTGTATTTCTTTAAAAACGATGCTGGGGCTAATGTTACAGCGAATGGTACTCTTACAGATTGATGATCATTGATTATTTGTTTCAAAATTTGAATGGTTTCGACCCCGAAGTGTTTTGGTTCCTTAAGATGGTGCTACACCTCATGCTGCTACCGTAACAATTGATTTATTGAAAGAAAGATTTGGCGACAATATTATTTCGAGAAATGGTCCAATTAATTGGCCTCCCAGATCATGCGACATAGGTGTACTGGATTATTTTATTTGGGGTTATGTCAAGTCATTGGTTTATGCTGATAAACCAGAAACAATAGACGTTTTGGAAGCCAACATAACTCGTGTTATTGATGAAATAATGCCTGAATTACTCGAAAGAGTGGTCCAAAATTGGAATGCGGTTCCGCAGAGCTAGTCGTGGTGGAGATATGCCGGAAATTATTTTTAAAACATAATGTCATTAAATTATCTTTCAAAGTAAAAAAATTGGCTTCAACCTTAATTAAAATTTGTTTTATTTCACTTTAAAGTTCTATCACTCTAAAAAACCACCCGATATAAAACATGACATCCGTGTGTATTTGACAATTTCTCATAGGAACGTTATATCGAAAAGTTTCCATTTGTTGTTTTCATTCGACATTCCAATGATGATTCACAAAAGTTGGAGTTACGTCACATTTAAGACAAAACAAGTATAATGTTGTATAAAAATAACTATATTTTTCAACGGAAGTTATAAGAATACAGACGAATATGTCATTTCATATATTTCCTAAAGCTAATTTATTCAGGAGAATGATTTTTTCAGCAAAATACATCTATACTTTTAAGTCATAATATAAAAATGAATGAGAATTTTATAAAACAAACATATATACATGTTTATACAGACGATACAATTGGAAGCTAATAAGGATAAAAGACTAACTTTTTATGAACGAATTTGGTCTCCTTCAAACCAAATATATAGGGAGTTGTATGGAGCGAAGCGATTCGGTCTGATTTAAGATGATCTGTAATTTCTTTAAACGAAGTTAGCACTTTCAAGTCAGCCAGGACTCTTTTATGATATTTCGGGTGTTATGCAAGCCTACACAAGTCATTGTCATCTAAGTATAACATTATTTCATCTATACAGTGTTGATCTAATAAACCTCCGCTCGCCACAGTAAAAAAATTGGAAGCCTTAATTTGTGCCTCATATCTCCGTAATCCTAGAACGAAATTCGCTTTCACGTCTTGTCCGTAAATGCTGTATTTGAATTCATCGAAATCAAACATCAGGTTTCTGTATTCCTTATTGAGGCAAAATCTGGCCAATCTCGAAGCTCTGGTTTCAATCAGCACATCCAGTAATGTGAAGAAGACAAATTTGATTGATTGAAGGTGAGTCAGCTCCTCTCTGCATTTATCTAGAAACTTTTCGGTACTTTCTTTCGATTTGATTTCTTTAATCATAACTTCGCCAAATATTAACTTTCTCATAGATTCTCTGTACGCTAGGTATTTTATGAATTTCAAGGCTTGTTTTTCGTCCAAACTCAAGATGGAACGAAGGGGAGTATTCTTTTCATTGTTGACAATATTGGGGTCAGCCCCGTGTTCGATGAGGAAGATACAAATTGAAACATTTACTTCACGCCAGATGGCGCATGAAGCGGTCAGATGTAAAGCGGTTTCTCCGTTGACATCTTGAGCATTGATGAGCCCGCCATGCTGAATTAACATTTCCATTACAGCGCAGGCAGTCCGATGGCGTTCATCATGTGTTCTCAAGTCAACTGCTTTGTGTAGAGCTGTTTTTCCTTGTGCATCTAGGTCGTTTGGTTCAGCTCCTTCCTCAAGCATTAGCTTCAAACTGTGCAAGACATTATGTTTGTAGTTCCCCAAGAGTGAATGTATGGGATAATCTCCGTTATGGTATACTGCCCTTACATCTGAGACTCTAACAAGCACATCGATCGCCCTTGAGTCGCGTTTTGAGAATTCATGATTCAGCGCTATGTGGAGTGGAATATTTGTATTATTAGCACATCTTTTGTTAGCATCTGCTCCAGCCGCGATCAGCAACGTTATCATCTGATAGTTGTACATTTGCGCTGCCAGGTGTAATGGTGTGTTACCGTGTGAATCACGAAGGTTCACATTTGGACCTCGTTTCAAGACAAGATGCAAGTATATGTAATTTTTGAATTCGATGCATTCGTGCAAAATTCTTTTTCCGTGGAATGTCACAGGAGCGTCTATATCCAACATGTAATTCACGAGGAGTTGAGTTACTTCAAGATCTGAAAGGAGAAAAATTTTCGTAAAAGGAGTGAAGATCAAGGTGGTCATAGTAATGATTATCAGTCAAGAGTCTCTCAGATAATACAGTATTGAATAGTAACCGAAATCGGACAACATAATTCAAAATTTGAATCATATACTCAAATGTATTCTATCGCCTTCAACATAGATCCCCTTACTCTTGTCAACATCTCATGGGTGGGCTGATTTTGCAGGTTTCCATACCATCGTGAAACATCACAATCGACGAGTCTTTTAGTGCAATAAACCGTAATTGGAAGCAGCAATCTTTGGACTGTAGGGCGGGTGATGTAGGACATCTCATTTAATCATTTCTAAGTACTTTTCACCGGACGACGCAACATGTGTCATGCTGCAAAATAACTCTGAAGTGTTTTTCGGTGTATAGTGGCCATTTTGTCAGCAGTGCTCGTCTTGAATGTATCAATTGTCATCGTTAGACCTGTCCTGTGATCCTTTCGGTCGATTGTAGCAGCTCAAATACACCACAGCTGATGATCCCACTAAATACAGAGCATGATCTTCTAGCTATGAATATTCGGCTTGACAGTTGATAATGAGGTATCCATACTTTGCCTGGCGTTTTGGATTATGACAATGGAACCACTGTTCATCGCCAGGCACAATACGATGCAAAAACTTCTTCTTTGCCATAACATCAATTGTTCAGACGTCTATTGGCTTCAGTTTATGCGGCAACCAATTAACTTCTTTTCGGATCATTCCCATTGCTTTCAAACGATGGCAAATGGCTGGTTGACTGGTTTCAAGTATTTTGCAAGTTCCTCTTGCTTTTGTGATGGATCTCCATAGAGCCCTGTCTTTAATATTTCATACTCAAACTTTTGTGGCACTCTGGTTTGTTCTTCGTCTTCCAAATCAAAATTGCCGCCTTTAAACCTGCCAAACCACTTCTTACACATTTAGCTACAGCATGGTCACCATACGTGAATTTCGGCACCATTTCTCATATTTAAGTCACATTTAAACACATTATTCCGTACGATAATTGACATTTTCCGATCAGCGAAAATCTGTCAGCGAAATGACAGATAGTGAAAAGAAAGACGACACTTCAAAATGAAAGTCTTGTCAGAAGGAATAATGGAATAATGGACTAGAAGCTACATCTGTCATCAAAAGCGCACGAATTAATTTATACTCCTTTAAATTGTGCTGATATATTGTAGTTACATATTTTTATGATTCAAATGTATTCGTTCTTCATTGTATGGAATAAAATGGTCAATAATTAGGTCTAAGAAGAATATAATTCTATCAATTATGTGGCTTTGGTTTCGGTTGAACTTGACGCCGCTGTGCTCACAAAATAATTCTCTCTTGATTTTCTAATTAAAGGCTTATTTATTTATTCATTCAGTTATATACAGATAAGCCCTTTTACATATTAATAAATTCTCAAGCACCCTGAAATAGTTTTTCAGTTGAAAGATTGAGACATCAAAAAGATCTATCTCCACGGAACCATTCATCGTGTCCTTGGTTCTGCTAAATTTTATGTTAGATTCTTCTCAAGTTCTGAGATTCATCCGAGGAACATTCCGATTCTTCTGAAGGAGATAAGGACAGTCGATGTTATTGTGCAAAATCTTATATACAAGCATTATCTCAAAATTATATAGTCTCGTTTCAAGGGATGTGAGAGATAATCATTCTCTAATGTCCTCGTATCGGATAGAATCAGAGGTTTACCCACATTTGTATCCTATCCACTTCAAAAATTTGTTCTGGACCCATTCAACGGCTTGTATCGGGTATTATTTTAGAGTAAAAGAACTTCCGATAGGGATAACTATTGACAGAAGGTAGAAGCCATGTTGTTTTGACATTTCTGTTCAGTAAGCATTGACAAATTATCATGGAAAGACTCTCGCCGCAACAACGTTTACAAATTGTTGAAATTCATTTTCAAAATCAGTGTTCTATTCGCTTACACCAGTAACGACAACCGTTTATTTTCAGTAACGAAATCAAGTGGCATACTGAGGCCCCAAAATCACTTCAAAAGTTGCAATCCCCCATCTCTTATCGTTCAAGGTAGCGCTCAACGCTGATCCGTTTACAATTAATTTTTTTTCAACTTCTAATCATACGATCCTCACAAAATTTTGTACGAATATGCACGTTGTCATTATTTTCGAAAATATTGGTGAATATATTAACCGACTATGCCCATTAACGAACTCGGCCGAGATATTGATACAATTAATATTCTCTGAATGTTTGAAGGCTCTAGCTCTCTCAGTTGTTGAATATCATCATGTGATTCATAAATGAAAGCAATTAAACTTAAAAACTTTCATTTCCATGTTCGGTTATTTTTAGATTAAGGTAGATTCTTAAAAGCTAAAATTATTTTAAATTTATTTGATGGGAGAAATTTAAATTTTGATCCATTATTCTCTGGAATGTGATTTCTTCAATAGAAACTATTTTCAAAATTAATTTTTACCATAATTTTATTGAGAAAAACAACAGAAATTACAAACTATAAACTTACCTATTGTTAACCTAAAGTGTGATACAAATTGTTATGTGTACAAAATAGAATTCAAATTTCAAATTTCATTATTTCATTTGTCCTACCTTGAAAGAATTTTTTAAACTCACTTCACTTATTCCCGAATCTTCTGTTTTGAACTGAATGAATTCGGCAGGGACTTGAATTTAAGGAAAATAACTCTTCTGCTCATATGTAGAAATAACATGTCTTGATTATTCACTTAATATGAGTATTTTTTCCTGTTTCCGTTGATGTTTACTTAACAGGAGCGATAATTTCAGTACGAGGATGAATTTGATACTTACGTCTGTATTTTTATGCAGATCTGTTAATATCTTTCAAAAATTCTAGCTAGGCGTTGGAATTTTGACATCTTTCTGAGACGCGAGTAATTTTGAATTTCTATCCTATTTTACGATTTCAACAAAAGAAATATAATGAATAATATTTAATACATTTGAATGAAATTCTACATTCATATGAATTTTTTCAAGAATATACATATTCAATTCATCAATTAGTCCTGAAAGTTACCGCATACATTTGCCTGTAATGTCTTATAAGACAACAAAAATACTCTCTAGAACTCAACGGACAGCCCTAATATTCGACATCAAACATAATGACAACAAGAATGCTTCCAAAAAACAACTAGGATACATATAAGTCACCATGTCTCCCATCTAACGCAAACTTCGAAATCAAACAATCGAATTTAATTTCAAGGTTACCAACAAATGCAGTGGAATTCTTCTTTCAAAAATATTATATATCGATAATCATTAAAAGTTCTTAATAATAACAAACAGAAGTAGAAACGATTCAGATATCGAAAACACATTTATTTTAAATGAACTTATACTGTTACTTATCACTGTTTGTGTGTACTTTATGAAAGATGTTAAAATTTTTTAAAAAATGGCAACCTGATTTCTGAATATTTTCACTATATATATATTTCATTAATATGATATATTTTATTGTCTGTGAAATATTTATTTCTCATTTATCGGGTGTTTTTTTTTGGAGTGATAGAACTTCACATTGAAATAAAACACATTTAAGTTAAGATTGAAGCCAATTTCTTTTTTTTTTTTAAAGATAATTTTATAACATACATTCTGTCAAGAAATTACCGGGAATTATCGATTTAAATCTGGCGGGGCAATGAGGCAGGTAAAAATTTCCTAGGTTGGTACCACTGTCTTTAATTACTATGCCAAGCTTGAGCGGGATCTGTCAACTAGTGTGTTTGCAACAGCTGATTAAGTCAGTCGATGTCAGAGTGCGTGCCGATTTTTACTATATGTGATTACGTTGAGCAAAGAATTTGTTTAAAGTTTTGTGTTGCAAATGAATTTTCGTGTGCCGATGCATTGAAAATGTTGCAAAAGGCCTTTGGTGATAATGCTCTATCGAAAACTCGTGCATATCAGTGGTACAGAGCCTTCAAGGACGGTCGTGAAGTGGTCGCCCATCGACGCTTCGATCGAAGATAACGTCGATAAAATTAAGGAAAGGGTGCTGGAAAACCGTCGTACCAGCTTGAGAGAGATAGCACATGATCTTAAGATATCCCACGAGTCCGCACGTACGATTTTGATTGATATTTTGGGCATGAGAAAGGTGGCCGCACGACTCGTACCGAAAGACCTGAATTTTCTTCAAAAACGTCATCGCGAACAGGTTGCTTCAGACATGCTGGATCGTTGTAATTCCGATTCTACATTCATGGAACGCATTATAACTGGTGATGAGACCTGGGTCTACGAGTACGATATGCAAACAAGCCAGCAATCATCGGAATGGGTGGCAAAAAATGAGCCGAAACCGAAAAAACCACGCCAAAGCCGCTCGAAAATGAAGGTGATGCTCATTGTTTTCTTCGATATCCGTGGCGTGGTGCACTACGAATTCGTTCCAGAGGGTCAGACGGTAAACAAGGAGTATTACCTATGCGTTATGAAACGTTTGCGTGAGCGTATCCGTAAGAAGCGACCAAATTTGTGGGCAAACAACTCATGGATTTTGCATGACGATAACGCGCCTTCTCACCGAGCTACGATTGTGACTGACTTTCTCGCCAAAAACTCAACAAACGTGCTTCAGCAACCACCGTATTCGCCGGATTTGGCTCCCTGCGACTTTTTCCTCTTCCCAAAACTAAAACTGCCCCTTCGTGGCACCCGTTTTGAGTCGATTGAGACCATAAAACAAAATTCGGCGCGAGAGCTAAAGTCCATCCCGGAAAGCGCCTATAAAAAATGTTTCGATAATTGGAAGTGCCGTTGGCATAGATGTATTGGAGCAAATGGAGCCTATTTTGAAGACGACCCAATAAATTTTGACGATTAAATGTAAAAAGGTTGTTTTAATTGAAAATTCCCGGTACTTTCTTGACAGAGTAGTATATGTTTTAAAAATGATTCAGTCCACCACGACTAGCTCTGAGGAACCGCATTATACCAGACGAATTCTGGAACACTTTTTCGATTAATTCAGGCCTTATTTCATTAATAATACGAGTTATATTGGCTTCCAAAGCGTCTATTGTTTCTGGTTTGTCAGCATAAACCAATGACTTGATATAACCCCAAAAAAAATAATCCAGTGGAGTTATACCGCATGATCTTGGAGGCCAATTACTTGGAACATTTCTCGAAATAATGTTATTGCCACACCATACAGTGAGTGCATTTTTCAGGATGCAATGGAACCTGCAGAACTTCTTGAGGATTGTTTTCAGATCATATACGGCAATTTTGCTGGTTTACTTAGCCGTTCAACCAGAAATGAGCTTCACCACTAAACACAATTTTACGATGAAAAAGTGGATCAACTCCAACCTGTTCTACGACCCAAGCAGCAAACAAACAACGCTTATTCTGGTTAAGTGGCTTTGGTTCTTGAACCAGTTGGATCTTGTATAGGTGCAGACCAAAATCTTCAGGCAAAATTTTCCATGTGGTGGATGCAGAGAGTCCAACTTGTTGTCCACGTCGACGAATAGACAAATCTGGTTCATCATTAACACTATGACTTACAACAGCGATATTTTCTTCTGTACGTACAGTTCCTTGTCTTATTGTTGCATCGAGTAGAGAAAATGTTGTCCGAAATCTATCGATAGTTTGACGAATAAGCTGCTCTGATGAAAGATTATGTAAACCATAAATTTCACGAAGTGCTCTATAAGTTAATAAGTTTGGCGAATAGAACACTAATTTTGAAAATAAATTTCAACAATTTGTGAACGTTGTTGCGGCGTGAGTCTTTCCATGATAATTTGTCAATGCTTATTAAACAGAAATAGCAACACAACCTGTCTTCTACCTTCTGTCAAATCACAATTATCCCTATCGAAAGTTCTATCACTCTAGGAAAAACACCCGATATTTATTTTAGGTTATTTAAAAATACCAAGTTATATCTGGCCAAATTTCATAAAGCGATTCTACAGATAATTTACAATAAAAAAGTTTCTATGGAGTATGGCTCAATTTTATTTCGTTAAAATGTTATTCAAAAGTCTGCCATAACGTTTCACAATTTTTTCACTGAAAACAAGGCATCTCAATCAAAAGAAATAATGATTATAACTTTTCCTTCAGCTATAAATTTTGGTCGAAGTTTACTCCAAATAGCCCCATGGATATTATGTGCAAAAATTGTCTTATTTATGAAGCTTGTCAATGACGTAATATCAAAGATTGTAGCTGAAAAAAATTTCATAATAATTTTTTCCGCAACTACCCTATAATGAATAAATATTTCATGAAAACCTCCATAAAAGTCCTCTTGTCTAAGAATACTTTTAGCTCTTTCTAGTGGTGAACACTGAATTTTGATTAAGATAAAAAAAGGGGAATCTTGAATAACTCTACAAAAAAAAGTTGGACCATACTCTATGGTAACTTTTTTGTTGATAATTACCTGTAGAATTTGATTAGAGTCAACTTGGGCACCTGTATCTATTTTCATATATACAGCGTGTCTACTTTTAAGAGGATCAAACTTCAAGGGGAGATCATACAAGTCATTTGCAAAATTAAATGTAATATAACACATTCTAAATGTTGATGGCTATTCTTCAATTTAACATTTCTTGATTTCACGAAATATTTCAACTTTTTCCATGAAATCAATTATACTTCAGATATCCTTGTAGCCTTATCAAATTTCACCACCTATCTGAAAACAGCATTAAATTTGCTACAGGAATAGAAGTTCCGTGTGCCGAAAAATTCTTATTGCGTCCGTGGTAAGAAGATGAATATCACAATTCTGAAGTGAACAAAATCAGTCATATTTCTCCAAAGGTTTTATCGATGCAAAATTATGAATTATAGACAAGTTTTCTTTTCAGCATTTAGTATGCTTTCGAATGACATATCAACTTTTGTGCTAGCTGCTTGTCCTCTGCCAAAATATAATATCATGGCTAAGAAGAAGTTCAATTATCACGGTAGTGGTAGTAATAGTTTATATATGGCATTATTGTTCTTTTTTGTTACTTTTTAAATTATAGTGTTTCTACTATTTAAGCTAGAATTTTGTTGTTCTTCTCAATGAATCTAGGGTTAGAGTGAACAGTACATTTACACAGTGTGCTGGATCTAGCCCTTTTCACAGTGTCAAGATTAGGTTCAATTGGTTTTTTTTGTATTTAAATAATTAATAATTTACCATCGATGAAACTGTTGGAGAAATGTGACTGAGGTTGTTCTCTTCAGAATCCTTATATTCATCTCCTTACCACGCCCGCAGTACCATTTTTTTGGCACACATAACTTATTATCTTGTAGCAAATATAATGGCGTTTCCAGATATGTGGTCAACTTTGATGAGGGTACAAGGATAACTGAAGTATAATTGATTTAATCGAAAAACTTGAAATATTTAGTGAAATCAAGAAATATTAACTTGAAGAATAACCATCAACATTTTATCCATGTGTGTTATATGACACTTTTTGTTGCAAATAATTTTTGCGGTCTTCCCTTATAGTTTGATCTTTTTGAAAGTAGACACCCTGTTTATACAGCAAACTTTTCAATAATCTGATTTTGTAATTGTAATTTCGAATCGATCTGTCACAAAGTATTCTCAAAACCAGCAATTTTTATGTTCAGTTAAAACTGGAAACGTGACCAATATCTTCAATTAGATATCACTGGACCAAAACATCGATTCAAAATTCTCAACTAAATGAATTATATATATTTTTCAGAGAAATTTCGAAAATATTTGGCAGTTTTATGCTTTTTCCCTTCAAATTGTTCTTTATTAGTAATATTTCATGGAAACTTCATGTTCCTCTTCTTCAGTTTCAAGCTTGTGAAATTATATTTATATTAAATAATAGTTTTCATGAATGATTTTTTCTCGAGAGGTTCTATCTATGAAAATTTTATTT
Organism: Megalocaria dilatata; assembly: GCA_034642435.1. NCBI lineage: Eukaryota > Metazoa > Arthropoda > Insecta > Coleoptera > Coccinellidae > Megalocaria > Megalocaria dilatata. The sequence continues at coordinate 25,795,722 of CM067862.1, read as the reverse complement.
TTAATTATTCTTTTAAGTGGGACCTATTTTGTTCCATCTAAATCAATTTCATTTCAGTGATATTAGTAGAATCAGTGTTTTCAATGAGTCATGAAATATTAAACTCTAGGTTATTTTGCACTGATTATTTTTCCATTAACAATCTTCTAACCGATATTGTTTAATGTGAATGGTTTTATTATATAAAATTAATAATAGTAACTTGTGTTATGAAAGATCCTTCGTAAGTTCTTATATCTAATTAGTTCAAATGTAGAACCCGATGAAGCCACAGTCTTGTTAAACAATTGTCCACGTGAACGAAGTCACCAGCATCAGCTTGTAATAAATTATTGAAAATCAGAATATTTTCATTTAAAATAGGAGAATCATTTCCTCCTTCATATAAAAAGTTTTTATTTTTCATATAATCAAACGACCCAAAAAATTGTCTGTTCAATAAAATGATCATTATAGAGTAACTTCTTGACAATTTTTTTGATATTAATGTTAAATATAAACCAAACTCACCAGGTTTCCTTAACGCTATAATCGCCGCTGTTTCATTATTGTTATCTGCAAATAAAGGATCAGCTCCTAATTTCAGGAACATAGCAATAAGCTCCCTTGTATTTCCATCTCTTTTCTTTTTCAATAAAGAAATTAAGATAGTACTCTTTAGTTCCCTGTCGAAGGCATCAGGATAGTTTTTTATAAGGTTTTGAAAATATTCGGGTGTCCAAAGTTCAAATCTGTGTTTCAAACAATACTCCAACCCCGCTGAGAGAAGCAAATCTTCAAAAAGAATAGGCATTCTTGGTACTTAGCGACGACGTACGTCTAACATCTGCGAACACTTAAAACTAAATGAATGATTTGTTTATTCAGCAGATTGCTCTTGCATATGGTGAAATACGTTTAAAAACATGCAAGGATGTAATAGATAAACAGTATGTATACAGTGGTAGTTCGTCAGGGACAACAGAGTCTGCTGTGCTTATACTGGAAAAAGAAAGTCATCAATAATATATAAATTTTTAGAGTACCAGCACAGCTTCCTGCCAGGGCGATCGGTGATTACAAACCTCCTTGAATGCATTAATTCTTGGCTTAGAACTGCCGAAATGAGAGTACTCCGAAGAATATCGGGATGTACACTGAGAGATCGTATTCGTAATTCGACAATACGCGGGGAACATGGAGTGAGATGGGGACGGGCATGTAGTAGAGCTTGGAACGAACATGTGGGAAGAATGGCTCATGATAGAATAGCGAGAATCGCACGGGATGGTATTCCGGAAACCAGGAGGCCTATAGGTCGACCACCTAAAAGGTGGCGCGAATCCTGGATCTCAACATCTAACGAGATGAATGATTGAGTTGGAGAAAACAGGCTATGAGCCTAACAAACGAGGGAGAAGAAGAAGAATTCCTGGTCCGAGTCCTTAGATAAATCCTGCCCACTTGATGTTGTCTGTCTGGATTTTGTTCGAGCATTTGATCGTGCTTTCTTGGATTGAAGCAGTTTTTGGCGATTGAACCTTCCAGGTTCATGTCAATAGATCCTTCTCGTCGGCTAGACCTGTTGCGAGGGGAGTTCCCCAAAGATCTGTTTTGGGTCCACTCTTCATCCTATACATCTCAGATTCAGCCAACATTCTCAAATCTCGATGTTCCAAATTTGCCGACGACACCAAATTGTTCGGCATCCCCAGTGAGACCGGTCATCTAATCCAGGAAGATCTGGAGGTATTAAGGCGTTGGTGCTTGGAGTGGAAGTTGCCTCTCAATCCTGAAAAGTGTGCTGTTCTGCACTTGGGAGCTCATAATCCGCTTCCTCAGTACTTCTTGAACTACACTTCAATCGCTACTTGTACTAGTCATGCTTACCTTGGTGTGATTGTCATCGAGAATCTGAGTTGGTACGACCACATTCTCCACGCGGTGAATAAGGCTAAAAAATCATTATTTATGATCCGGAAAGCTTTTGGTGGCTGTGATCCGTCCACGTGTGCTACTCTCTACAAGGTGTATGTGCGCCCTTGTTGCAGTTTGCGAGCCCTGTGTGGGGTCCATTGTTGAGTAGAGATTCTGCCTTGCTCGAGAGTGTTCAGGGTCGTACAACTCGTCTATCTTACGGTATCTCGCGCTCCAGCTACAGCGAAAGACTGGCCGTAATGAACTTGCCCACATTTGATCTCAGGAGCGAGCGTGGTGATCTCAACATCACTTATCGCGCTTTTCACAACCTGTTCGGAATTGATCTAAGGTCACGCCTACAAGTTGAAGAGGGAGAGCTTTAAGACGCTACAGAGGCAAAACTTCATGACTAACCGGCTGTTTTCCGTCAGTGGTTGGCTCAGTGCCTTCAAAAACGGTTTTGATGCTTGGTTCCGACGTGAGTGAGTGCCACTTGTAAATCTGGCAATTAATTTTTTTTTTCATCTCTTTGGTATTGCACTTTTCTTTCGTTTGTATTTCATATACATTCTGTCAAGAAAGTACCGGGAATTATCGATTTAAATCTGGCGGGGCAATGAGGCAGGTAAAATTTTTTTTTCCTAGGTTGGTACCACTGTCCTTAATTACTATGCCAAGCTTGAGCAGGATCTGTCAACTAGTGTGTTTGCAACAGCTGATTAAGTCAGTCGTGTCAGAGTGCGTGCCGATTTTTACTATGGGTGATTACGTTGAGCAAAGAATTTGTTTGAAGTTTTGTGTTGCAAATGAATTTTCGTGTGCCGATGCATTGAAAATGTTGCAAAAGGCCTTTGGTGATAATGCTCTATCGAAAACTCGTGCATATCAGTGGTACAGAGCCTTCAAGGACGGTCGTGAAGTGGTCGCCCATCGACGGCTTCGATCGAAGATAACGTCGATAAAATTAAGGAAAGGGTGCTGGAAAACCGTCGTACCAGCTTGAGAGAGATAGCACATGATCTTCAGATATCCCACGAGTCCGCACGTACGATTTTGATTGATATTTTGGGCTTGAGAAAGGTGGCCGCACGACTCGTACCGAAAGACCTGAATTTTCTTCAAAAACGTCATCGCGAACAGGTTGCTTCAGACATGCTGGATCGCTGTAATTCCGATTCTACATTCATGGAACGCATTATAACTGGTGATGAGACCTGGGTCTACGAGTACGATATGCAAACAAGCCAGCAATCATCGGAATGGGTGGCAAAAAATGAGCCGAAACCGAAAAAACCACGCCAAAGCCGCTCGAAAATGAAGGTGATGCTCATTGTTTTCTTTGATATCCGTGGCATGGTGCACTACGAATTCGTTCCAGAGGGTCAGACGGTAAACAAGGAGTATTACCTAGGCGTTATGAAACGTTTGCGTGAGCGTATCCGTAAGAAGCGGCCAAATTTGTGGGCGAACAACTCATGGATTTTGCATGACGATAACGCGCCTTCTCACCGAGCTACGATCGTGACTGACTTTCTCGCCAAAAACTCAACAAACGTGCTTCAGCAACCACCGTATTCGCCGGATTTGGCTCCCTGCGACTTTTTCCTCTTCCCAAAACTAAAATTGCCCCTTCGTGGCACCCGTTTTGAGTCGATTGAAGCCATAAAACAAAATTCGGCGCGAGAGCTAAAGTCCATCCCGGAAAGCGCCTATAAAAAATGTTTCGATAATTGGAAGTGCCGTTGGCATAGATGTATTGGAGCAAATGGAGCCTATTTTGAAGGCGACCCAATAAATTTTGACGATTAAATGTAAAAATGTTGTTTTAATTGAAAATTCCCGGTACTTTCTTGACAGAGTAGTACTATTATTTTAGTTTATAGGCTGTGCCCCAACTCTAATCATTTATATAATAATAATAAATAATAATAATGTTAACTTTCTCCTCTCTTTGTAAGGCTCATAAGCGGCAAGTGTATACGAGCTGCAGCACCTGTTTAGAAAAAGAGGAAAACATATTGCTTTTTACTTTTTGTGGCGTTTTTGTGTGTGATAATTTCATATAATTTTCCATACAAGAGGAATGATTTTGTTACTTCATTTAGGTGATTTTAATCTAGCAGCGCTACCCGAGAGCTAAGTCTATGTTTGATTACTTGTATTCCATCATTCATCCTATGACTATTTACTTTGTCAGCTTCTCGGCACAGTTCTACAACGTACCTTGTTTGACCTTCGGGCAACCAATTACAATGGAGAATTTTTTACAGGAACTATAGGGTAGAATATTTTCAATCCAGGTTTTGACGTAAGATGACCGGGCTGCATTGAAATTGCTCGAATCGCTAGGATTGGCTCGTTCGTCGACGTGCTCTATAAGGTCGGCGAATAGAACACTGATTTTGAAAATAAATTTCAACAATTTTTGAACGATGCTGCGGCGTGAATCTTTCCATGATAATTTGTCAATGCTTACTGAATAGAAATTTCAGACAACATGGCTTCTACCTTCTGTCAAATCACAGTTACCCCTATCGAAACTTCACTTTAAAAAAACACTCGATATATTGAACAAGGTAATATTTCTTCAAAATAAATATTGTACAATAATAAAAATTTGAATTTATTATTTTAGAATTTTTATTGTTGATGCCCTTATGCGCTCTATAGAACTATCTACTCAACAAGTCACGAGCCGCCACTGATCAGACATAAATTATTTATTATTTTCATGTTTTTGATAAAACACTTTCAAAAACTCCAAAATATGCTTCATGATCAGTTTCAAAGGAATATGTTTCGCAGATATATGATCCGCTTATACTGGGTGTTGTCTCCTTCAAATATTTAATTATTAATTTTAATTGACAACTTATATTTATTGCGTTTTTTATTCCATTCGATATTGTATAATGAGTTTTGATTTCATATGTATATTAAATATAAGCTGTGCTAATGAGACATTAATTTAATTCTAAAAGTTTCTGAATAAAAAAGTTTTTTCGAAATTAAAATTATAGGAGGCTAACAGATTAAATCTGTTTTGATATAGAAATATTTAAGTATTCTTGTTAAGATTAATTTTTGAGTTTTACGTTTTTTGTAGTAATACCTACATTTCTTCTGATTATTTATCGAGTTTATCGAATCTTTATAAATGATGGCTACAGGTTGGGAAAGTGCCGATAAAAACTAATGATGAATTTACTCACCCCCATTTAGTAACTAGATTTTCAAGACAATTTGTATTTTTCTATGATTTCTATTAGGAGTACAAATAAGTTTCCGCCATACGGAACCCAATTTCCTTGTTTATGAATCATTCCTCATGATTTTAAACGATGTGAGACTGCTTGCTGAGTGACTTCTAATGTTAGAGTAAGTTCTTTTTGTGTTTGAGATGAATCTTCCTCCAATAATTCCTCCAATTCTGCATTCTCGTAAATTTTTCGCCTTCCACTGCGATCTTTGTCTTCTACGTCGAAATCACCGTTTTTAAACTTTTGAAACCACTCTCGACACGTTCTCTCACTCAAAGCACCCTCACCATATGCTTCTACGAACAATTGATGCGCCTCAGCAGCAGATTTCTTTAAATTAAAGAAATAAACTAATATTTCCCGCAAATGACGCTCACTTGGCTCAAATTTTGACATTTTCAACTTATAAAAATTATATTTTACCAATATAAAATCAATGATATTAATAGGTTATGTTGTTCTTGAATGTCCAAACTATTTTTTAAGCCGGTTATCATCTGCGAAAGCTAACCGAAACTCCGTGCCGCGCCATCTACAATAAAACGGCGGAAACTTATTTGTACTACTAATATGATTTCGAGAGAATCTTCGAAACTTTTTACTCGAAATCGGTAGTAGATAAGACAAATTCACAAGAAACCATAAAGTTTAGTGTAACAACTAAGCTCCCTTTTTTAACTCTTCAAACCAACAGTGGGTCCATAGAAAAAGGTTCTGGAGTAAAACAGGGGACAGTGTTCCGGAAAACATATCACCCTGTAGATTTGCAATCGAAATTGACATGTCGCATGGTGTAAACTCTAAATTGTAATATCTATGCAAAATTTCAATTGAATATTTTATGAAATTCAGAGACTATGAGGAAATACTTGAAAAAATTCACACTTCAACACTTTGTATGGTTAACGGATTCCCACAAGAAATGGAAACGTATCAAATGGTCCCGAGGCTTCACTTCATGCACTAGTTGAACTTTGTGAACTTTCATACCGACCTCTTTATGCGAAAATCCTTTCAAAAAACTGTGAGAAATATTAAGTTCCTGAGCACGATGACGAGCTGATGTTGATAGATGTTCAGCCACGTTATTGGCTACAGCAGCCATATTTTCATGTTTGCTCACTGGACACGGGAACGTAAACTGGTTCTTTTCCCGAATAAAATACAGTTTTCACGAATAAATTGATCCGCAAATAGCCGTGAAGATATTTAATTTCTATCGAATTTTCCTCGTAAATTCCTAACAGTTGGGATAGAAGATTTACCACTCTGGAAAGAAGTTTTTGATATTTCCAGTTTTGTAAGCGTAAATTGATACATTTTGTTATTACCATTTAAGTAACTTTCTGTCAAAATACGAATGACAAAAGTGTGGCCTCCATAATCCATATACACACATCAACAAAAGTCTTGCCCCCACTATCAACTCTCTACTTGTTGAATGTGACATGACAATTTTTTGTGTGTGGAATCTTCACGATCTTATCACATAAATGAAAACAATAAACCAGCTAAAAATGTTTTTTGTTCTTGAGAATACAGGTGTATTCGAAGTTATTCAGTTTTCAGCGAATAACGAGAGTTCAGATTGCGCAACGTTTGAATATTCCACGGACTTCAGTAAGGCGCAAAGTGGCCCTTTTCCTGGAAACCGGCAGCGTTGCCCGGAGACCGGTGCCTGGTTGATCCAGAGTAACATCTGCAAGGGAAGACCATTATATTACAAATTTTACACGAAGGAGTTGAACGGTATCTGTAACAGCCCTTCGAAGTCATTTGTTGAGGACTTGTAGACGGGTAGTCTCAACCAGTACCATACGGAGACGGTTGTATTCCTCAAATTTAAGGGCAAGAAGAGCTTTAAGAGTACCTTGACTATCACCTGGACATAGAGCTGCCCGTCGGCAATGGAAGGAACACCACCAAGACTGGCTTTTACCACAATGGCTCAACGTACTTTTTCGGACGAGTCACGATTTGGTTTACAAAGTGGTAGTCGACGAGAAAGGGTTTGGAAAGGTCCAGGCAGAGTAGAGCGACTAAATTTCGCCCGAGATGTTGTGTCTTTTCAAGGTTGACCAATAATGTGCTGGGGGAGTATAATGTTTGGTCGCCGTACTTCCTCTTATTATCATTGAACAAACAATGACTGGTGCTATCTACGTAGAAAACATCATTGAACCAACCATTGTTCCTCTGCGCAACGAATTTGGGGATGATTCCATTTATCAGGATGATAACGCCACACCGTACACGAAGGGTTCAAAACATTCTTCAAGAGAACAATATCCAGAGAATGAACTTGCCAGCACGTATGGGATTATGTAGAGAGGGCAATTTCCAATAGCCAAAACCCACCTTCAACTTTTGAGGAATTGAGTTTAGCACTCCAGGAAGAATGGGACGAAATGCCTGAATATTTATTAATGATTTGATTCGTGGGATGCCTAGGCGTATTGGGCGGTTAATTGAAAGAAGAGATGGTAATACGGACTAGTGAATTTGGATTCAGTGGTGGATTAACTATAATTAATCAAAAATAAATAATTGATAAATTTAGATTTATTCTCATTCTTCCTATTTTGTCTAATCCTGCATGAAGCAAGGAGTAACAAACAAATATTTTCTATCAAATATATTGCAGTTGAAATAGAGGGAAATATTCATCTCATTTGCAGAACATAGATTGTTTATTTCTTGAGAAACCTGGGGGGGTCAAGACTTTCGACGATGTGTGTATAAACACCATTTATGAATATAGGCTATTTCATATAGATGCCTAGGGGTTATTGATAAATCGGCCTAGTTCTTTTTCAGTGTGAAATAAACGCAGTCATAAACTAACTATCCTTAAAGTTGCGCTTCAGATCTCTTACTCCGATGACGCCCACCTAAACATGACTCGTAACACCAGGCAGACACTTGACTTCCGCTTGCCCACTAACTATTATATACCAGGAAACTGTAGACATTTTTGGTTCTGCAATAAATCTTTACCCTTGATAACCACTCAACGTTGTAGGGTAACACGCTTTATTTCGAAATATCTTGAAGAGCTATGTCGAATAATAGCTACAGGACCGGAAGTGCTTCCGATCTAGCCGCCACAGGGGAGCCAGTTCCAACAATTGAACAATACATGTGTTTCCACAACCCTTGGCTGCAGTTACTCATACTCGTAAAGATCCATCTGGAAATCATTATTTACATTATTGACTAGAAACAACCTCGATTTCAAGGCTCAAAATATTGATTTCCTACATGAATGTAAGAGACTAATCCTCAACTTTCAAGGACACCCTGTAATAAGTAAAAGGAAAAATACATGTACCATCAATGATCGAATTATCTACAACCGAAGTGTGAATATCAGTTCAAGTATCGGGTGTTTTTTTTTAGAATGATAGAACTTTAAATTGAAACAAAACACATTTAAATGAAGATTGAGGCCAAATTTTTTTTATTCGAAAGAAAATTTTATGACATTTATGTTTTGAAAATAATTTCCGGCATATGTCTACCACGACTGGCTCTGAGGAACCACATTCGACCAGACCAATTTTCGACCACTTTTTCGAGTAATTCAGGCTTTATTTCATCAATAACAGGAGTTATGTTGGCTTCTAAAGCGTCTATTGTTTCTGGTTTATCAGCATACACCAATGACTTGACCCCAAAGAAAATAATCCAGTGGAGTTGTGTCGCATGATCTTGGAGGCCAAGTAATTGGACTATTCTCGAAATAATGCTGTCACCAAATCTTTCTTTCCATAAATCAATTGTTACGGTAGCTGCATGAGGTGTAGCACCATCTTGTTGTAACAAAAACACTTCTGGGTCGATGCCATTCAAATTTTGAAACAAATAATTATTGATCATCGATCTCTAATGAGCACCATTCACTGTAACATTAGCTCCAGCATCGTTTCTGAAGAAATATGGACCGATGATGCCTCCAGCGTACACACCATACAGTGCATTTTTCAGGATGCAATGGAACCTGCAGAACTTTTTGAGGATTGTTTTCACTCCATATATGGCAATTTTGCTTGTTTACAGAGCCGTTCAACCAGAAATGAGCTTCATCACTAAACACAATTTTACAATGAAAAAGTAGATCAACTTCAAGCTGTTCTAGGGCCCAATCATCAAATAAACGACGCTTATTATGGTCGAGTGACTTTAGTTCTTGAAAAAGTTGGATATTGTATGGGTGTAAACCAAGATCTTTACGCAAAATTTTTCATGTGGTGGATGAACGGAGTACAACTTGTTGTGAACGTCGACGAATAGACAATTCTCGATCATCCTTAACACTATGATTTACAGTAGCTATATTTTCTTCTGTACGTACGGTTCTTTGTCTTGTTGTTGTTGCATCGAATAGAGAAAATGTTGTCCGAAATCTATCGATAGTTTGACGAATAAGCTGCTCTGATGGACGATTATGTAAACCATAAATTTCACTAAGTGCTCTATGAGTTTGGCGAATAGAACACTGATTTTGAAAATAAATTTCAACAATTTGTGAACGTTGTTGCGGCGTGAGTCTTTCCACGATAACTTGTAAATGCTTACTGAACAGAAATGTCGTCAAAACAACATGGCTTCTACCTTCTGCCAAATCACAGTTATTCCTATCGAAAGTTCTATCACTCTGAAAAACACCCGATTTATCGACAATCAAGACCGATATTTCGGAGCCTTCAGATGGGCAAATTATCACCATCCACAAGAACCCTCCCACAGCTACCACCTGAATCTGCATGGCCATCTATACATATGTCAACATACATCATTTTGCGGTTACGTCGCTCGCCGTCCGACACAATGATTTACAGTGGTGCCTTGCAGTTGGTACACGCTATAACTGTGAAATATACAACGGCAAAACGGATATGTTACGTTTCCGAAACCCGTGTAACGCCAGCCGTTCGGATTTATATTCGGGCGAAAACTAAATTTTTTGAAGAGACGCTCCAATTGAATCACGTCGGCTTGTAGTGCGAGTTATATAGTCGCTTTTGGATAGGGAGACACTTCCAAAACAACAATGACACTGGCCGACAAAAAAAAATTTTTTGTTTGAAAAATAGCATATTATGGTAGAATAAGCATATCCTAATATCAGGTGTTTTTTTTAGAGCGCTAGAACATTCGATAGGGACAACTGCATTGACATATTATCATGGAAAGACTCACGCCGTAACAACGTTCACAACTTGTTGAGATTTATTTTCAAAATCAGTGTTCTATTCGCCAAACTTATAGAGCACTTCGTGAAATTTATGGTTTACATGATCGTCCATCAGAGCAGCTTATTCGTCGAACTATCGATAGATTTCGGACAATATTTTCTCTACTCGATGTAACAACAACAACAAAACACTGTACGTACAGAAGAAAATATCGCTGCTGTAAGTCATAGTGTTAATGATGATTCAGATGTGTCTATTCGTCGACGTTCACAACAAGTTGGACTCTGTGCATCCACCACACGGGAAATTTTGCTTAAAGATCTTGGCCTACACCCATACAAGATCCAACTGTTTCAAGAACTCAAGCCACTTGACCATAATACGCGTCGTTTGTTTGCTGATTGGGCCCTAGAACAGCTTGAAGTTGATCCACTTTTTTATCGTAAAATTGTGTTTTCTTTTTCTAAAATTCGTAAATGTTTTCAAGAGATTCATTCAGATTGAAGTCTGTAGAGGTTCGGAGAATCAATCAAGCTGTTATCTGTTATATTCAAAAAACCCTCCATGGTAAATCTTCAATATATATTGTCATGTCTTTTTTCGATGTATATTTTTGTTGAATAAACTAATTTTTGCATGGGCCATGCATCATCTAAATGTTAAACCTTTTCGCTGAATATTCGATGGAGATGGTAAGTACCGAGTGTTTTTTCTGGAGTGATAGAACTTTCGATAGGGATATCTGTGATTTGAAGAAGCCATGTTGTTTTGACATTTCTGTTCAGTAAGCATTGACAAATTATCATGGAAAGACTCGCGCCGCAACAACGTTAACAAATTGTTGAAATTTATTTTCAAAATCAGTGTTCTATTCGCCAAACTTATTGTGCACTATTATAGAGCTTATTCGTCGAACTATCGATAGATTTTGGACAACATTTTCTCTACTCGATGCAACAACAACAACAAGACAGAGAACTGTACGTACAGAATAAAATATCGCTGCTGTGTATCAAAGTGTTAATGACGATCCACATCCACCATATGGAAAATTTTGCGTGAAGATCTTGGTCTACACGCATACAAAATCCAACTGGTTCAAGAACTAAAGCCATTTGACCATAATAAGCATCGTTTGTTTGCTGATTGGGCCCTAGAATAGCTTGAAGTTGATCCACTTTTTTATCTTAAAATTGTGTTTAGTGATGAAGCTCTATTCTGGTTGAACGGCTATGTGAACAAGCAGAATTGCCGTATATGAAGTGAAAACAATCCTCAAGAAGTTCTGCAGGTCCCATTGTATTATGAAAAATGCACTGTATGGTGTGCTTCACACGCCGAAGTCCTTATTTCTTTAAATTTCTTCAAAAACGATACTGGAGCCAATGTTACTCAATGGTGCTCGTTACAGATGGATGATCTATGATTATTTGTTTCAAAATTTGAATGCTGTTACAGTAACAATTGATTTATTGAAAGAAAGATTTGGCGATAACATTATTTCGAGAAATGGTTCAATTAATTGTCCTCCAAGATCATGCGACATAACTCCACTGGATTCTTTTCTTTGGGGCTATGTCAAGTCATTGGTTTATGCTGATAAACCAAAAACAATAGACGCTATGGAAGCCAACATAACTCGTGTTATTGATGAAATAAGGCGTGAATTACTTGAAAAAGTGGCCCCAAAATTGGTCTGGTCGAACGCGGTTTCTCAGAGCGAGTCGTGGTGAATATATGCCGGAAATTATTTTCAATACATAAATGTCATAAAATTAACTTTCAAATAACAGAAAAATTTGGCTTCAATCTTAATTTAAATGTGTTTTATTTCAATTTAAAGTTCTATCACTCTGAAGAAAAACACCCGATATATTGACTTGGGTTAGAATTTTTCACGTTTTGGGTTGATTCACCCAAATTGAGAGAATTATTGCGGTGTAGAATAGTATATCGATGGGCTCTCTCACTATTACTCACTTGGGTTCACCGAGTTCACTTCACAAATTCTCAAATCTCAATTAGAAGTGTAAAAACCAAAGATAATACTTCACTTTCAGGATTTTCAATTGCAAATTTGTTTCATCACTAGAGAGTAAACGAGAATGATCCTTTAGATTTGAATTTGAGAAGTTGAAAAAAGTACAAGTAGAGTTCTTTTCCTTGAGTGCCTAATTATGTTATTGTTGGATAGTTCTTCTTCATCTTACTGGGCCGATGTATGTTAATGCGAAAGATACAGGTTTTCGACATACTAGAGCGACGTCTTTCTGTTCAATGCTGCAGGTATCATTTTCTAATTGACTCGGTGTTGTGTTAGTAGTATTCTGCTGCTACTGCAATATTTTTAGTTCAACTGCTCTTTATGTGACTTATGTTGCTTCAAGATTTCTACTAGAAATTACGGATTTTAAGGAGGTTGACTTGATAGACCTGGTCGGGTTTCGTTCAGAAAGTTAAGACATTGTAAGAGACAAAAGATCGGTGAAAGTGAAATTTTCGACGGAATCGAAAATTAATACTTTGTTTGGTTTTTTCCTTATTCATGCCACAATCTTCTTTTGTAGTGATCTATCTCAAAGATTCACTGAAACATCTATTCTAGTTATTTTTACAAATAGATAATAAAATTTCCTAAGCTTCCATTGTAAGTAAAAACATTATTATTATTATTGATGGATTAAAATGCTTTAAATTTTTTCAATGATAATTCTTCTGCAACAAAAAAAGAAAGAAAAAAACTTCTTGGTGGCATATGAATTTACGCGACGCCTAAATCCACCCACTCTTGAGATATTTCAATTTCCATTTTCTACTGATATATTGGAGTTGTTAAGAAGTCAATGAGGATAATAAATGTTTCCCCCAAACTTCTATACTTGTTTCATATCCTCCAGAGCTAAAACTATACAGAAACAAAAACATACGTTGGAGAAACTTCAAATCAAGATCATCCAATTATCGTCTCCCCCTTGCGCATATATGCCCATCCAAAGACCCCTAACACAAGCTCGACATGTGTGCGGAAACTTTTTCTTGTTCCTTCAAGTAGGCACATGCAGCCAGAACTTCGAGACATAAACATAAACGAGTAAACTTTTCGCATCGCATCTGAACGCTTTTATCAGACATTGGAAGACTTTTGTGACCCCAGCCAGCAGACATTTTTTGCAGTCTCCACTTACATTTTTCTCGAATGCAGTTGCTATTCTTGCAACTTGATAGCTGCCACGTTTTTGTCATCCTTTTGGACAGATATATTTCTCTGGAAGTTTAAAGGGCGATGTTTTACTGAAAACTATATAATTTTCGCTTCGACTCTAGAAGCAGCTAGTGCCGTTGGCGTAGATGTATTGGAGCAAATGGAGCCTATTTTGAAGGCGACCCAATAAATTTTGACGATTAAATGTAAAAATGTTGTTTCAATTGAAAATTCTCGGTACTTTCTTGACAGAGTAGTATGTCATTGTTAGCATTAAATTAATTAAATTCGAGGTATATCGATCTGTTGTGATATATTCGAAGAATTTACTGAGAAATGCTACAAGTTCTTTGTATTGTATCTCCTTGAGTTTGCAGAGATTTGAATTTCGGATCCTCGTTTAATGGTTCGCTTGTATAAACGAAAGGTTCGCTGAAAGAAGGCTTCTGACAAACAGATGTTTCCGGAGTTGTTGATTCAACTACGAAGGGGTGTGTTTGAAGCACAGTTCTAGTACCGCGTGCGAATCTGGCCACAGCTGGCTACATTTACTTTAGCTGCGTGCATTATCGACCATAATAGTATCTATAGAACAAGCGCAAGTTGCCAACTCTTATACTCTCCAAAATATTATACGAATTTCATATTTAAACGAAATATCCGAAGATATTGGCAATTATTTCAAGAATATTTTAGTTACACAGCAGCTTTCAGAACCACTAACAACATAGACAAATACATTAAAAATAATTCATTTAAATCAAACAAAGAAAAAAATCAGGAGTCCATAAGTTGTCTTGCAAGGATTGACATATGGTTTATATTATTCAGACCGGTAGATCTTCCAAGAAAACAATCTACGAACATCAAAAAAGTTACACTTCAAAGTGCACACATTCAACATACGCCAATTATCTAATGGAATGTGAACATAATTTCAATAACGAATCCGAAATTTTTCATAAATAAAGGGTCAAGATTAAGATTCTTGGAATCACCTGAAATAAACCAATTCCCAGAAGATCTTCCTGAACGAACAAACAGATACCAATAGATCACCCTTATTGAATATCTTCATCTAGTTTGGAAGTTTCAGCGACAATCCCAATAACTTTTATTGCCATTACCGCTTTTTGCCACCTAATTGGCAATACTCGAATATCTGTCATCCTACCTTTAGTCCCATTTGCTATAATACCTGTCAATACATATATGAGAACCTACACACATCGTCAAAAGTTTTGCCCCCCCCGCCATCAATCAACTTGTTGAATTTAACATGACAAATTTTTTGTGTGTGGAATATCCACTTACTCATCACTTAAATGAAAACAATAATCAACCAAAAAATGTTTCTTGTTTGGGAAAATACAGGTGTATTCGAAGTTAATCTTGAAGGATGCAAAACATCCTTCAACAGAACAATATCCAGAGAATGAACTGGCCAGCACACTCACCAGACATGAATCCAATTGAGCACGTACGGGACTACTTAGGGAGAGCAATATCCAATCGCGAAAACCCACCTTCAACTTGTCAGTAATTGAGTTTAGCCCTTTAGAAAGAATGGAACGATATGCCTGAAAATTTCATTAAAGACTTAATTCGTAGGATGCCTAGGCGTATTGGACAGTTAATTGAAAGAAGAGGTGATAATACGGACTATTGAATTTGGATTTAGTTGTGGAATAACTGTAATTGATCAAAAATGAATAATCGATAAATTTAGATTTATTCTCATTTTTCCTATTTTGTTTCATCCTGCATAAAGCAAAGTGTAACAAAGAAAGATTTTCTATCAGATATATTGCAGTTGAAATAGAGGAAAATATTGATCTCATTTCCAGAATATAGATTCTTTATTTCTTGAGAATCCTAGGAGGCCCAGACTCATGACGATTTGTGTATGTTAGTTTTCACACTGTATCAGTTCAAATGTGGAACATGATTAAGCCACAGTGTGACAAAACAATCGTCATCAATAAGAAGTTGAAATTGAATTTTAATTACTTACCATTCAATTTGTTATAATTCTTTCACTGAAAACACAGTTAATATAATAATCAATTCAAATTCTTCCACGAAAAATATCCTGTTCCGAGAATGGAATATCCAACAGTATCCTAATAAATCAGACTGAAAAAACCATTATGGTCTCCATAAAATAATTGTGCCAAATAAGGTACTTGAGGTGAATGGAGTGAAGTGTATAAAAGAGAAATTCAGGCTGTACCTCCCCTAAAGTCCTCGTAAATCATTTGAAACCCTAGGAGGGTGCAATATTGGACCATAATCCGAACAATGTTCCCATAAATATTTTTCGAAAATGTAGCTATCGAAAAAGGGAGGAACATTATAAGATTTATATTTGGCGTTACGGAAAAATTTGTTCGCACCCTGCATAAACACTAAAAACTGAAAATTTTCAGCGAATATTCGGACCTACCGTAAATATGGTAGATTTAGACTCCAAATAACTGATTCATTTTATCTGAATCCATTATTATGAAAGTACTTGTAATAAATATGTATTAAATTCAATCGGATAATAGTAAATGAAATTCAATTTCTACAAAAATTTTTTGTGGAACGAAAATTGCCTCTACACAATGTGGCTTAATCCTGTTTTACCTTTGAACTGATACTGTACTAAAACTAACATACTCGTATGTTCTTATCATCAATATAGTAAAAAAGATGAGAAATACAAACTATTGTGAGTACGATGGTATACCGATAACTGTTATTCAAAGTACTCTACAGGTCATTAATGAGGAGTATGTGATCCACTAAACCTTGTCGAGTTTGTTTCAGTATGGAATTCTTATACAGATGTATGTTACACTGTCTCGATTTCTAGAAATTTTTATTATCATAGAGATATTAATGATTTAAGAGTTCAGTAGGCATTGACAAATTATCATGGAAAGACTCATGCCGCAACAACGTTCACAACTTGTTGAAATTTATTCTCAAAATGAGTGAACTATTCGCCAAACTTATAGAGCACTTCGTGAAATTTATGGTTCACATAATCGTCCATCACAGCAGCTTATTCGTCGAACTATCGATAGATTTCAGACAACATTTTCTCCACTCCATGCAACAATAACAACAAGACAAAGAACTGTACGTGCCGAAGAAAATATCGATCCAGATTTGTCTATTCGTCGACGGTCACAACTAGTTGGACTCTGTGCATCCACCATATGGAAAATTTTGCATAAAGATCTTGATCTAGACCCATACAAAATCTAACTGGTTCAAGAACTAAAGCCATTTGAGCATAATAAGCTTCGTTCGTTTGCTGATTGGGTCCTAGAACAGTTTGAAGTTGATCCACTTTTTTATCATAAAATTGTGTTTAGTGATTGAGCTCATTTCTGGTTGAAAGGCTATGTAAATAAGCCAAATTGCCGTATATGGAGTGAAAACAATCCTCAAGAAGTTTTGCAGGTTCCATTGCATCCTGAAAAATGCACTGTATGGTGTGCTTTACACGCTGGAGGCATCCTCGGTCCATATTTCTTTAAAAACGATGCTGGAGCTAATGTTACAGATCGATGATAAATGATTATTTGTTTCAAACTTTGAATGGTATCGACCCCGTAGTGTTTTGATGGTGCACACCTTATGCTGCTACCGTGCTACAATTGATTTATTGAAAGAATGATTTGGCGATAACATTATTTCGAGAAATTGTCCAATTAATTGGCCTCCAAGATCATGCGACATAACTTCACTGGATTATTTTTTTTGGGGTTATGTCAAATCATTGGTTTATGCAGATAAGCCAGAAACAAAAGACGCTTTGGAAGTCAACGTAACTCGTGCTATTGATGAAATAAGGCCTGAATTACTCGAAAAAGTGGTTCAAAATTGGTCTGGTCGAATGCGGTTCCTCAGAGCTAGTCGTGGTGGACAGATGCCGGAAATTATTTTTAAAACATATATGTCATAAAATTATCTTTCAAGTAGAAAAAATGGCTTCAATCTTAATTACGTAAATAAAAACCCTTGTAGTGTTCACACGATACCAATTCGAATCTAGAACATGATTTAGCCACGGTGTGTAAGGTTTACCTTTGTGCCGTCTGCACTGAAATCATAATCGCGAACTTTCGTTCCCAAGATCTCCTGGTGTGAATTTGAACGAATCGATCCATTGAGCAATACATTTTCGCTTTAAAATTGTCGCCCGTTTTTTATGCTTACTTTCATCTTCAACTATTAACGCTGCTTGTCGGCTACGATCCTCAAGTCTTCGAGCTTTATTCAATAGATTTTTTGCCAGATCAAAATTTACTTCTCTATTCTTGAGTATAACATAGACCCTTCATTATAAGGGCACAACGATTTATATTGAATTTTCCACGTCAATTTCTAATAGTTTGGTTAAAAGATTCACCACTTTTGGGATTAGATAATTATAAACAATTTCCATCATATTAGTAGCGATTCAATTGAATTCTTGTCCCATACTAATAGTCATCTTTGAACAACGACCACAGAAGGCTCACCCTACTGCCAATGCTTCTATTGGCAGGATCCTCAAAAAAAGTGCAGCCATTGTGTAAAGGTCGAAAGAAATGACTTATAAGTTAACAATTAATAATGCTCTTATTAAATCATTTCAATTGCTGTACAGTTTTCTGTTTATTTGCGACAAACGAAAGAAATCATGACATTCCTCAATTTTGGCCGATCTTCTGAGATCACAGACAACAAATAGACAAGCCCTCTCGCCGCATAAGTCATACCGGTTCATTGGACCTACCGGCTAATCGATATATTTCAGTTCAACTTCAATCGACAACAATCTCTACAATTTTCCTCAGAGAAATGTTTAGTTCTTGAGCACGATGACGAGTGGATGTTGATAGAATATTATATGTTCTGGCTAACATTTTGTAAATGGAAAACTGTTGAAACGTTAATCCCAACTACCGTCTGTTAACAATTCTGTCCGCGAAGCAATTTTCGAACAATTCCGCCAGAAACTACCGAGAACTCATTTCCAAAAGTTCCAGTCTAATTTGACGAGTCTCTCCATTCTGAAGTTATGAAGAAAACGTTATACGTTCCTGCAGATATTCCGGAAAGGGTCCGATTCTTTTATGACGGCTACGTTTTACTGATATGGTCTTCCGATATTTTCTACAGCTCTGGTGTCTGGGGGATGCCTAAATGATCTTTTTATTATTGGGGGAGGACCTATTATTCCTTTGGGGAGACGTTGATGTCTTTTTAGGACTTTGGACAAGGAGGGTTGTTAGGGAGGTCTTGGTGGGATTCGGATTTTCTCGATCAGATTTTGTTTCCTTTCAGATACCGTGAAGAACCAAACGGATCGGAAATATCAGAGAGAAAAATTTCATGATAATATTGAGAGTAAAGGCTATTTATATCAGTCTCTAGGGGTATTGATAGATAAATTCAAGGTTACCATCATCAAATTGAATAACAAAAATTTAAACAACTTAATCTACTAAAATGCCTCCTCTTCAATCCATAAAAACAGAAAATATCACCAAGGAGAAATCGGCCTTTCTCTTCCTTAGTGTAAAACAAACACAGACGTCTGTCTACTTCACTAGCCTGCATTAATTGTTTTCAGCTAGAATTATTTTGTGCAAATACGCTTTCAGCCTCCAGTGACTTGTCATAATTCCAACAAGTGTTCGGTCTTGTCCGAACCTAGCGCTAGCTCTGCCATCTTTTGGTTCGAAGCTGTTCCAAGGAACGCCTTCGAATGTTTCATCTGTATAACAATTTTAAGCTCAAAAAAGCCCAATTCGGTTTTGCTAATCGCTAGTAGATAAGTAGCAAACATAAGCACCTTTCGAAAGTTGTTGCCTTTTCGTCAGTGCCCTGTAATATCTGAGGATCACAAATATGTCACGTACTTATATTCGTTCTGAATAGGAACACTAAGGTATTGATCATACACTAGCGCCATCAAGTGCACGCTAATACACAAACACGACATACCTTAGCAATCGAATTCAAATAAAGAACTATATTCCTGATTTTTTCAACGTTACGAACGCAGAAAACTGATGGCAATGAAGGCTACTGAGAATAGAAGAAGAGCCTCTTAATAAGATGCCACCTTTCATTCAAAAGACAACTCATTGATTGCACTTGAATTGAATCAGTCCTTACTTGAAAGAGAGAGAGAAAATTATAGTTCAGAACTTAACATAATTAAACAAATAGCTATTAATAATGACTATGATCCTAAGTTAATAGACAAATTGTTGATGAATAAAAATAATGAAATAGCTTTAAATATGGTGTTTCCTACTATAAATGAAAATTTCAAATACATTTCCTTAAAATACACTAAAGGTATTTCTGAGAAAATTGCTATATACCTCAAAAATAAATTCAATTTAAAAACATCATTCAAAAACAATTCAAACTTGAGTATATTTATCGAAAATAATAAAGACTGTACACATAAGGATGATAAATCGGGGGTTTATAAGTTAACCTGCGGTGATTGCCCTAAAGTTTACATAGGACAGACTGGAAGAACTTTCCGACATAGGATGTGTGAACATTTGAAGAGTTTCCTCAATAATAAAAGTAATTCTACATATTCCAACAATTTGTTAGAAACAGGACATACTTTCAACCATAATTTTGAAATTCTACACATAGAAAATAAAAGTTATGCCTTAAATCTTTTAGAATCCCTAGAGATAAATAAACATAATAAAATTGGAATATTACTTAACGAACAAATAGATTTAAATAACTCACCTCTGTTGAATATGTTCAGATAAACTGGAATTTGCAGACCCCCTTTTTTGGGTTTTAGTGCTCAATAAAAATTTATTGTACTTACTGTAATAAATAGCAACAGATTTTGGAAACGAGCTTAGTTAATTATATAAATATTTTAAAAATTTAAAAAAAATTTTTAAAATTAGCCTTCTACATATTTAATTCCAAAAGATTATATTTTATGATTATAACTTCTGAAACTAAATTAAAATAATGTCGTATAAGTACCACTTATATCATGACATAAAATAAACATTCATTATAAGACATCCGAATGGTATAACAAAATCCAATGAATAAAAATTATTAACTAAAATCCTATAAATTAAATATTTTGAATAGACAAAATTTTGTTTCTGCTGATCAATCTTATGAAAACCAATATCTTTCAAGAATATCCAACATAATCCTAAGATAACATAAATAGAGGTCAATTCTTGATAGAAGGTATATAAAATAATATAAATATTTTAAAAAACTTTTAAAAAATTTAAAAAAATTAGCCTTCTACATATTTAATTCCAAAAGATTATATTCAATGATTATAACTTCTGAAAATAAATTAAAATAATGTCGTATAAGTACCACTTATATCATGACATAAAATAAACATTCATTATAAGACATGTTATACCATTCGGATGTCTTATAATGAATGTTTATTTTATGTCATGATATAAGTGGTACTTATACGACATTATTTTAATTTATTTTCAGAAGTTATAATCATTGAATATAATCTTTTGGAATTAAATATGTAGAAGGCTAATTTTTTAAAGTTTTTTAAAAGTTTTTTAAAATATTTATATTATAATCCTAAGAATTTCATCACAAAACTATCTTACTTAGACTATTCAATATTATTGGATATCTAACTACCTTATATAAAAACTCAAGATATGTAAAACATTACTGAAAAACAAGTTTTAAGATTAACTTTGCTTCGTCAGTATTCAAATAATTCATATTCAAAAAATATAACATCAATCAACAACAAATATTCACTTACCTTCAAACTTCTAGAGAGAGTTCTACCGAAATGGAACCTTTAAGTGTCGTGAGGAAACAGTTCACTACACTCGAGCTTAGTTATTCAAAATGTAATCTTACCTGATGATGCTACTGTAGCGAAACGATTGTTGTGAACAATAACAATAAAAATTTGTGAAAATCAGAATAACCTTATTCAAATATTATTTAGAACTCATTGATATTGATGAAAACATTTAACCTATTTCTCAACCTCAAAAAATTTTCTTTCAAGTTTACACGAAGTAATAGGCTTGAATCTAGAGTGCTATCCCGAAGGATTTCACAGCGGGTATCTGCCCTAAAAGAAAACGGGTAGATGAGAATATGTGTACATATGGGAGCAGTTCATAAAGCTATCATAAAGAAAATCTATCCTTTCCTGTTCACTAATGAACGGCTCATAAAATACAGAAATCCCTAGGTCTTCTCCAGATTAAGTACGAAAGACACATTCTATCAAATAGATATCCCCAAACTGACGAAAGTACACTCCACGAAGAAAATTCATCAGGGAATCATTTGAAAATATAAGAAGCAAAAAGCAAAAATAAGCATTGTCACGCGATCTAGGAAAAATCCTACAAAACTCAGGGAAATTCCGCCCCATCATTAGGATTTATTCTTTTCCTCGTTTTCCTCGTTTCGGAAATCACGAAGCGTCCAAGGATTTGGGGTGCCATAAGAAATGATGTAAGGGATAAGACTCCCTTAGTTCTTTATAACATCTCTTTATTTTGTTCGTGTTCAAATGACAAGATATATTCGATAAAATAGAAGGCAAAAACCATTTCATCGTTACATCAACATTGAAGGGGTTCACTTTATTTTAATCATTAATTATCTTGTTCTAACAAGCTCATATAAATGACATTTATATTCTCTGCTTCCTGTGAACTATGGTGAGAATTGTCAGTCAATATATAAAAGTTACTGTTCTGAAGCATCCGGTGTTTTTTTTAGAGTGATATAATTTTCTATAGGGATAACTTCGATTTGACAGAAGGAAGAATATGATGGATAATATTCATCAAAGCTAAAGAATGCCATACTATAGGAGATGAAAGAAACAGGCATTTTTCCTTTCCTTTCAGAACCCCAGTAAATCCACTCAACGTCCTGACATATTAGAATTGTTTGCATCGCTATCACGACCAGTACATTGTTCACGATACCCAGAAATTTCGCAGTATAACGTATCGTCTCGATAGATGGTTTGACGTTGAAGAGATTCGAGAGAGTCGAAGCTATTGGAATCCTACATTGAAGACTACATCGTGACCAAAGACTTCTCTAACTATTCACAATGGTGAAGGCATGAACGGCTCCTTTGTCAAGTTATGGAGAAGTTTAGAACTATAGAAGGGACTCTGTATGGAATTTGCGGTATCGGACGATCTTGATATTCCAAGGGAATTGCGGTGTCTTCATGATTGTCAATATTTTCAATTTTCCTCAAAATACGATTGGATTAAAATGGTAGATATGCTATTCTTTTCAGCAGAAAATACCTCATTTAGTGTGCTTCGAATGACATATCAACTTTGGTGCAAACTGCTTGTCCTCTGCCATAATATCATGGCTAAAAAGCTGATTTCACAAAATTGTATGATATCTTGAAGGAAGTATGTTGGGATGAGTTGCAAAGCAACAATATGGATATAAATTCTGTAGTACAGAGGTTTTATGATATTCTTTATAGAATCTTACAGGAGTGCGTACCTTTGGTAAAAAAAATTTAAAAAATGTATCCACCGTGGTTTACAAGGGAAATAATAAGGGATTTAAAAAGGAAAGATGAATTTCGTAAAAAATTTAACAATATTTTGGATTATCAAAATTTTATATATTTGAGAACAAAAACAAAACAGGAAATAAAAAATGCTCACAGGGTTTATCTTCAACAAATCGAAAACAGCATATCTAGTGACTCTCAAAATTTTTGATCATATGTTGCAAAAAATAAATCAATCTCAAGTTCTTCGACCGAAACCATGGTGTACAGGGGGAAACAATAAAGGAACATCAGAATATTGCAGGAGATTTCGCAGATAATTTCTTAAATGTATATTCAAAAAATCAAGCGGATTATAACACAGAAAATCTTGAGGGAACTTTTTTAACGAACTCCTTTTTAGATATAGATTCTATAAATGATGAAGATATTCTAAGAGCCGCAAAAAAACTTAAGCCAAAAAAATCTTGTGGCCCAGATATGATACCCTCTTATATAGTTAAAGGATGCATACAACTCTTGATCAAGTCCCTCAAAATAATATATAATCTAATTTTGCAAACCAGTACTTACCCTAGATTATGGAAATGCTCAAAAGTTTGCCCAATATTTAAAAATGGCATAAGGGAAGATATACAAAACTATCGGCCAGTAGCACTGATTTGTGCACCCAGTAAGCTTTTCGAATCGATCATTCATGAAAAAATTTTAAATCACGTTTATCCATGTCTAAGCGAAAAGCAACATGGTTTCTTACCTAAGAGGTCCGCGATAACTAACCTAACATGTTTTTTACAAGAGGCAAATCGAGCTGTCGAAAATAATAATCAACTAGATATTGTTTTCACATATTTCAGCAAAGCCTTTGACAAGGTTGATCACGAGGTTATGTTAAAAAAACTATACGCTTTTGGTCTTTCAGGATCGATTATTAAAGCTGTCAGCATCGTATCTTATAGACAGGAAGCAGTATGTAGTTTATAAAGGAGGGGAATCAGGGGATTTTTTTACAAGATCTGGTGTACCCCAAGGGTCCAATCTAGGACCTTTATTCTTCCTATTACTAATAGACGATCTGCCAGAAGTAGTTCAGGACTCGCAATGTGCACTATTCGCGGACGATTTTAAATTATTCAAGGACATCAAAAGTCAAGAAGATGTGATTCTGCTACAAAATGACGTGGATAGAGTTTACGAGTGGTCCCTGGCAAATCGCCTCTCATTTAATGTTGACAAATGCTTCAGTATGTCAATTACTAGGAAAAAAAACGAAATGATTTTCAGTATAAGATAAATAATGAAAATTTAGCCAAGAAGACTTAATGTAAGGATTTGGGAGTTACGCTAGATGAAAAACTCAACTTTGAGCAACATGTGACAGACATTGTAAACAGAGCATATAGAATGCTTGGATTCATTATTAGGAACTCATTCAAATTCGCAAAAATATCCACGTTACTAACACTTTATAATGCATTTGTGCGTAGTATTCTGGAATATGGTGCCATAATATGGTCTCCCTATTATGCAATTCATAAAAATGAAATTGAAAAGGTACAGAAAAAATTCCTAAGATTTCTATACTACAAAAAACATGGAGAGTATATTTTTAATCTCAGTTATCAAACTTCCTTAAATGAGTTTAAATTCACAACTCTAGAATTTAGAAGAAAAGTTGCTATTCTATTATTTCTCTTTAAGCTACTGCATAATGAAGTAGATAATCCAGAATTGTTGTCACAAATTTGCCTGAACTGTTGTACATATTTCAATAATAGAAGAAGAGATATATTTGTTCTGCCTAAACATCGAACCAACCTAGGTTCAAATTCCCCACTATACAATATGTGTTCTCTTAAACATTTAGAAAAAAAATTGAAATTGGGATGTCATCCTTAGAAGTAAATGCGAATTGTAACTGAAAGCCAATTCAAATGAAAAAGGTCCATTTGTCATTGTCAACTAAATGTGTCTCTCAATTTGATTTTGATTCAGGTCATTTGGAGTGGATTTAGTTAGTTAGTTAGTTTGAGGTATCGTGTTATTTTGAGAATGGTGATTTACTTAGTTTTTAATATTGTAATCGATTATTGGAACTGCCTGTTCTGTAGATTACTTAATAAATAAAATAAAATCAATAAAATAAAAATAACAAGGAAGAGTTAAAATATTCCAAACCTAAATTTGATCTATCTTGAAGCTCAATAATTTGCTTAATAATTTAGGCAGCAGTCACTTTCAAGATCCTGAAAGCTTGAATCTGGATCGAATAGGGATTTTTAAGCACGGCAAATTCCCAGCGACAAGGCTTTCACAGGAATAAACGTAGCTATCGAATTCATCACTACTGAAAGCTCTTAACAAAAAGAACATCATCTAAAAATAAAATAACCCTCATATCCTTCATATAGTGGATAATTCAAATGAAATTAAACAAGAAATTAAATGAATGAAGTATGCGGTTGGATTCAGTTAAAATATCATAACATTTTTTTTAAATTCACACAGTTTTTATGTTTCACATTTTATTCAGAATCCTGAGAAGTGTTTCGTTTTTTTGATCATCTCCAAAGGAGTACAAAAAGTAACTAATCTTTAAATTGAGAAAAGGTTCTTTCATTACAATTAGGACATCGGTGTATTATTATGGCGTATGGGAATAAGAGCACCCAATAAAGGTAATGAATTCCTTTTTTTCTCTATGGATTTTTTATTGGAAGAATCTCCAAATAGTCCATTGATATACCTTTTAACATTATGTAGTAAATAGACATTTTTCCTATTGAAAAAATCATTATTTTCTATACAATGTTCTGTAAAATCGGTTAAATGAAAAATAATTGTTATTTAATACAACATATGGACTTTCATCAAGCAAAGACCGATTCAATTAAATATTTTCTTCATTGTTCACCATCATCTTAGCTAAATTATTTCTATTTACTGCTAACATGTGAACAATAAAGAAAGGAACCTCAACTTTTCCGAATTGGGGATTTATCAAATTAAATGTGATGAGTCTAATGCTACATATATAGGACAGGCCGATGTTTACAACATAGAATCAATGAACATGGGATGTCTTTTGAAAAACCAGAGATCACTCAGTTTTGCAGAACATTGTATAGAAAATAATCATTTTTTAATGGGAAAGATGTCACTTTACTATATAATGTTAAAAAGGGTAAATTGATGGACTTTTCGGAGATTCTTTCAATCAAAAAAGCCATTAAGAAAAAGGAGAATTCAACAAATTCCCAAATACTCTTTGGAAACACCCCTTTATTGAATGCTGTTATTTCCATGCACAATAAAAATACACAGATGTCCTAAGTGCACTAAAAGAACCTTTTCTCGATTTTAAGTTCAGTAACTTTCTGTACTCCTTTGAAAATGGTCGAAAAACCGAATCACGTGTCAGGATTCTGAAAAAACTTTGAAACATAAAAACTATGTGAATTATTTCAAATAAAATTGTTATAATGTTTCATCTATAGCCAACCGCATACTCCATTCATTTTAGGTCATTTAGGTTTGATAAGACTTGAATTTGAACAATCTAGAAGGAAATTTTGTTTCATTATCAATTATAACACAGAAAACTTGAAGAATTTTCAACATTCTTTATAAGATCAGCAAACAAAATTGTCGCATATCGAAGAAAAATTATTTCCACCTTTTATTCTCGAATTGAAATGAATTTCCAGCTGAAACGTCAGACGAACCTTCCTCTCTGAAAACGTATTCAGATATTCACCCTAAGTATTCAACAAGAAAATAATACAAGGAAATTCATACATTTTCCTCAAGGAAAATCTCGTTCAGAAACTGTAATTACTTCAGGACCCCGTGAAAGCCATGAGAAAAACCTGGCAGGGACCGTTGAAAACGGGTTTCATTCAACGTCCGCGTCCACAAAGAGTTTTCCGGAAGGAAAGAATTTTCCGACACCGCAATGAATTAGGGCCATCGGAATAAATTTCGAAGTATTCAGATCGGTACTTATCGAGCTAAGAGCTTTAATTTACTACAAGGAAATTCACTCTGGTTCCGTTTTCGGCGTTTCTGACGAAGAAGCATGGAACATGTCTTGGATCGGCTTTATTTCGACTCTGATTCGTTCGGAGGAGATTTAGAATGGCCAGAGTAAGTCTTAGATAAAAACGAATTCCTAATGTAAGAGATGTTGTTTCATATGTATTTCTTTAATCTGCACTTTTTTCTCTGAAATCATCAAGTGAAATCTATGTAATTTCTATTGCATACCGTCCTTAATTCGTTCAATTTGTTCTCACATTTTTCTGTTGTATATGATGTTCTTCATGGATCGATTCGGAGGCCTACTTTATTCTCATTATATACACAACTTTCACAGTTTAACATCAATTGTCCAGTGAGAATGAAGATTTAATAGAATATATTTGACCTCATTGACAAGCTTCATATATAAGTCACATAATTTTTATGGTGTTTTACGGGTAGGAATTTAGAGTGAACTAAATTTAAATTTTTAAATAAAGGAATTTAGAGTGACTAAAGATTATGGTTGTAGAAAATTTTTTAATCATTCTTTTCTCAACAACTTATAATAAAAAAGTTTTTCATAAAAACCTCCATGAAACTACCCTCGTTTTATGGGAATTTTTCGCCCTTTACAATGGTCTTCACTGAATTTGAACTAATATGACGGTGTTCAATTCATGCAATGTTTTTAGCGGAAAATTGTGAAACGTATTATAATAAAATGTACAATTACGAATGAAGTTAAAATTGACTGTTTACAAACTGGTCATCTATAGTTAAGGATATTGATATTTTCCGTATCAACTCAATATTTTGTTTCAATAACATAAACTTATAACGATTATAGAAACATCCTTTGGGTCATCATGAAACAAGTTTACTAATTTATTGATTTTTTGAACATGTTTGTCAGAAACGCATATTTTAATGGTTTACTCTTCAGTCTGTGTTTCGTTTTCAACAAGATCAAACGTTTCTACGTAATTCAAAATCCAATTCTTATTATATTATACCAAGATAAGTCTTATCCATGTACGATGCCAACAGAGCCCTTGGGATGCTTTAGGTTGGTAGAACAGATGCGGAAGTGGCAAACCATCTTCACAAAGTTTTTCATCAGCCCAGGTTTAAAGTGAAGAGGAGGTAAAAGGACATTTTCGGAGCCTACAAGTGGTCTAAACTTAACATTTTGAGATCCCGGTTGAAATATACTACTTTGTGGCCAAATTTTTGTTATGTAATGCTGGTTTCCTGCACGACTGTCCCATAGACAAAGAAAGTAGCAATATTTTGTGAATCCTCCCTGAAGATGCACTAAAATTTCAACAACTTTAAAGTCCCCATAAATCCGCCATTTATACCTCTTGCATTTTATCTAAAAGAGTTCGCATATTTTCATAACTTTCTTTTATCGTCCCTGACTGGACAACTGGTATAGAGAGTTTTAATTTTGAATTATCCACTAACACAACTTTCAAGCTGTATTAAGAGGAATCTATAAATAAACGTCACTTAGAGAGGAAATGCTCAATATCAAGTTCCTGCATTAACTCATCAATATCAGTACACGCACACAACGAATTTTCCATACTGTAGAATGCAGAAAATGAAGCATTTTTTTTCTGAAATTCGTATTTTTCGTTTCATTGCCTAACAAGTTTCATTCCTTAAGACGGGAACTAAGAAGTTGTGATTGTTGCTTTGACCTGGAGTAAAAGTAGGGTCGGTGCACTGTTTTTCAGAGCTGCGTTGTTTCCAATATCTTCCAAAACGACATTTTGCTGATATCAAGGTGCGAATAGCACTGGTAAATCTGCATTATGAGGAACATGTCATATTGCAGACTGCAAATTTAGATAGTCGATTTTGTGCTTTCCCTCCTTGGAATAACCTTCAGTCTTTGTCACGCAAAAATAGCAATCATCTAAATGATAAGTGGCTTGCCATACAATATGGACTGCAAAAGACTTGATTTTTCTCTTTCCATTCATTCACTGCAGCAACGATATGCTACAACTAACAGCATACATAGGGAGTCCACTGCTTGTCTTGATCTCCAATTCAAACACCAGAATATTGGAAGAGGGCTTTTTTAACATTTCCAAAAATGGCCAGGGTTGTGATTTCACCATAAATTCTTTATAAATATATCAAAATTTGTCAGGAGTGTCTGGCTCGACATTTTCGTCCTTAAAATACTTTCTTATCTACACGCAAGGAACCATTCACTTTGAAACTCAACAAAAGACTGATTTTTAATCTTTAGTTCATGTCTTATATTGTAAACAATACAGTTCAGGTACTTTTCCTGTTATAAAATCCTTGAAACCAAATTTACAACCCTCCACAGCAAAGGCTATGATGAAAAAATAAAAGAAAGTGAAACTGAAACGCTCTAGCTTGTATTTGCGATTTTGTCCGAACGCACATGAAACATCCTACTTCGTAAAATGAATGAAACCCGAACTGCCAACCTGATAGTGAAAATGCAATCTCTCACTCTTACAATCCCTATCCATTTAATTCATCTTCACAATTAAAATAGTGATTCTTATTTACAATGTAATACAGTTTTACAGTTAGCTTGTGATCCGATATTTACCTAGGGCTCTCATGGATTATTGTTTTCCAAGGTATCGGAATGATAGTGCTTTCTCCAAGAAGAGTTCCTATTCTGCATATAATCAGAAGGTCTTCAGTTTCAAATTATTGATTGGCGATAAGATACTCTAAAACCGCCACAAGGAAAATTGTCTGGTATCAAGATAATCCAAGCAAAAAGGAACTCCAGCAAGATTGTTCAGTTCTAAGATCATCCGGTT
The DNA here is from genome assembly GCA_034642435.1 of Megalocaria dilatata. Taxonomy (NCBI): domain Eukaryota; kingdom Metazoa; phylum Arthropoda; class Insecta; order Coleoptera; family Coccinellidae; genus Megalocaria; species Megalocaria dilatata. Next base: position 25,765,762 of record CM067862.1, on the reverse strand, counting down.
CTAAGATCATTCGGTACTAAGATCTCCAGTACTAAGATATCTGATACTAAGATCATCCGGCACTAAGACGCCTTCTGATTAGACGTCAACCTCACAGAACGAAAAAAGGGAAATCTGAGAAATTCTACGCTTCTTGAAAACAATACAACTCTACAGCGCATGCGACAACAGCGTCGAATTTCAATGCGGAAACTCCAAACTACTTTATGGTCTTAGTTTAATCATATCATTGAAGCATTTTTTAGCGATTGAAATTCAAATCAACAGTGGAGCGTTTTTAACGTTACACCCTCATAAAATTCACTACTTGCTAATGTTAAATGAGGCTATTTAAAAGTGGTACGTTTTAGGCGTTCAGGAATTTTCTTTCTATTATTAGAATAGAAGGGTATTTCATTACAAAAAAGAGATCTGCTTCATATTACAAAAGTCTTGTTGACTTGTGATAATTAAAAATTGTGTCAACTCTTGGAAAGTCGTCTGATTCGTGGTTTTGGTTCTAGGTAACACACAAAATAATATTGTGAAGAGACAGGTCAAAGTTTGCAGCCTTGTGACTTATTGGATTTCACAGGGACTCAAAAGCCGGACTACATATTGAATTCTCTGGTTGGGACGTATTTACATTTTCCCAACGGTAAACTTCGCTCCCGAAACACGAAACAACCATGTTTCTTTGAGTGAACATATTAAATTTCCACCTGCGCGAATTCTCCAATTTCCATTTTCGGCAATAGGAAAACATAGGATCCCACTTCACCTTGGCGGCGTAAGTGCCACCCCTATTTTAATGAGTTTCAAACCCCATTTCGAAATGACGTATTTCAAGCCTTCTGTCAAATATTAACTCAATCACCTGTAACACTTTAGCAATTCGATGCCGTCGGGAAGCTGGGAAACTTGTTGCAGGGCGTCGATTGTCTCGAATTTCGACCTGTTTATTCGTTTTGCGGGCGACGTAAAAGACACGACGTCCTTTCTGGGTGATGGAAAATTTGATCAGTGAGCGAGTCTTCAGGTAGTTTCAAATTTACCAGTGGACGGAAACTACGGCAGTAAACTTGTATCATGAGTGAATGTAGGCAATTCAATATCTCATATTAAAAACTAGAATATTTCTATTCTGATTAATTCGGCTGATCTGTACCAAATATCATCAGTGAGGAGTGAAAGTTAGAATAATGAAAAGTTTTATTTGTTTTCTGCAACATATATCGGGTGTTTTTTTATAGTGATAGAACTTTAAATGGAAATAAAACACAATTGTATTGAGACTGAAGCCAAATTTTCTTTTTATTTGAAGGATAATTTTATGACATTTATGTTTTAAAAATAATTTCCGGCATATCTCCACCACGACTAGCTCTGCGGAACCGCATTCCAATTTTGGACCACTCTTTCGAGTAATTCAGGCATTATTTCATCAATAACACGAGTTATGTTGGCTTCCAAAGCTTCTATTTTTTCTGGATAATCAGCATGAACCAATGACTTTACATAACCCCTAAAAAATAATCCAGTGGAGTTATGTCGCATGATCTTGGAGGCCAATTAATTGGACCATTTCTCGAAATAATGTTATCGCCAAATCTTTCTTTCAATAAATCAATTGTTACGATAGCAGCATGAGGTGTAGCACAATCTTGTTGGAACCAAAATACTTCTGGGTCGATACTATTCAAATTTTGAAACAAATAATCATTGATCGTCGATCTGTAAGGAGTACCATTCACTGTAACTGTTTGCTGATTGAGCCCTAGAACAGCTTGAAGTTGATCCAGTTTTTTATCGTAAAATTGTGTTTAGTGATTTCTGGTTGAACGACTATGAAAACAAACAAAATTGCCGTATATGGACTGAAAACAATCCTCAAGAAGTTCTGCAGGTTCCATTGCATCCTGAATAATGCTGGTGTGTTTTACACGCTGGAGGCATCCATATTTCTTTAAAAACGATGCTGGAGCTAATGTTTCAGTGAATGGTGCTCGTTACAGATCGATGATCAATGATTATTTGGTTCAAAATTTGAATGGTATCGACCCAAAAGTGTATTGGTTCCAACAAGATGGTGCTACACCTCATGTTGCTATCGTAACAATTGATTTATTGAAAGAAAGATTTGGCGATAGCATTATTTCGAAAAAAGGTCCAATTAATTGGCCCCCAAGATCATGCGACGTAACTCCAGTGGATTATTTTCATTGGGGTTATGTCCTGATAGGATGTTTTATGCTGATAGACCAGAAACAATAGACGCTTTGGAAGTCAACATAACTCGTGTTATTGATGAAATAAGGCCTGAATTACTCGTTAAAGTGATCCAAATTTGGTTTGGTCGAATGCGGTTCCTCAGAGCTAGTCGTGATGGACATATGCAAGAAATTATTTTCAAAACATAAATGTCATAAAATTATCTTTCAAATAAAAAAAATTGTTTCAATGTTAATTTAAATGTGTTTTAATTCAATTTAAAGTTCTATCACTCTAAAAAAACACCCGATATTTGCCTACGTTACCAGGAACTCTAGTCCAGTTGTTCTAATAGTAGCTTTTATGTAGTAGAGTTGTTTTAAATCCAACACTTCCGCTTCTTGGAATAAAGCATCGCTTCCGTAACGGTTAGGTCTCTTGAATATCAACTTTGAAATTCTCTGCTGCATAACTTTCACTGGCTAGGTACGCGTTTTTATAGCAACTCCCCAACAACTTATAGCATATCGGCGATGACTCTCTACAAGAGCAAAATACAGCGTTTTCATCTGTGGCGTAGGTAGTAGTACTCTTGTAAGAAGCCCAAACTTGTATGACAAAAAGTGTAATTCATCATTGTATATTCTGACCCTTTCCTAGAATTAACCGTGATACCTGAACTTAATCTAAGTTACACCTTGAATTGTATAATTTTCCCCCATACTCGAGATTTCGTTAGTGACCGTTATTGCGATATGCTGCGAAACTTTTTGGGTCTAGAGTTACAGTATTTCAAGGTTTTAACTAAAAACGCGGCTTCAACAATATTGGGTCACTTGCCATACATCAAATAAAGCAATGGAAGGTGTTAACGAATTATTTCCTAATAAGGTCTTTTCGCGTAGGGGTAACATCAACTGGCCCCCCCAGAAGCTCCGATCTGAGTCCACTTGACTATTTTGCATGGAAATACTTTTAAAGTAAGGTCTAGGAGAATAATCCGACGAACCTGATGTAATTGAAGCGAAACATCAGGTCAGAAATGGCAGCAATTTCGAAAGCTATGTATCAGCGTGTGATTCCAATCTTCGTTCCCGATTAGAAGAGTGCCAGATTCGTAGTGGTCACCATTTAGATAACATAATCTTTTCCAAATAATTTTCCACTTCACATTGTAATAATTAACCATAAATTTCTTTTTAAATTCAAGTAGTTTTGTTTCATTGAAGTAACAAATACCTGATACTCTTTTTGGACACCTTGTATTAATTCTTATTTTTTAATCAAAGTTTCCACCAAGCAGACTCAAACTCATGATTCATTTCATTATCAGAATTATTTTAGTTTTGATGAATAAGTTTATATGAGCGATGAAAAACTTATCATAAGGAATCCATGACAAGAGTTGTGACAACTTAAAGACAAAAATAATTTCGACCAACACTTTGAATGGTGATCCATTCCCTGAACTCTTTGTTTGTGTATATACCAAACTGAGATTGTACGAACACCCTTTTCGATTCTGAATCACATTCGAAGAACAAACAAAATAAATTCTCGTTATTTTCGAGAAAATTCCCTCAGGTTCCCGAATGTCATCTGGAGGATTCCGCGTATTTCGGGACATATTTCACCCTACCCCCATTCATCAGCCTATTTTATTCATCTCGGGAATAGAATAATTGCCCGACAAAACCGTATAACGTAGACGGGCAACATCACTAACTTTGGACAATGAAAATAAACTTCTCAAAACGTACGACGTTCATAACAAAGTTGGCTCATGACAGTGTGGCAGAAGCAAAAAATATCCCTCGGGATGCTGGCGGATGCATCTGAAAGAGAAACGCCAAACTACAGGCGAATCGATAACAGCCAACTGTTAAGGTGGATTCACACCTGCAGACTCTGCCTCAAGGAAGGATGGACAAAGCTGCTGCTGGTATCCCAGCTATCAACATAACATTTTCGGGCTTATTCGAGTTTTTGGTTGTTATACAGATGGATGTTACACTGTCCCGATTTGAAGATCATCCTGTTACTATAGCTCATCCTCCTTATTAATTATATAACAGGAAGATTATCAACGAAATAAATTAATCTGGAGCATACTTTACTTGAAACATCAATATTTATATCCAGAAAGAAGAATCATATAAAAGTTGCAAAATGGTGCATGCGCCGGTCGTTAAGATTTGTGTCGAATATACTTTTTAACAATCATTGAAATTGCTACTCGAATTGCTACATTCGAGAGGAAACATGTTTTCGTTACAAATTTGATACTGCAACGCTACTTTCAGTTCAAGTTGTGCAGGATAGTGTGCATCTAACTTTAAAGCAAGCTCAGATGTTAAAAAAAAACAGCGAAACGTCCCTGAACTGAATTATCCCCTCGAATTCCTCTGCGCCGGGATGGAATCCTCAGTCGTTCAGTATTTATATTCCGCGTCAGTGGAATAATTAGAAACCTTTAATCAATGCGGACTAGAAACGCAGAAATATTTACAGATATTCATTATCTCGACTTCGTAATTTCGGGTTCTTCTCTTTATTCATTCGATTCAATATGATTCGATTCCAGCTTTTCTGTAGCGACCTAACTGTATTTCTTTATGAGTTGTTTATCTTTCTGTCATGAACTCTATCTAGTGAATTATAGGGTTTATTTAATATTCTGATGGTTTTAAATTTACTTGGTGCGCGTAATGACGTGGAGGGTGTTTTTTTGGAGTCATATAACTTTCGATACAGATAACTGTGATTTGACAGAAGGTAGAAGCAATGTTGTTTTGATATTTCTATTCAGTAAGCATTGACAAATTATCATGGAAAGACTCACACCGCAACAACGTTTATAAACTGTTGAAATTTATTTTCAAAATCAGTGTTCTGTTCGCGAAACTTATACAGCACTTCGTGAAATTTATGGTTTACATGATAGTCCATCAGAGCAGCTTATTCGTCGAACTATCGATAGATTCCGGACAACATTTTCTCCTCTCGATGCAACAACAACAACCAGACAAAGAACTATAGGTACAGAAGAAAATATCGCTGCTGAATATTATAGTGTTAATGATGATCCAGATTTGTCTATTCGTCGACGTTCACAATAAGTTGCACTCTGTGCATCCACTCCATGGAAAATTTTGCCTAAAGATCTTGGTGTACACCCATACAAAATCCAACTTGTTCAAGAACTAAAGCCACTTGACCATAATAAGCGTCGTTTGTTTGCTGATTGGGCCCTAGAATAGCTTGAAGTTGGTCCATTTTTTATCGTAAAACTGTTTTTAGTAATGAAGCTCATTTCTGGTTGAACGGTTATGTAAACAAGCAAAATTTCCGTATATGTAGTGAAAACAATCCTCAAGAAGTTCGCAGGTTCCATTGCATCCTGTATGATGTGCTTTACACGCTGAAAGCATCATTGGTCCATATTTCTTTAAAAACGATGCTGGAGCTGATGTTTCAGTGAATGGTGCTCGTTACAGATCAATGATTATTTGTTTCAAAATTTGAATGGTATCGACCTAGAAGTATATTGGTTTCAACAAAATGGTGCTACACCTCATGCTGCTACCGTAACAATTGATTTATTGAAAGTTGGCGATAACATTATTTCGAGAAATGGTCCAACTAATTGACCTTCAAGATCATGCGACATGACTCCACTGGATTATTTTCTTTGGAGTTATGTCAAGTCATTGGTTTATGGTGATGAACCAGAAACAATAGACGCTTTGGAAGCTAACATAACTCGTGTTATTGATGAAATAAGGCCTGAATTACTCGAAAAATTGGTCCGCAATTGGTCTGGTCGAATGCGGTTAAAGCTAGTCGTGGTGAACATATGCCGGAAATTATTCTTAAAACATAAATGTCATAAAATTATCTTTGAAATTAAAAAAATTGGCTCTAATCTTAATTGAAATGTGTTTTATTTCAATTTAAAATTCTATCACTCTAAAAGAAACACCCGATATTAATACTCATTTGAATGTATCAGATTGAATAAATGAATATTATAAAATGAAATAATTACGATATAAATACAAGCTTATACATGTGTTGAAGATTTTTTCTAAGAAGGCCGTATTTAGATCTAAATAGAATCATAAAGATTGAACTCATCAGATGAATGAATTTGTGACTGGATTAAACTGAATCTTCGAACATATTCAACATGGACATAAATATCAATAAGTGCATTGATATTTAGCAAAATTTCTGTAATTTCTGTGGACGAACATAAAATACGTAGTGACGTATTCTATGTTCGTCCACAGAAATTACACAAAGATTTTAAGGTATTAATGAAACAAAGTTTGCATTCTTTAAGTATTCATTTCATATTTTTAATATTTTATATTTTCTTTGTATTCTTTCATTAGTTTTGATGCTGTGTAATGATTGTTGATTCTACATGTCTACTAAATTAGAACTGTGTTTTCTTAGATTTTTATTTTATTCTATTTGATTCTTAAAACTTTTTGAAGAAAATTTTTCATAAAATTTATATTTGTGGTACGGTCAGAATAAATCTGTATGAAATTTGAGATATTGTAATAATCCTTCTATAAAGCTAAAAAAACTCCTTATTATTATTTTATTTCATATATAATAGAGTTATCGATGTGGTGATTCCAAATGACCTTTAAGAGCTAACGTATACTCGAATGCGAAAAACTGAAGTTCACTGAATATTTTCGGATTAGTTTCGAAATGGTTTGAATTATTTTGATCGAATCCATTCTGCATTATATGCAGAAAACGGACACAAAGTATGAAACAATGCATACGTACACATTATTTTATGGACTTGAATTTATGTATCTTCACTTCCAAGGACAGTGTATTTTGATGACATAAACTATTGCATCAATTTTACGATGTTCATAAAATCGTTCTACTGAACCTCTGTTATATCACAATCACATTTTAGATCCGGAAAGCTAGGAATCTAGGCACGTATTTGAGAATAAAATATCGAATTCCCCGTAGAATGAATCATTCTAGAAATTTCCTGGATGTGCTCTATAGTCTAGTCAACAAGTGCCTTTTGGCTCAACTTTTTTCACCAGTCTCCGAAAATTAAGATCAAGGTGTCATTCGATTCGGAATGGCATCTAGATGATTTTTGAAAAAAATGTTCCGCTTGCAAAAATTGCAAAAGTTATTAACAATTAACTAAAAAATAAGAAGGTTTAGTTTTTTGTGAATATCTCAAAAGCTAATAAAGATTTTTGAAATAAAAAAAAAGATTCAAAAAGAGGAAGAAATTTCCTAAAAAACTGTCGACTTCCGGAATAGTAGTCCCAATATAAATTATTTTCCCAGAGGGATAAAAATACGGCCAAAAACAATGAAAATTTTTCATTGTTTATATAAAAAACAATTTGTTATAAACAAATAAATTTTTATTTTATATTTCTTTTCCCTATTCTTTTTACTGCCACAAATACAGACATGATTTTTTTTTATTAATAAACATATTTAAAAATAAAAAAAAATAATAAAAAAATTAATAAAAAAAAATCATGTCTGTATTTGTGGCAGTAAGAAGAATAGGGAAAAAAATATAAAGTAAACATTTATCTGTTTATAACAAATTGTTCATTATATGAACAATGAAAAATTAAACAAAACTATTTTTTTTTTATATGGAAAAGAAAAGTAAATCCTGATTTTTAAAGAAAAATGGTTCCTTAATATTAGTTAGAAGTGGGAGAAAACGATTGTTAATTAACAAATGCGTTTTTGAGCAATAAAAAAATTTTTTTAAGGAAATTTTTTTTTTAATCATTATTTGCATCAAAGATCGATATTCCTTGAAAAAATTTTCAATTATTTTATAAACAACGCATTTGTTTATAAAAATTTTTTAAACAATGAGAGATAAAAATTTTAAAAATATATTTATATGTAGCTCCTTACAACATAATATTTAGAAAAAAAATTTTTTTCGATAATTAATCTAAGTTTTTAATTTTGCAACAACGAAAATTGTTAATAAAAAACTGAAAAATAAACATTTTTGAATTTTTCCAACGGAGATCTATTCTGAAGTCTTCCAAAAATTGCTCCAAGAGAGGAAAAAAATCTCAAGTTAATAGTTTAACAATTATCACACTTGCAATGTTCATGTCAAGCAGAAAAAAATTATTAATTAACTATTGCATAACTAATTGAAAAATAGAGATAAATTTTTTTTTTGGCGGATTATTGTTCATTCATCTATCCAGTATGCCCCTGAATTTTTTCATTTATTAAATTTCATATTTAATCTGTTAAAATAATTTTTATTAATAAAGTGTCCAAAGAAGGCGTGGCTTACGAAAGCCAGAGTACCCGTTTTCGGCCGTATTTTCATCCGTCTGGGAAAATTATTAATATTGGGACTACAATTCCGGGGATCGACACTTTTTTAAGAAAATTTTCTTCTTTTTTTGAATATTTTTTTTTTCATTTCAAAAATCTTCATTAGTTTTTGAGATATTTACAAAAAACTAAACCCTCTTTTTTTTACCTAATTGAAAATAACTTTTGCAATTTTTACAAGCGGAACATTTTTTTCAAAAATCATCTAGATGCCATTCCGAATCGAATGACACCTTGATCATAATTTTCGGAGACTGCTGAAAAAGGTTGACCCAAAAGGCACTTGCTGACTAGACCACTAAGCATAGACAGTTTAGTATGAGCGACAAATATTCAAACGAGGTTATCCAAAAAAAATCTGTGAGGGTATTTCATTTCTGATATTGATTTATCACATATCACTCGGTAGAACATTTTAAATTAATAAAGTAAATAAAATCAATTTGGCTTAAGTTTCACTGTTTATTTGATATCTGTTGACATATATATTTTTGGTTTTCAACCCATTTTCAAAACTGAAGAGAACAAAACTAAAATCCCATTTATAATGGTAGGGTAAATCACAGGTACAATGTACAGGAACAGTGTAAAAATATGGTGTTAGTTGGGTCCTAATATTTCACAGATAACAGCAATGGTGATAAATTGAATTGAAGTTGTTGATTTGTAATTGATAGCTTCTTACCATGTGCTAAACAAATTTACAAACTTTCTAAAAGGTCCATTCTTTTGCTTTCATTACCTACGTGTGAAATCTGAGTTCTACTGTAATCTAAGAAATGGTTTTTATTTATATAACGTTCCGAAAAACCAGATGTTATTTTATTATGTAATATACTTTTTTTATATTCTACCCTTATGTTTATATATCGTCCTGTATGACCTATGTAAAATGCAGGGCATTCGTTGCAATTTAATTTGTTTTTATTTAATCCTTTTTTAACACCATTCCGTCTTTGCTATTGACTAAGAGTGAACCTAACTTTTTCTTATTTGTACAAATAATAATATAAAATAAAATAGAAAGGCTTTTTACTTGATAGAAGAAATATAACAAAATTTGAATATCAAAACAAATTGAAATATGTTTATCTTCTACAATTTTAATTTCCAAAAGAATTTTTTATTCAAAAAACTTTTAGAACTAAATTAATGTCTAAAACAAGCACCGCTTACATTTAATAGACGTTTATAATCAAAACTCAATATACAATGTCAAATGAAATAAATAACCCAACAGATATACGAAAGTAATTAAAATTAATAAATAAATATTCAAAGGAGACAAAATTTTGTTTCTGGTTTTATCTTTAAAAAATACTACTTGCCTTATAAAAACATGAACACACTTAAAGGACTTCCCAAAGAATATAATTTATTTGAAATATTTAATATATTTAAATATTCGAACAAATTATTTCAAAAATCTCTAAAAAATGTGCACTATATCTTCAAAAAACAAATATAATTCTAGATAATCCCGTCTTCAGCCCTTTTTCAATATTACAAATATCAAAATCAAAAACATAACCTACATCACTCACGTGTTAAAAGACTTAAGCTTCGAACTACAGATCAACTATATATTCAAGATTGATCTGTGTTCTAACAAAATCAAAGAACAAAGTGAGTTATTTTAAGGTTTACTTAAATTCATTGACATTCTATAATGAGATTTATTGAAGCCAAAATATAATTATATATTATATATAAAATAAAATAGAAAGGCTTTTTACTTGATAGAAGAAATATAACAAAATTTGAATATCAAAACAAATTGAAATATGTTTATCTTCTACAATTTTAATTTCCAAAAGAATTTTGAGTGATGTAGGTTATGTTTTTGATTTTGATATTTGTAATATTGAAAAAGGGCTGAAGACGGGATTATCTAGAATTATATTTGTTTTTTGAAGATATAGTGCACATTTTTTAGAGATTTTTGAAATAATTTGTTCGAATATTTAAATATATTAAATATTTCAAATAAATTATATTCTTTGGGAAGTCCTTTAAGTGTGTTCATGTTTTTATAAGGCAAGTAGTATTTTTTAAAGATAAAACCAGAAACAAAATTTTGTCTCCTTTGAATATTTATTTATTAATTTTAATTACTTTCGTATATCTGTTGGGTTATTTATTTCATTTGACATTGTATATTGAGTTTTGATTATAAACGTCTATTAAATGTAAGCGGTGCTTGTTTTAGACATTAATTTAATTCTAAAAGTTTTTTGAATAAAAAATTCTTTTGGAAATTAAAATTGTAGAAGATAAACATATTTCAATTTGTTTTGATATTCAAATTTTCAAATAATAATAATATTATTCTGTTTTAGTCTATCGCAAATTTTATTTCATATTTGTAGTATGAAATTTATCGTATAGAATTTTTCCTTTCTTTGTCCTGAAGAATAGGGTAAGGAGAAGCTATAGCTTTTTCATACTGTTTTTCAAAAATTATTTTATCGATTACGTTCGTATTGGAACCATTGTTCGACGCTTATGACTTCAAAACTTTAATTTTTTTGTTAAAGTTTTTCTATTTCATTTCTATTGAATTTTCCACGTGAATATCGAAATTTTTGGATAGTATATTCGAGGAATCGGAATTCCCCAACAACCAATGTTAAGTTAAATAAAAAAATGAATATTTTCACAATTAATTAAATGTCAACCATTGTTTGGTCAACACTGTGGCTTCTTTAGGTTTACATTTCAAACATACTTCAAAAGTTTCAATTTGGCTATGGTTCAGGCAGAAAATCGAAAAAATGGAAATAAAAATAATTACCAATTTTCAGAAATACCTATTAAGAAAAATGTGCGAAAATTGATACAAATAGCCGTAAAATATATGAGGCTATGTGCAAAAACATTCAGCAAGAGACATCTGTTTGCTCGTTGAGAAGAATTTTATTGTTTTTATACCTTTTAATTTCGACTGCTTTCAATAGTCTGGTACTCTTAATTTCATTATGAAAACGTAGTTGTAATTGAAATTATGTACAAGTTATTTCGAGTGACTGGCATATGATGAGTGTGAGATGTTTGACATTTATCTTTTCTGGAGTTTATGTAATCTTTACTTGAAGAATCTATCTGATTGATCAATATAACCTATAAAGTAACCATAACAAGCCGACGTATAAATTCCAGATTGTCATTTGTGTTGATTTGAAAATGGTTAACTATCTTTTAGGTCAACAAGGGTGCTACACAAAGTTCCCTTGTTTCATGTGCCTCTGAGACAGTCGTGACAAATAGAAAAAATTTAGCCAGTGTGGGAAGAGCTAAGAATTGGTACAAAAAATATTACAAATGTGCCTTCAGTTAGCCTTCATATTGAACTTAGTATAATGAAACAGTTTATGAAGGCGCCTGACCAAAGTGGCGTAAGTTCCAATTTTTTTTCAAGCAAGTTTTCAGGATTAAGTGAAGAAAAATTGAAAGCTGGTTTTTTTTGGGCCACATATAAAGCAATTGGTGGAAAATCCTTATTTTGTCGAATCAATGACTGAAGTCAATTCCTAAGCTTGGAATTCTTTTGTTATGAGTAATTTCCTAGGCAAAAAGAAATCTGGCGACCACGTCGAGTTCGTGAGTACATGCTATCGAACTTGCACGAGCTAGAAAGCAACATGAGCACAAGAATCCACTCACAGTCAGATCGATTTCGACCAAATCTGGATGATTTTACTGAGGAGCAGGGTGAAAGGTTTCATCAAGATCTTAGGACAATGGAAAAGCGTCATCAGGAGCGGTGGGACTCTCATATGATTGCAGACTACTTCTGGAGTTTGCAACGAGATCCACCTACAATTCATTCAAGGAATTCTTATAAAAGATAATCAAACTATTTATCTACAAAAGTAAAGCTATTAGCAAGGTTCTTAAGATTGCTCCGGATGTTTCATTTATTCTTCCTATGATCTAAAAGGTTTTTTGGCTAAAACTTGATTATTCGAAGCTTCAACTGTAAAATCTTCTTACTGTTTAGGAATTCCTTCCTGTAAGATTTCAAGAAAAGAAAAAACATACCGATTTAATAATTTCCGCGTTCAATATAAACTCGAGTCCAAACTAATGGACGCACATGTTTTCAAATGAAAATTTAACGAGTCTAATTCTGAAAACAATATAGACTATTCAATATTCCGCAGCAATACGCAAACAGTCCAGATTGAAAAGAAAACAAAATAATGTGGCGATAAATTATGCTCAAACAAATTAAATGGCAGCAGTTCGAATGGAAAATGTGGCATAAATATTATACATATTTAAATATCGCAATATTGAAGCATATGATGGAAATATTTTTGGCGATGTTGCTCATCAAACTATAATTTCAATCAATTTGATATTCGTTTAAATATTCATTCGAAATTCGCCAACGAAATATTCGTTCTACATTTTATTATTGTGAGTTGATGCGATCAGAATTATTTCTGTGCGAGAACAACGTATTCAATCTGCATTATTGAACAGTTTGAATATCGATAACATCAATTGAATGTTAAAATTCCATTCAATCTATCTATTTTCCGAATTCAATCTTTTTTTTCGATGAAGATTTTGCGAAATTAAGGCGTTCAAATTTCATATACAAAAATGTATGATGACTACCTGGTGTCTATAAAAGTGAAAGAGAGATTTATCTTTTGTTGATTGTTTTTATTTTTGTGAACATGAAGGTGGACTGAAAATTATCAATTTTTAGTTCAGAATAATATATTCTAAATTCTACACTTTGTACAAAAACTATTGAAATGATATCCTTATATATTATCAATATAAAATATTTTTCAATGTCTCGGGAAAAACCTTTTTACATCTCGACATGAAACGTTTTGAAACAAATAATTAAAATAATCCAGTGAAGTTATGTTGCATAATCTTGGAGGCCAATTAATTGGACCATTTCTCGAAATAATATTATCGCCAAATCTTTCTTTCAATAAATCAATTGTTACGGTAGCAGCATGAGTGTAGCACCATCTTGTTGGAACCAAAACACTTCTGGGTCGATACCATTCAAATTTTGAAATTAATAATCATTGATCATCGATCTGTAACGAGCAACACTCACAGTAACATTAGCTCCATCGTCGTTTTTAAAGAAATATGGACCGATGATACCTCAAGCGTGTAGAGCACATTATACAGTGCATTTGCAGGAATCAATGGAACCCGCAGAACTTCTTGAGGATTATTTTCACTCCATATACAGCAATTTTGCTTGTTTACATAGCCGTTCAACCAGAAAAGAGCCTCATCACTGAACAGAATTTTACGACTTAAAAGTGGATCAACTTCAAGCTATTCTAGGGCCCAATCAGCAAACAAACGATGCTTATTATGGTCAAGTGGCTTTAGTTCTTGAACCAGTATGTTTGGTATGGGTGTATGGGTGTAGACAAAGACTTTCACGCAAAATTTTCCATGTGGTGGTGGCACAGAGTCCAACTTGTAGTGAACGTCGACGAATAGACAAATCTGGATCATCATTAACATTATGACATACAGCATCGATGTTGTGTTGTTATTATTGTTGCATCGAGTAGAGAAAATGTTGTCCGAAATCTATCGATAGTTCGAAGAATAAACTGCTCTGATGGATGATTATGTGAACCATAAATTTCACGAAGTGCTCTGTAAGTTTGGCGAATAAAACACTGATTTTGAAAAAAAATTTCACCAATTTGTAAAAGTTGTTGCGACGTGAGTCTTTCCATGATAATTTGTCGATGCCTACTGAAGAGAAATGTCAAAACAAAAAAATAAAAAACACTCGAACACCCGATGTATTAACATACAAATACAAGAAATTTAACTATTCCAAAAGTATCTAAAATTCTCAAAATAAAGAATCAAATAAAAATAATTGTAAGAGAACTCCAACATTTGATAGCTGCTATTTCTTTCTCTAGATATCTTCAGAAATGTATTGAATTCATATTCAAATATAACATAAGAGCCAAATTTAACTTACCAAATAAGATAAAACTTAGAATGAATGAACTCGCAGTAAACTTTACAGTATCCAAAATAAAACAGAAATTTTCAACGTGTTGTTACACTTAACCAATAATCATTTATTCTCGGAACACGGAAATACATAACCAGAATTATTCACTCCAAATAATATCCCATGATAAAAAAAATAATCAGAATTTCAAAAATAATTAATAATTAAGGAATATATTGTGGATATTTCGAATTAAATTCATATAGAGTCTAAATATCTACAATATATTATATATATATATATATATATATATATATATATATATATATATAATATATATTGTATATATATTATATATAATATATATTGTATATATATTATATATATATACAATATATATACTTAAGAATATCATTAATTTTGATGGGGTTGTTGTTATTTTTAATCAATATTTTTTTACGATTTGTATTGTTTTTACTGGAGGTATACTAGGGAATAAATTTTGTACATTAGAAGAAATTAATCTACAATTTTGAGATAATTGAACGGATTGAATATTGTCTACGCGTTGGATACTATTTTTAATAGCGTATTTAGCTAAAAAGTTTGTTTCAATTAGAATAATATAAATCAAAACTCTGGACAATTTAATGCTTGGTGATGCGATAAATGAAACTGGTCTGATCGGATCATTTTATGAAGTTTCATTAATGAATATAATTTTTGGATTTGTGGGTTCATTAAAGTGAGCGAATATATTTTTGGTAACTTATTGAAAAGGTTAACCGATAAAATATGTCTTCAACAAAATATTTTTTATTCAACGGTACAATCAATATTTGTGACAAAGGTTTAATAATGGCAAATCCACTCAGTTCAATGTTAGCTGAAAGTGCCATGGATGATTCAGAATCAAAAAGACACCTTGATTCGATAAGCAAATACTTCCCTTATTGGTATAGATAAGTAGATTATATTATTGGTTGTTTCAAAGGCACCGATCGACAACTGCATATCTTCACGAATTTCATTAATAAACTCCATCCAAAAATAACAATCGAAAAAGAAAAGAACTACTGCATTAATTTTCTTCACCTCACTCTATCAAGACTAGATAATTCACATGATTCCAGTATTTTCCACAAAACCACACCACCCACCAAAAGATTTCAGTTAACTTTTCAATAGAATTAAATATGATTGAACAGATAGCTTCAAACAACAGTTTCAACCCCTTTCTTATAAACAAAATGGTATCCATTAAACAGAAGAACATGGCCTTAAATCTCCTGTAACCAATCATAAAAGAGAACAATACACAGAAATACCTTTCATTATCTTATGTTAATGGATTATCTGAAAATATCTCCAGACATTTAAAAAATTGTTTTAATTACAATGCAACTTTTAAAACGATCAATAACCTTAGTACTTGTCATTCAAGAAAAAATCCAAGAACATTAAAGCAGTTATTAATTTCAACAATAACTATGAAATTATCCACGACGAAAGCAAAAGTTCTAGATTAACACTTTTAGAATCTCTTGTTATCAACAGTTACAATGCCCGTAAAATCCTTTTGAATGAACTAACAGATCCCCATTTCCGCCTAATGGCATTTTTGACCGGTTGAGTTCATGAAAACCCTTAGATTGAGTCTCTTTCAAGCTTTTCCATTCATGATAATTACGAGCAATCATAGTATAATTTGTAGACCTTGCGAATATACTCTCAATTTTACATTGAAAAAGGGAACCGTTGTTAAATAAGGAAACAGTACATGGCAATTAGCGCACAACATCCAAATGTAAATGGTTAAATATTAAAATATTGAATCCGTTAACCGATACAGCTCATCGAATTAAATTTCATATAGATTTTCCACACCTGACGACCCTAACTAATAGTGGCAGAATTGAATTCTCAACAATTTATGCCCGAACGGAGCACATGATGAACATTTCACATTTGCGTACATTATTGAATTGAAAATACATCACTATCCAGTGTTTGTTCACGTCGAGTGGAAAATGTTTATTCAAGGCATCAAACTTTGACATAAATACATATTCTGCTTCAGCGTACAGTCTTGATGCATTTGGATATTCATCTGAAAGCGTTCCAAATGGAATAGTCAAGTGCATCCAGATGGATTTACTCCCAGGCTGCAGGTATATTAATTTGGGTATGTTCAACAGGGTAAATGGCTACATTGGATACAAATTCATTAAATTTTGAATATTAGCGGCCTTTACTTGATGTAAATATCGAATTTATAAACACAGGTATTGAAATTCAATACTATTGAGTGTTACTAGGAAACGAATTGGTTGGTATGTATAAATTCTTCCTAGTAATTAATTAACGTCAATAAATTATTATGGAAGTTCCAAGATAAGCATACTTCAAAATGGAGTGTAAGAAAGGGATCTATAATCGGCTTTAACTGTTTATTTTCAGCCTAAATACATATGTTACAAACGTACAATTTTGGGATTTTTTTACCCAAAAGTTGAGGGAATTGTTTCAGTGTAGTTTGAACTGTAATTGCGGTAAAAACATTTTATCTTGTTCATGGAGTAATAGTTCTTTGAGCTTTTTCACCGTTGTGAATTTTCACTGAGTTCACTTTTTCTAGGTTCTCTTGATACATGTTCTAACTAATAAGAAACAAATAATGTACTTAATACATTCACTTCCAGGCCTTTTAGTGCGTTATGGGCTACTAAGAGTGGGTGTTCCTTAGGAGGTAAAAGTGAATGTGCATATAAACTTATCCAAGAGCACAGATAGAGAGAGATGTGTGATTATAACTCGAGAGTTGAGACAACGAGAAAATGTGATTAGAGCTTACCGGTTTATACAGAGTGTGTGTGTGTCTTGCGTGTCCTTTTGGTTGAAAAGACAGTGGAGGAAAAAATCGGTGTGTTTGTAGGCCGAGTGCTGTTAAACGACTTCGAGAGATCTATCTTTAATAGTAATTCGTGGGTAAAATGGCACAAAAATGAGACTGCGTTAGGGGTCGAAATGTAGCAAGGTGGAACTCCGGAAGGACATTTGGCTGTTTTCGTTTCTAGTGTCCCAATTTGGTTTCTAGGAAAAACTGAGACATATTTGAAAGGCCTAAATTGCTGAACTCTGGAGAAATAATTGTTATATGTAACTGCATAGTGAAAATTAAAAATTCCTTGTTCGATATGAAATTCGAACAACTAGATGATAATTTCTGTTGCTGAAGAACTGAGGGGATCTTTTTTATATACATATTGGGAGTACAAATTGATTCAGTCCTTTTTCAACTCAAAAATATCTGAATTCGTGGTTATTATTATAATTATCATTATTTATAGTGAGTAGCCGTCTGTCCACCCTAACACTACGTCCGCGCGGACTATTGTGGTTCACCCCTCATTTAAATTTCACCAATGATATCCAGTTTTTGGTTAAAACCGATAATCTTGTTCGTAGTGGGCTATAATAGCCTGACCAAAGACCTCAAATCTGATGCGAGTCACCGCTGGGCACTCTGAGACAATGTGCAAGGCTGTTTCAGTGTCCTCAAGGCACAGCCTGCATTCATCGTCTTCAGCCAGACAGATTTTGTGCAAATGCGCTTTCAGCCTGCAGTGATCTGTCATAATTCCGACAAGTATTCTGAGATTGGACTTGTCCAGACCTAGCGCTAGGTCTGCCATCTTTTGGTTTGAAGCTGTTCCAAGGAACGCCTTCGACTGCTAGCCACATCAAGTGGTATTCTCAGTAATGGTTCCGGGCCTACCAAATGCAACCTGGATTCAGCAAACGCCAGCCGATCTGGTTCTTTGTTACCCAAATAGTTTGAGTGGCTCGGTATCCAAACAAGAGCGATTCTGTTATGTATACCGAGCCTGGTTAGAGCCATGTGGTAAGTCCAGACTGTTCTCGATGTACAATAGCTGAATGTTGGAGCTTTTAGTACTGACTGACTATCGCTTAATATTTTGATTTTGCCGTGGTGGATTTGCCATTTTAGCAGCAGATTCGCCGCGGTCTCAATGGCAAATAGTTCTGCCTGGAATATGGTTGCGTATTGACCGAAACGCAATGAGATGCTGATTCTCGATTTACTCTCATAGACTTCCGCTCCCGTCCGTTCGTCGTTCGCGAGCCGTCTGTGAACAAGCCAAGGTCGATCCTCCATAGAACCTCAGCATGCTGGGTCCATTCGTCCCGGCTGGGAACGATTACATAGAAATACCGTTCTAGGCTCGTGACTTTTGACATTAGATCCGAGGACATCGATAGGGTGCTGTTCGTTAAAAGCTCGTCCAGAAGACTTGAGCTTTTCATCACTATTACCTCTGGTCTGGCGATCGCCAGTTGATGTAGTTTGTATGTGGTTCATTCCGCCTCCCTCTGCACAAGCAGGTGAAGGCGTATTGTTAAGAGCACCAAATTGTGTAATGCAAGTTCTGCTGATTTTCCGGCCTGGTAGGCGTATTGATGAGGGTTAGGGAGACTGTCAATCAGCACCTTTTCTCTGACATAGACATCAATCACCTTTTTCAAACTCTTCAGCGAGAACGATGTCAAACTTATTGGTATGAACGATGAGGGGTCCGGTTTTGTTCGTCCTACCTTTTGTATATAGGCCACTCAAGTTAATGCCCAGATGGTAGGGATAACTCCCCAAGCCAGACTTGTTCTAAATGATTTCAGCAGATGCGGAATGAACACATCAATGCCCATTTGAAGCAGGGCTGGAAATATTCCGTCTACCCCCGGTGTTTTGAATGGTTTGAAGTTATTGCTCCTCCGACCGCTTGTGCTGTGACTATGTTTTTGAATATTCGCCAGTTGCCACCCCCTGGGACAGATTGATGGTCTGGATTGAATCTGACATTTTATTTTCAAAGTATTGAGATCCAGGGAAGTGTTTGTTCGAAAGGAGCTCCAATGTTTTTTTTCTGATGCCAGTGGAACCACCCTCCGGTCGTTTGAGCGAAACGGTTGTTCTCACTGGCTCTCTTGAGAGAATCTTGTGTATTCCAGCAGTTCTGGGGACATCATTTATACCCTCACAGAATTTGCCGCATAAGTCTATCTTAACACTCCTACTGCTCTCATTGTAGAGGGTTAGAGCTTCCTTGTATTTGTCCCATTGGCCGTTCTTTTTGACTCGGTTGAATAATCTCCGAACCTCCTTTTTCTGTTCATTCAGTTCGTAATTCCACTAAGATGAATTTCGGTTATTCTTTTTACATTTTAGTGGGCAATTTTCGTGGTAAGCCCAGACCATGGCGGTTTCAATTAGCTCCTTCAGGTTCTCCAAGTGATTCTGTTTGTATATTTTAGATATACACGTACTAATGTTAGACCAGAGGGTTTCTACATAACCAATTCAGTCTATTTCCTTAGTATTTCTGTAGTATTCTAATGGTCTAGGAACTGTTCTTATACAGTAGATAGTGTACAATCGGAAATCTTATTGCTAATAAAATTAGTACTTATAGTGAGGTCTAAAACGTCCTGTCTATAAGGGGTAACAAAAAGGTTTGTTAGTTATGTTTACGACTGTTAAGCCCTCTTGCAATAAGTAATCTAGAAGTGACTCACTTCTGTGGTTGATGTCCGTGCTGCCCCACACTGTCTGGTGGGCATTGGCATCACATCCAGTTATCAGATGGATGGTTTCCTTCCTACAATGGTAGACTGAATCCTACACGGCTGTTGGTGGGTACTTCGGGAGCTCTGTCTGCAGGGAAGTGCGCAGAATCGCCGATGAACTCCGTCGCATTCCTTACCCCCCAGCAGCGGACATGAATGGATTCCAGCCTCTCAACCGAGATTCCGATTATAATAGTTCCTGGAATTTCTCGAATTCGTGGTAATAAACATAATAATTTCTGAAAGGTTTTTTCGGTCACTTGTTCAAACAGTAGCAACAGGAAGGGTCCAATATATTACTGATTCTCTTAGAGTATCAAACTAATAAAAATTTATATGAAATATTCGAAGTAATTAAACACAGACCATCAATTCCAGTGATATCGATTCGATATTGCAGCAATATTTTTTTATGCAACTCAACTTCATGAATAAAAATAATCGGTGATACGATGTATGCATGCAATAGTTGCTGTTATTCTGAAAACCAATCCCACAGATCGTGCAGCGTTATTTTAATGCTCCTCATCCAGAAAAATTCATTGCAATAGCAATAAAACCAGTTAATTCCATGCGGGACAATATAGAAACAACGGACCAAAACTTTCGAATGTCACAAAAAAAAATAAGAGTTGATGAAGAACCTCGTTCGGCTTTATTTCCATCCCGGACAATATAGGTGGCGTAAAGTGCAGGTGAAACATTATAAAACAGCAGGAAATGTACGTTTTCTGCACGAATAACGACCATAACAATCGTACGTTCAGACGGACTTATAAAGGTGGAAATACAGATGAGGGTTCAGAAAACCCGATAGAGATATAATATTCATCAAGTTTCCTCGAATTATTCGGGCAAGAGTTTCAAAAATTGTTAATTTTGTGCGCGGTAAAAAAGTATATAGAATATGTTTTCTCTAGACATGTAAGCGAAAATGTGATTACATTTTTGATCGGGTATAAATAAAAAAGTGATGCATATTTTTTTCAAAGTTTGATTTCAATAGAAAGGTTATACCTTTAAATTTACGAATAAAAAGCAATATCATTCAAATGATCGCTGCAACTGGCTACAGGACCCCATATGTTCAGTCCCATTTTTACTTACGTAGTGTTGACACTCACACCAAGAAGATGCCTGAAATCACTTGGCTGAAGTACCTGGTTTTCCATTATAAAGTGAGAAGACACGAATTGAGTTTTCCGAGAAGAAGATCTTCGTTTAGGGAACAGATTCTGCTAAATCTAAGAACGGTTCTCAAAGATTTTTCACTGGTGAAAGAAGATATCAGCGTGCTATTATCCGCGAAGTTTACAATGTGGTCCCCGGTCGTAATAAGAAGATAGTTGTGGATCAGAAAGAGGTTGGGCGACAAAACTGAGCCTTGGGGCACTCCAGCATTCACGTTGAAACTACAGGAATCGACACTACCTACGACTATATAAATATTCCTGTTTGATCCATACGAAGATAGCTTATTCAGGAGAGCCTTATGCCAGACACGTTCGAAAGTCTTGGATATGTCTAGAATAACTGAGCTAGATTTTTCATAGCGCTCAATAGCCCTTAATCACTCTTGCATAAAATAGCTAAGGAGTTGATCGACGAAAACCATTTTGTCTGTCACTAGTGAGACTTTTGCTTTCCAAGTAGCTAACCATTTCGAGATTGATTGCTGCCTCCATATTTTTAGACAAAATGAATATTATCGCTATTGGGGGGTAGTTTGATGGAAAAATCTTCCTCCCTTCCTTCTTATAGGCTGCATTCGGGCACTCTTCGTGGAAAATTCCTTTCCTGTATGACATAGGACATCGTGAATACTACTGGCATAAGAGCATAGCTCTTTCAACAGGTGACTACTAGCAGTCCCAACAATCTGTTAAGGAAGCAGATATTGTGATGAGGATACGCCTCATCATCGCGTATTAGCGAGAACTACTCCGAAGAGTTGAACCCACCAAGCTTCTAGTTTCAGCTTTAGTCCAAAAACCTATACCGTGACTGGTAGCAGCGAAGTACTATCCAACCTCTACTACCTCTGCAGTATCAGTTTGTTGTTTGGAACCAACTCACACGCCGAAGGAGTGTGTTTTGTTTCAATTTAAAGATCTATCACTCTAAAAAAACACCCGATATATAGTCTTGGGGTTCTTATCATGTATACTTGACAAACTGTTCCATAGATGGATCTCTACGTCAAAATTTCAAAATGCCCGGATTTCAACGGTGAAATTAAAGTGTGATAGTATTATTCAAGTTGTGTACAACGGACATTTTTCCAGTCAAAGCCAACACTCTTTGATGTGAAATATAACTGATAAATCTTATCATCGTATGGCCCACCTTTAGTGAACTTCATAACTTTAATATCCGTGGTAAATCCCACCTTGTTATGCGATTAAGCGATATTATGTTCGATGTAGTCTGCGTGAATTTCAACTGGTGATATATACTGGAAGAGCTCGTTGCCTTTATCTATTACTCGTTCTACCGTGCTAAGCGATCGGATTCGACTCAATGGCATGATTGATTTTCGTCGAATGATTTCGAGATTGTATCTGATGCTCTGTTCGTACCCGGTAAACCTATTTATCCGGATGACGGATTCTACCGATAAAGTAGATAAAGAGAGCGGTGTGAGGATGTTGATTTATCGAAGATTGGTGGGAAAAGACAGGAGTCCTCCAAGAATGCTCCCTCCTTCTGTTGGTTTGTTCATCTCTTACACCCTTTAACTTGTTTAAGCAACCAGTTACATTCGCTTTCATGTGGATGAAGACCGATGGTGGCATTCCAGAAAATTTGTTGCTGAACGATAAAAATTCAGTTGAATCGGTTCGAACTTGGCGAAAATTCATTTTAATTCAAAACTTTATTGAACATTAAAGCTCTCGAGGATTGCGACTGTTGTGAGGGAGCTTCTACCTCTTTACTTGGTAGGCGGTGTTTCGTTCTGAGCATGCGCACCTGAATTCTCCAGACAGGCCTATCTGCCTATGAAGCTAGTGATCTTGTGTTCCATGCTGTGCGCTTGAAGTTGGCGCAGACCTTCAGTCAGGTATTGTTTAAGACTAGTCGTGTCCTCTATAAGCTAAGCTGGATGGCTGCAGCAGAGTTCTGGGCAAGAAGGTTATCGCTACAACATGTTCGAATAGTCCGATTTGGGTCAAGTATGTACCGTGTTGTTCTATTATTTGTTGCCATTTTAAACGTAGCTTCGTAATGCCTCTCTCATAGAAGTCGTGGTCCTTATTGGCGAAAAACTCTCGCAATCGATTTTCAAAATCTTCTCTGCATACCATTATCACTCAGAAAGTTTTGCAATGCATGAAAAAAATGGTAACCGCGTGGTACCAGGTACGAACTATATGACGGATGCATTAAAACTTTCCAACTGAGTTTCTGGCCAGCCACTACAGACATATGTGGCCTGGCGTTGTCCTGATAAAATACGATACCTCTTATGTTGGTCAATTCTGGACGTTTCTGGTCAATATTTAAGTTCGAACGGTCCAGTTATTGATGGTAGATATACGAATTTACTGTGTGACCATATTGAAGCACAGTAAAACCTTCCTGGTTATTAGTCCTGGCTTGGCCACAGTTTGAGCTGCTTCACCGTGCTCTGACCGTTTTCGCACAATATTGTCGTATGTGACTTATTTCTTATACCTAGTCATGATCTGTTCAAAAAATATGTCCATTTCATTCCGATTGGCCAAGGTATCGCAGATGTAAATTCGATTCATCATGTTTTTTGCTGCTAATTCGAGTGGAACCCAAATATCGAGCTTCTTTCTGAATCCAGATTTGCGCAAATGGTTTAAAACTGTTTTGTGGTCTATTTGGATTGAAATAAAGGTGAACAAACAAGTTTACCTAGTGGGATCCTTGTATAGACCTCTCAATGTTGTTTATACTGAATTTTTAAACATATTTGAAGACACTTTGTTGCGTTGTGATGATATTATTTGCGGAGGTCCTTGAAAGGAACAGAATTTTTGTATAGACGGTCTTACACTTGAGTAACTAGGTAATTCCACTATGGCTTGTGAGCTGCTGGCAAGGAATTTGGGGATGTACATATCGGGTGTTTTTCTTAGAGTAATAGAACTATGGATAGGGATAACTGTTATTTGACAGAAGGTAGAAGCCATGTTGTTGTGACATTTCTGTTCAGTAAGCATTGAAAAATTATCATGAAAAGACTCACGCCGCAACAACGTTCACAAATTGTTGAAATTTATTTTCAAAATCAGTGATCTATTCGCCGCACTTATAGAGCACAAGATCCAACTGGTTCAAGAACTAAAGCCACTTGGCCATAATAAGCGTCGTTTGTTTGCTGATTAGGCCCTAGAACAGCTTGAAGTTGATCCACTTTTTATCGTAAAATTGTGTTTAGTAATGGAACTCATTTCTGGTTGAAAGGTTATGTAAACAAGCAAAATTGCCGTATATGGAGTGAAAACAATCCTCAAGAAGTTCTGCAAATTCCATTGCATCCTGAAAGATGCACTGCATGGTGTGGTTTAGACGCTGGAGGAATTATGGGTCCATATTTATTTAAAAACGATGCTGGAGCTAATGTTATGGTGAATGGTGCTCGTTACAGATCGATGATCATGATTATTTGTTTCAAAATTTGAATGGTATCGACCCAGAAATGGTTTGGTTCCAACAAGATTGTGCTTTACCTTATGCTGCTATAGTAACAATTGATTTATTGAAAGAAAGATTTGGCGATAACATTATTTCGAGAAATGATTCAATTAATTGGCCTCCAAGATCATGCGACATAACTCCATTGGATTTTTTTGTTTGGGGTTATGTCAAGTTATTGGTTTATGCTGGTAAACCAAAAACAATAGACGCTTTGGAAGCCAACATAACTCGTGTTATTGATGAAATAAGGCCAGAATTACTCGAAAAAGTGGTCCAAAATTGATCTGGTCAAATGGGGTTCCTCAAAACTAGTCGTGGTGGAAATATTCCGGAAATTATTTTTGAAACATATGTGCCATAAAATTATCTTTCAAATGAAAAATTCTGTTCATTAAACACTGTTCATTAAAAGCTCGTCAAGCAGTTCTGAATCTCCTATCACTATTGACTACTTGTGTACATAAGTCCGGTATTCAATTTTATTTGTTGTTAGTGGCAATCCACTAAGTACAATCTTGTGACATATCACCAAGCAGTGAAGTTTACTGCTTTTTTCCATCGACTGTTCATTGAACAGCATCTTTCGTTGCCCTCTGATCTAAAGTCAAAAGTCACGAGTCATGAACGGCGTTTCAATGTAATCGTCCCCAGTTTCATTCGAAACAGAAAATAAAAGGAATATAAGTAGACCGTTGCAATCTTTCCTCAAACACAGAGTTCAGTATTTCAGAATATAATTCGGTAAAAATACCGATCGTATATTTTGACAAGAATACAGAAGTTGTTGGAATCCTATCAGAATTCAATAAAAGTAACCTCTAAAAGCCGACATATAATCTCTAGACCAGATCGAATATCAGCTTCTTTAACTCGGGAATCTGGTTCGAAGTCGATTCAAGGTTATCACAAAATTATAATTATTATTATTGCAGAGAGGTCGCATCCAGAGTTCAGAACGGGATGTTATCCATTTTTATCGTCGAAGGAGTCGAAACGAAATTAGTTCCTATTCGACTATGAAGCAAGTTTGTGCTTACCGTTCGTAGATAAGGATCAGCATGATTATCTTATAGTAATTTCGTCTCGTATTTGTACGAATTTAGAATGGTGTTTGCTTTCTTGTAGATTCGCAATGAGAACCTTTTGCGACGACTTAGTTAGGAATTGTTCCCTGGTGATTCTGGATGTCGAGCTCTAGAGCAGGATAATAATTAAGAATTGTTATATACGTCTCATATGCCGTGCGAGAGCTGATTAAATGAGGGTAGTCTTGTGGAGTTTGACGAATTTAAGCTAGAGATAAATGGAAGCTGAATTTCTGTAATTTTCCACGAAAGTTTGCACTTACTGATCTTGTTGATAACTGCTTCCACAAATGATGGGTTTTCTCAGTTGTTTCAGGTATGAGACAGACTGATGTAGTTCGATGCAAGTATCTTCTAATTATACAAGCACTCTACGTTGTGCATGAAATCCAGAATACAATAAATGCTCGTTAAGGCTCAAAGAGTAAGATATTCCAGGAAAATTCAGGAGGTATAAATAGAGCACCAATCCTGTTACACACAAAGGGTTTATTTTGCAATTCTGTTTGATTTCTTGAGGGGTGGAGGGAACGCAAGTGAAAAAAGATCGATCGATGTCAGATACTTCGATAATATCCAGATTAATTAGTCATAGAGTAATATGGAATCCTTTGTACTGAGCGATACTCCCAAACGTTATAATCTACAGTTTGTAACCGGCCCTTCAATGAGGTTATAATCCCCCTTCACTTCACTCTAACTAATTTGAGATGAGGTGTTTTTACATAGTGATATTCAGAGAACGGTATTAAACGACGTCTATTACAAAAAGTGAATAAGGAAATCTTGAAATGAAATATCCAGGGTTGGTGCAGAATTCAGTGGGATGAGAATTATCATCAGTACTAATATATTAGTTTTTTTTTAACATCCATTGAAATTAATAATTACTACTTTTTACAAGTATTAAGTATATGCGATGTGTTTTAAAAAGACATGTAGAAGTTATCCAACATTATTGATGCTTCTTCAAAGCACTTCAATTGAAGTGAATTGGCCAAGTGCTCTGTAATCTTCTTATGTTGAACGGGTTTTATGTCAGCTGATCTATCGGTTGTTTTTTTTAGAGTGGTAGAATTTTAAATTGAAATTAAACACATTTAAATGTAGATTGAAGCCATTTTTTTTTATTTGAAGGATCATTTTATGACATTCATGTTTTAAAAATAGTTTCCGGCATATGTCTACCATGACTAGTTCTGAAAAACCGCATTCGACCAGACCAATTTTGGACCACTTATTCGAAAAATTCAGGCCTTATTTCAACAATAAAACGAATTATGTTGGCTGGTTTATCAGCATAAATCAATGACTTGACATAACCCAAAAGGAAATCATTCACTGGAGTTATGTAGCATGATCTTGGAGGCCAATTAATTGGACCATTTATCGAAATAAGGTTACCGCCAAATCTTTCTTTCAATAAATCAATTGTTACGGTAGCAGCATGAGGTGTAGCACCCTCACGTTGGAATCAAAACACTTCTGGGTCTATACCATTCAAATTTTGAAACAAATAATCGTTGACCATCGATCTGTAACCAGCACCATTGACTGAAACATTAGCTACAGCATCGTAACATTAGCTTCAGCATCGTTTTTGAAGAACTATGGACCATGATGCCTCCAGCGTATAAAGCACACCATACAATGCATTTTTCAGGATGCAATGGAACCTGCAGAACTTCTTAAGGATTGTTTTCACTCCATATACAGCAATTTTGCTTGTTCACATAGCCGTTCAACCAGAAATGAACTTCATCACTAAACACAATTTAACGATAAAAAAGTGGATCAACTTCAAGCTGTTTTAGGGCCCAATCAGCAAACAAACGACGCTTATTATGGTCAAGTGGCTTTAGTTCTTGAACCAATTGGATCTTGTATGAGTGTAGACCAAGATCTTCATGCAAAATTTTCCATGTGGTGGATGCACAAAGTCCAACTTTTTGTGAATGTCGACGAATAGACAAATCTAAATCATCATTAAAACTATGACTTACAGCAGCGATATTTTCTACTATAAGTACAGTTATTTGTCTTGTTGTCGTTGTTGCATCGAGTAGAGAAAATGTTGTCCGAAATCTATCGATAATTCGACGAATAAGTTGCTCTGTTTGACGATTATGTAAACGATGAATTTCACGAAGTGCTCTATAAGTTTGCCGAATAGAACACTGATTTTGAAAATAAATTTCAAAAATTTGTAAACGTTGTTGCGGTATGAGTCTTTCCATGATAGTTTGAAAATGCTTACTGAACAGAAATGCCAATTTAACATGGCTTCTACCTTCTGTCAAACCACAGTTATTCCTATCGAAAATTCTATCACTCTAAAAGAAACACCCGATATCTGTAATATGTATATAAAAAATGTATTTTATACTGGCAAAAAGACGCAAGTTGTAATCCATTTGCTAGAGCAGTAAACATCTCTTCTCTCACTCCATTTGCAGTGAACACTTCAGCAAAAACACCCCAGATGACGTGAAAAACATGACTAAGAGTCAGAACTTCTTGGAATTATCAAGCAGAATCTATAACGTTAAACCAATTTATTCAACTGTGAAATGTTCCAATCTAAAGAATCCTGAATTACAGAATATTCCGGAAACTTTTTCCGCCGAAGTTTTCATACAAATTCCACCCAGAGATGCAGCAGTAATTCTTTGAAATTCATCATCCATCCGCAGTCCTCAACAACACCCGATTGATCGGTACAAGTTGCCGCAGCAAAAAGGCCCGAGCCGATCGATTGGCTCACGAAGAGTGCAACTGTCGGCCATTTTATTTAGGAACTTTCGCGCTTTTTTCTTTCATCTCAACTTTCCAGAAAACGGCGGTCTTATCGAAAACTAGAAAGCTTTCAGTCGCATTTTTTCGACCTTGCTTCCGCTTCAGCCCTGAGATAGCTGAAGGCGACATTTCTGGGGTGAAACTGCATCGCTAACAGATTGAAATATTGCGGTAATTTGGCGCAGGGGATGAATGGTAGAGGGCTGCACATTCAAGCTGGGGACAGAAGCGATTTGCCCGAAAGGAATTTGACAACTTTTTAGGTACGTTTTTGTGGAACGGTTTAATTCTATTCATCCGTTTTGCACCGCGTTGCAGCGGGGGTTGAAAAAAGGGTTTTTTGTTTCTTTTTTCTCCAGTTCAACGATATTTCATCTATCGTGACAATATTGATGACTTGTCATATATTTTTGGTTGCTACTTGCAGTTTCATACAGAATCTTGAATACCATCATTTTATATTGTTGGGTTGTTCGGAAAGTAATTAAGTTTTTTTGGGAAAACGAAAGACAATTTTTGTATAGTGAATAAATATTTTATTAGATTATATATTGCCAATTCTGGTCCACCACCTTTTGCCATCTTTCTGGTAGTAGCATGAGTCCACGCTCATAAAATTTTTGAAATTTTGAATATCAAAACAGATTCAATCTGTTAGTCTCCTATAATTTCAATTAAAACAAAAAATTATTCAAAAATTTTAGAATTGAATTAATGTATTATAAGCAAAGCTTATATTTAATAGATGTATTAAATCAAAACTCAATTACCAATATCAAATTGAATGAATAAACCAACAAATATAAATTGTCAATCAAAATTAATAATTAAATATTTGAAGGAAACAAAATTTTGTTTCTGAGTTTACAATTATGAAAACTAATTCCTTTTCAAAAATCCAAAACATAGTTTGAGGACTTCTCAGAAAATATAATTCATTTGAAATATTTAAATGAGTTACTTCAAAAATCTCTCAAAATATGTATTATATCTTCAAAAAATGATTAGAACATGTTGGATTTTACAGTTTTATATGTTCAAATCATGGATATCAGTTTTGTCAGGTCAGTTATATTTGTTGTTGATTAATGTTATTTTTATATGTGAAACAGAAATGATGGAGACCTTATTGGAGTTCTAATAGTTTTTTGATGATATAATACATATTTTGAGGGATTTTTGAAGTAACTCATTTAAATATATTAAATATTTCGAATAATTTATATTTTGTGAGAAGTCCTAAAATTGTGTTTTGTAGTTTTGAAAAGGAATTAGTTTTCATAATTTTAAGATCAGAAACAAATTTTTACCTCCTTCAAATATTTATTCATTAATTTTGATTGACAATTTATATTTGTTGGGTTATTTATTCCATTTGATATTTTATATTCAGTTTTGATTTTATACGTCTATTAAATATAAGCTGTGCTTATAAGACATTAATTTAATTTTTAAAATTTTTGAATAAAATTTTTTTTTCAAATTAAAATTATAGGAGACTAACAGATTAAATCTGTTTTGATATTCAAATTTTTTAATATTCCTCCTATCAAGTAAAAAACCTCTTCTTATTATTTTATAAAATATTTTGTCTTTCATGGCAAAAAACTGATTCAGGTGATTCTTGACCTCTTCATTTAAAGTAAAGGTTTCACCGTTCAAAAAATTTTTCTATGACGGGAACAAATAAAAATCCGAAGGCGCCAGATCTGGAATATATTGTGGGTGTGGCAATGTATCCCATTCAAGCTGTAAAAGCTTTTGGCGAGTGACCACACTTGTGTGAGGTCTCGCATTATTTTGGTGGAACTCTATACCTATTCTGTTGATTAACTCTGTTTTTTTTCTGTTGAAGTGCATCATTCAGTCCGTTCAGCATATGAAAGTAGAATTTCGAATTAATTGTTGTGTTATCCGGTAAAAGCTAAGAAAAAAACGATTCCTTTAAAATACCACCAGACAGATAGCATCTCCTTTTTTGATGGATATTGGCTTTGGAAATGCTTTCGGCCGTTTCATCCTTTTTGCTCCATGATCTCATGCGTTTGAAATTGTTATATACAACCCATTTTTCGTCCCCAGTAATGATGCGCTTCAAAAATGGATCATTTTCGTGTCGTTTGAGAAGCGAATCACAGACGTCAACGCGACGATACAAATTTCTCTTCGTGAGAACATGGGGAACCCAAATATCGAGCTTCGAGGTTAAACCCAGGCCTTTCAAGTGGTCATAAACAGTAGAATTCGATAATTTTTACCTCTGACCTATCTCACGTCTTGTTATTCGCCGATTTGCATTAAATATTTCCTTCATCATGTCTTTATCAGCTTCAACCGGCCTTCCGGAACCTGGTGCATGAATTAATGGTTAAATGTGTTGCAAAACTAGAGAAAAGCTATAACAATTAGCAGTTTTTCCTCCCCATTATTTTTTTTGTATTTCGAGTACTGTTCTTCTGATGAGAAAAACTTATGAACACACAAAAACCATATTTTCGCACGGGAATATCGAGCTATTGTTTTGCCCAAATGTTTGTTATTTTCGAGAAATGGCCTCAAACGATTGGTTTGGGCTCACTGATGAAGAGTCCTAAAATAATTCTGTCTGGTCGTTTTGTCGCTAAACCGTCTAACTTTCGTAGGGAAAAAGCTGGAAACTTGAAACTATCAAAATGAATTCGCAGCCTAAATATCTGGCCTGAGTGAATAAATGGTCAAAATCAGTCCCATGGTTCCACAGTTATTCAGACTTAAATTTTTTCCTTATTTTTCCCTTGTGCTCTCCAAACATCATATCTGATTGATTTGAAATTTGGTACATAAAATTAAAATGATCCCGCGCATATTCTTGCGAAATTTCATGAGGATCAGATAATTAGAAGATTAAAAAAAGTTGTGAGCACAGCAGCGTTGAGCGCTTCCGAAACCAAAGCAGCACGCCAACAATCCAGTTGAGATTTACCATTTAGATATGAAAAAAACGATAAGAAAGCTTATGGAAAATTTTCTGAAGATCATAGGAGATACTGACAAGCGCGCACACAAATGGTAACATTATGGTATGAATTATAGGCGCCCAACGCGAGGCACTTACTTCCGTTTACGATGCTGTGTTCAACTGAAGTACCAAGCGTTATAACGAAAGTGAAAACCTATAATCACAGAAAGAAATAATTTCTAACCTAAATATCGAAAGCAGTTGCCATCCCACACGATTCCTGTTGGAAACAACAATGAATATTCAGCAAGGATCGTATTTCAGACTGAAACGTCCTCGTTGGTATCGAACACATTCTCCCGCTGTAGAGATTTGCAACAAAAAAAAACATAATCTGCTAGACGCGAAACTTCGATAGCGAAAATCTAGGAAAAGTAGAACAAATATCTCAGGATTTACCCGGAGTTTCGACGATGTTCGATCCGATTAGCATGTAGGTACGTGGAATTTCCATCTGATTTATCGTTGTTCTTTACACCTTGACGTTGTAATAGCTCAACCTAAAATATTACCCGAGTTTGAAACCGAAAATACCTGGCAATGAATTGATAAGCACCATATTTATCGAAGTAAAGCTCGATACTAGTCGAGATGTGGATACGGAAGATATTTCGTGAAAACGTTCGAAAATATGGAAGATTGATATGTTACTTTTCCAAGCAACGAAATCGCATTAATATAAGTCAAAGACAGAGTTATATCGGTCATAAGCAAAAAGTATTTCGCAATGAGTGAAATTTGTTTCAAAATGTCACGGTAGTCATATTTAAAAATACAGAAATATGGGGTGTTTGTTTAGAGTGATAGAACTTTCGATAGGTATAACTGTGATTTGACAGAAGGTAGAAGCCATGTTGTTTTGCATTTCTGTTCAGTAAGCATTGACAAATTATCATGGAAAAAGTCATGCCGCAATAACGTTCACAAATTGTTGCAATTTATTTTCAAAATCAGTATTCTATTCGCCAAACTTATAGAGCACTTCCTCAAATTTATAGTTTACATAATCGTCCATCAGAGCTGCTTATTCGTTGAATTCGCTGCAATAACAACAACAAAGAACTGTATGTACAGAAAAAAATATCGCTGTTGTAAGTCACAGTGTCAATGATGATCCAAATTTTTCTATTCGTAGACGTTTACAGCAAGTTGAACTCTTTGCATCCTCTACATGGAAAATTTTTTCATAATAGTTAAATTCGTCGTTATTCCTAGACTAGACCCTAAATTACTTCCTCCTTCAACATTTTGAATATGTGAATTTTTTGTTCGTGAAGTAGAACGTCGTAACTGAATTTAGACACTCTCAATTTTCCCCAGGGGTGCACCTGAAAGAAACACTGGTCGGGACCAATATTGTACGACGGATTACAAATAATTTATTTTTCAAATAAAATGATGACTCATCAGTGAAAAAGTACATTTTTCCAGAAAGAACTATTTTAATTTTGGCTTTCCATCATTGTCATGGACCTACGTAATCCTCACTAGACGTGGATCTGAATGATGACGCCGCAACAACGTTCACAAATTGTTGATATTTATTTTCAAAATCAGTGATCTATTCGCCAAACTTATAGAGCACATACATACAAGATCCAACTGGTTCAAGAACCAAAGCCACTTGACCATAATAAGCGTCGTTTGTTTGCTGATTGGGCCCTAGAACAGCTTAAAGTTGATCGACTTTTTTTACCGTAAAATTTTATTCAGTGATGAAGCTCATTTATGGTTGAAGGGCTATGAAAATAAGCAAAATTGCCGTAAATGGAGTGGAAACAATCCTCAAGAAGTTCTGCCGGTTCCCTTGCATCCTGAAAAATGCACTGTATGGTGTACTTTACATGCTGGAGGCATCATCGGTCCATATTTCTCTGAAAACGATGCTAGAGCTAATGATACGATGCTGGAGCTAATGTTTCAGTGAATGATGCTCGTTACAGATAGATGGTCAATGATTATTTGTTTCAAATTTTTAATGGTATCGACCCAGAAGTGTTTTGGTTCCAACAAGATGGTGCTACACCTCATGCTGCTACCGTAATTTATTGAAAGAAAGATTTGGCAATAACATTATTTCGAGAAATGATCCAATTAATTGGCCTCCAAGATCATGCGACATAACTCCACTGGAATATTTTATTTGGGATTATGTAAAGTCATTGGTTTATGCTGATAAACCAGAAACAATAAACGCCTTGGAAGCCAACATAACTCGAAAAAAATTGGCTCCAATCTTAATTTGAATGTGTTTTATTTCAATTTGAAATTCTATCACTCTAAAAAAACACCCGATACTTGACATCATAAACTAAATATATTCGTTTCTGTTTCCACATTATTCAATTGATGCTGACATAGTTTTCGATCATACTGGTGGACTTCGTCAGAGTACAGGGGATCATTGAAGTTGAAGTTCTTTGGAAAGCAAGTACAGATGTTGAATGACCGTTTCATAAAATTTACATATTCTGTTCAGATTCACATGCGAATGGAGAAATGAATTAATAGCTTGAAACTGCAACATTGCTTGTAACTTTCTTACACAATGCTGGTTTTTTCAATTAATTATTTCATTCTGTTGAGTTAATGCACTGTATGAATTGGATTTATCGCATGTAGAAATATAATTGCCAATTCTATATTATGTGAATTCAACTAGATAATACCTTACCATCTTGAACTCAAAGGATCGTTTACGTCTAACAGCTACAAATCTAGTTGTCAAATAAACTTTCAGATAGAGTTTGGTTTCACCTCTGATTCTCGAAGGTTCTAATTTATTTGAATATCAAAACAGATTTAATCTGTTAGTCTTCAACAATTTTAATTTCAAACAAATTTTTATTCAAAAAACTTTTAGAATTAAATTAATGTCTAAAAAATTTTAGAAGACTAACAGATTTAATCTGTTTTGATATTCAAATTTTGTTATATTTCTTCTATCAAGTAAAAAGCCTTTTTCTATTTTGTTCTAATTTATTTTGTCTTACTTTTTTTTGGGTTGACAGCTGTAAGACGCTTGAAACTAATTGACCTAAGCATGTATAATTAAGTGTTTCCCACGACTGGGATTAGAATATCTAGAAGTTCATTTCCGGTCAAAAGAAAATCGTAATGAGATTCATGTAAGGCATTTGATATTATAATAAGATGAAAATTAATATTTTGTTAGATTTATCTTTATGGCACTGTTATGCATAATCACTATCACCTCTTCGTGGAAAGAAAGTTTTCGATGTTCGAAGAAGATTCGTAGCAGAAAGAAAGGATAATCGGACACAGCCAGATCAGGTGAATAAGAAGGATATTCGAGAATTCGAACCCTTATCATAAATTGTTTGCATGGCAACATACAATTTCTGAAATTTGAATATCAAAACAGATTTAATCTGTTAGTCTTCTACAATTTTAATTTCAAAAAATTTTTTTGAAGAAACTTTGAGAATTAAATTAATGTCATTATAAGCACTGCTCATATTTAATAGACGTATAAAATCAAAATTCATCATACAATATCAAATGGAATTAAGAAAAACCAACGAATATAAATTGTCAATTGAAATTAAAATATAAATAAACAAACATTTTTTGTTTCGTTCCAGGCATGCGTACTGAACTCTTCAGATAAACGTACGAAGCCCTGTTTGTTACAAAGTGTATTGTTTTCTGATCCTATATTAATGAAAAATAACTCTTTCTCAAAAATATAAAACATAATTTCAAGAACTTCTCAAAAACTAATTTATTTGACATATTCAATATATTTAAATAAATTACTTCAAAAATCTCAAAACATGTAGCACATCCTCAAGAAATAATTAGAATTACGATAAGATCAGTTCAACTTTACATATAAAAAATAATAAAATCAATTAAACAATAAATAGACTTACCGAGTGCAATCTTCAGAAATATATGATCTTCAAAAACATGCACATAGGTACATTTATGTCCAAGGTACTCTATGTTCTATGTTCACAAAAAATCATACAAAGCTTATAAGGCACTTGGTCTTAGTTAAAACCATTCAAAAATTCAAAAAATTTTTTAAATTAAAATTGTAGAAGACTAACAGATTAAATCTGTTTTGATATTCAAATTTTGTAATAATCCTTCTATCAAGTAAAAAACCGTTCCTTCTTATTTTATTATACAATTTCTGTGCTATTGTTTTGCGAATGCAAAACACCTATGAATAACTTTTCGCGTCTTTCTTCTATAAATATTTCAAGCAGATAAGTCAGTAAGAAGGGCGCTTCTTATAAGAATTATATATAATAATGTGATGTAATCTCTTATATAATGACAATATATTAACTAGATATCCACATGCTCGTAGCTGGCCTTCTAGGAGTTCTTCAAGGGTCTGCATTGAGACTCATTATTTTTTAGTGACAAATGTTTAATTGTTAAGTGATGCAGAGAGTGAATACACTGAGCCCATAGTATGTTGAGTGTATCAGAAATTCCATTAATTATAAGTCATTTTTTCAGATTATCTCACAAAATTTTTTTGATTCGACTCTTTATTTCAGGATTACGAGGAAGATGACTAAAATTTCGTGACAAACACGATCCAACAGACAAAATGATCAGAGGAACCCAATCGACTCCTTTATACTCGGGCTACCTCCCACAATCTCCTTACCTGAAACGGCCATCTCCAACAGGCAGTCCCGTATCAAAGAGATCATGCTACAACCATGAAGAATACCAGAGAGATTCTATCTTCTGCTGCTGCTACACCTGTCCTGACAAAACCAAAAGCACCTCTCTTCTGGCCACCTTCGGAGTATGTTGTCTGGTGCTCATCTACACGTTATTCGGTGCCGTCGTGTTTATGGCGCTGGAGGGTGGATTCCGTCAGGAGTCCACCCTTGGCTCCTCGAAATCCGCTCAAAACGAGGACAGCTTGGTGGGTGTGTTGAGAACTCAGACGGTTGAACGATTGTGGAGCATCACGGAGAATTTAAACATTCTTTACAAGGAGAATTGGACTCGGTTAGCCGCGGAAGAAGTGTTAATATTTCAGGAATCGTTATTTAAAGTGTTGAATGACTACGAGGGCAATTTGAATCACCTAGGATATCCTCAAGCTCACAAGTGGAGTTTTAGTTCTTCGTTCCTGTATTCGCTGACTCTCATCACGACCATAGGTAAGTTCGTTGTTCAATTCGATCAACAAATGTTGCTCTCGGATTCATTGTTGAATTTCTTCACTGATGTGCAAAAAATTCTTTCGAAAAACTCTTTAGTTGATATCTTCAATCGAAACTTTGTTCACAGATTCTTCATTTTGTGAATTAGGTGCACTGATTTCTGCCATTGAGTTGGCAACAAAAAATTTTTATACTCACATGAATTTCAAGTCATTTGGTTTGTTTATATAACTCTATTCTGTCAGTTAATTTCCAGTATGTTTTTAGATTTTTGCAATAAGAGGCAGAAATATTTTGAAGCTACTCTTTATAAACCCAAGAGATGTAACCATTCCAAAAGAACAGAATTTTAAATTAATTTGACATCAATTAATACAACTCTGAATCTCTGGCAATAAAAGACAGAAATATTTTGAAGCTACTCTTTATAAACCCAAGAGATGTAACCATTCCAAGAGAACAGAATTTTAAATTAATTTGACATCAATTAATACAACTCCGAATCTCTGTATTACGAATGAACTCGTAAATCATATTATTCTTGCTAACTCACATCCATATTGTCATGGTTGCGTGTGTTCATGTCATCATATTGCTATTAGATACAACGTATAATTTTAAAAAGTATTTATGCGAGGATATAATATTTTATACGTGACATTAAAAAGCTTTCAGTTTCCATTAAAAACGATATGTTAGATCTGTTGATATTAGTGATTGTTAAATTAACCATTATGGTTATTATTCATATTTCGAACAGAGTATGAGTACATATCATAATATGTAAATAACATAATGTTCTATGACAGTTTGATTGATACAATGGTATAGAGGAAAAATATCTCTATTGGCACTTCCAGAAAAGTAACCTGTGAGAAGCCTTAATGCTAGAATACTGATTCGATTCACAAATATAGTATGTTTTTAAATGTAGCCTATTGTTTGAAAAACTTAACGAATGCATTAAGATATACAGTTTCACCTTTCATAGTTGAAGCTAGAATCGAAAATATTTGGATCAAATCAATATTCGAAGAACAAAAATAAAAGAAATCAATTAAAATATAAAACCATTTTTAATATTTTCCTTGTAAAAGGACTTTCAATATTTTTTAATTCCGTCAGTCACCTCATACATTTTATGAATGCGAATATGCTAGATGTTGGTGATAAAGTTAAATAATGATCAATATTACATGAATGGAGTATGCGGTTGGCTCTAGGTGAAATATTATAACAATTTTATGTGAAATAATTCACACAGTTCTTATGCTTCACAATTTATTCAGAATCCTGACAGTGTTTCGATCTTTCGACCATCTTCAAAGAAGTGCAAAAAGAGACAAAACTTGAAATTAAAGATGGTTCTTTAATGATACTTAGGACATCTGTGTATTTTTATGGAGCATGGAAATGGCATCATCCAATATAGGGGTATGCCGAATAGTATCGGGTGTTTTGTTAGAGTGTTAGAACTTTAAATTGAAATAAATCACATTTAAATCAAGATTGAAGCCAAATGTTCTTTTTATTTGAAAGATAATTTTATGACATTTATGCTTTGAAAATAATTTCTGGCATATGTTCACTACAACTTGCTCTGAGGAACCGCAATTTTGGACCACTTTTTCGAGTAATTCAGGCCTTATTTCATCAATAACACGAGTAATGTTGGCTTCCAAAGCGTCTATTGTTTCTGGTTTGTCAGCATAAACCAATGACTTGACATAAACCCAACGAAAATAATCCAGTGGAGTTATGTCGCATGATCTTGGAGGCCAATTTATTGGACCATTTCTCGAAATAATGTTATCGCCAAATCTTCCTTTAAATAAATTAATTACTACGATAGCAGCATGAGGCGTAACATCATCTTGTTGGAACCAAAACACTTCTGGGTCGATACCATTAAAATTAAATAATCATTGATCATGGATCTGTAACGAGCACCATTCACTGTAACATTAGCTCCAGCATCGTTTTTAAAGAAATATGGACCGATAATGCCTCCAACGTGTAAAGCACACTATACAGTGCATTTTTCAGGATGTAATGGAACCTGCAGAACTTCTTGAGGATTGTTTCCACTCCATATATGGCAATTTTGCTTATTTACATAGCCGTTCAACCAGAAATGAATTTTACGATAAAAAAGTGGATCAACTTCAAGCTGTTCTAGGACCCAATCAGCAAACAAACGACGCTTATTATGGTCAAGTGGATTAAGTTCTTGAACCAGTTGGATCTTGTATGGGTGTAGACCAAGATCATTACACAAAATTTTTCATGTGGTGGATGCACTGAGTACAACTTTTTGTGAACTTCTGCGAATAGATAAATCTGAATCATCATTAACACAATGACTTAGAGCAGTGATATTTTCTTCTGTACTTACAGTTATTTGTCTTGTTGTTGTTGCATCGAGTAGAAAAAATGTTGTTCGAAATCTGTCGATAGTTCGACGAATAAGCTGCTCTGATGGACGATTATGTAAACCATAAATCTCACGAAGTGCTCTATAAGTTTGGCGAATAGGACACTGATTTTGAAAATAAATTTCAACAATTTGTAAACTTTCTTGCGGCTTGAGTCTCTCCATGATAATTTGTCAATGCTCACTGAGCACAAATGTCAAAACAACATGGCTTCTGTCAAATCACAGTTATCCCTATCGAAAGTTTTATCACTTTAAAAAAACACCCGTTATTTGACAATTTGTTAAATTTATCTTTTTCGCAATGGTTTTGTTTATTGAAAGAATTTCTAAATAGTCCATCAATTTGCCCTCATCAACATTATATAGTAAAGTGACATCTTCCTCATCAAAAAATTATTATTTTCCATACAATGTTCTGCAAAACCAGTAGATTTCTGGTTTTTCAGAATAGACCTCCT
This sequence comes from Megalocaria dilatata, assembly GCA_034642435.1. Lineage (NCBI taxonomy): Eukaryota > Metazoa > Arthropoda > Insecta > Coleoptera > Coccinellidae > Megalocaria > Megalocaria dilatata. The sequence continues at coordinate 25,725,970 of CM067862.1, read as the reverse complement.
ATGTTCTTTGATTCTATTTTTTTTAAATCAGCCTATCTGTCCTATATATGTAGCATTACAATCATGACGATTAATTCGATAAATCCCTGACTCGGAAAAATTGGGGTTCCTTTCTTTATTATTCACCATAATTGTCGTTTCAGATTTTTCGGGGATTAGGGTTCATCCTACACTATAACTTTCCTCTCAGTATCAAGCGTCTGACTATCTCGGTTCTTATGTTTATCACGGTATCTATTTTTATGAATACAGTCAGTTTCTGCAACAGAAGTGAACATATCTCAACAATTTTTACCTATTCAGGTAATTGCTCCATTCATCAACAGTAAGTATAATATTAAGGTATTTACCTGTTAGTATCTTATTGTTACAATAGGCAAATATTGAATAGGCTAAAATACTTCAACTTTTATTTACAATAATAGAAGTTCAGTTGAGCCTTATATGTTATGAAAGAAACTCACATTTAATCTACAGTGTGAAACATGTGGACTTACAGCCCGCGGCGACTGATAAAGCCGCTAATATGACAAGACAGTGACGATAGGTTAGGTAGATGATAAGACAAAAGAAGACTGCTTTTAGTACATAGAAAAATGAATATCAGCGTTAACAACCACACTAATATAAAAAAGAACTTTACTAACTGGTGCTCCGAATCCGTTAGGCTCAAGCGGAATCCTCAACGGAGCACCCCGTATGATCCCACCCTCACCACATCTAAATGAAACATAATTCTGTCCTGATGAAATTTACCGTTTCCTATTCAATGTTGGTTGAAACTCCCAGAAGCGCCATAACGACATTAGGACACGTTTTGCGGAAGTTGTCTGAGGGGAATTTCACGGACCAATTGTAACTTTATTAAAGTAAATTGAATTTCATGATAACATCCGACAAATATTGAATTTGATCCTGTTTACGCTCTTCTTTGAGAAAGTTTGCCGATGTTAAGTGTGAACGATAATGTTTCCCTTTTTTTTGAACAACCAGTTCATTGGTTCATTGGATCGAATTCACGTCGCTGTGTTTCTGGGTTATTCTGTAATATTCCTGAACTGCTTATTCCGTCAAGTATTCAGTGGATTCGGTCTTTGCTTGGTGTGAGTTCATTTTCTACTAAAGCATCTTTCATTAACAGCGCCATTTTTTGTTTTGTGAATAAAATACATTACTTTTTATGACAAGTAGCACCATCCTGTTGAAACCACATGTTCTGCACATAAAGACGAACCAGTTCAGGTAATAAAAAATCAGTCAACATTGAACGATAACGATTTCTATTGACAGTGACCGCCTCATTAGCTTCGTTGAAAAAAAATAAGGTCCAATGACCCCTCCAGCATAAAATCCGCACCAAACAGAAAGTTTCTTAGAATGTAATGGAGGCTCTTGATGTTCTTCAGGTCAACATAATTTAAGAAGAAAAATTCACTCATATCCCTTGCGCAAATGTTTTCTTTATTGGTTTGGATATGTTGATGATATCATTTGTTGTTTTAAGGGAAACATATTAACAGCTCTGCAATTTTAATGCGTTCCTTAAAAATATCCATCGAAAAATATCAAATTCAGTTTTTAGAAAAAAAATTCTAGTATGAATTTTGTTGATCTTAAAATTTTAAGACATGTTATCAGAGACATAAGACCAGAAAATGGCAACATATTACAGTATGTTCCATATTTCCTATGAATTGGGACAATTTCCTTATAAAGGGTGATTCATTTAGAGGTACTTTTTGTGGTGGGGATTTAATTGCAGATTGCGCATGCCTTGTGTTAACTAAAGTGTCATTTATGTTCAGTAGTGTTTGACAATTCATTATGGAAAGACTTAGCCTGGCACAGCGTCTGCAAATTGTTCAACTCTATGACGAAACTGGACGTTCTACGAGGAATGTGTATAGGGCAAGCTTGTCAAGATCCCAACGACTAAAAAAAAAAAAAACGATTTGGAAGGTCGGTCCGCTTCAGTTCTTACACTAGTTGAATTTTATAAGCTTTTAAAGAAAGATCCTTACGTAAAATACACCAAGTTGTTGAATATGACAGGTCAAGCTATTAAGAACGGCGACGAATCAACACTTTACGGTCTTCGCGTACAGTCTCCGCTACCGCTCCTATATTTTCTTCACTACGTGCTGTGTGTAGTCTATTTGGTCAAGTATTATTCAATAAGGAAAACTGGGTCTCAAACTTACGCATGGTAGAGCTAATTGTGCTTTCGGTAGGCCGATTATGTGAACCATAAGTTGCTGTAAGCGCCCGATACACATTTCTCATAGAACGCACATTTTCCTAACAAAGTTGAACAATTTGTAAACGCTGTGCCGGGCTAAGTCTTTCCGTTATGAATTATCAAACACTACTGAGCAGAAATGGTACTTCAGTTACCACGAGGCATGCGCAATTTGCAAATAAATCTCCACCACAAAAAGTACCTCTAAATGAATCACCCTTTAAAATTGAATATTATTAGGTGAATTGCATCCAATTATAACAGATAAAATTCTAAACCAAAAACTAAATAAAATTGAATTGAATTTAGTTTAACCTTCCATAAAATATTTGACTGAAAGATATTCCTTTCATGGAATAGAATATCAGATAATATTGCCAAGTATTTTAAAATAAAACTTGACTCGTACATAGTTAAGAACGGTTAATAATTTCGGAATTCATGTAGAAAATAACAAAGACCAAACAAACAAAGACAATAAATCCGGAGTCTACGTTGACTTGCATTGTTTTCCCTATGGTATATATTCACGAATTCAAGAATAACAGCGAGTTAAACGTCAAGCATCTCACACATAACACATGGCAATCCTTTTTACTCAAGTTTTCAGCAATATAAGAAGTTAAGCTGTAATTTTCAGAGTTGTTGTTAATTAAGAAATTGTGGAAGTAGTCTTTATCATTTTATTTAATTTAAGCACACTTCTCTTATATGATAGCGTTTCATCCCGATATAATACTCTTCCGTCTGAAATCAACTCAGCATTTTTCGACAAAGATGCCACATAGCGTGCTGTTAGGTATTTCTGGTAGAAATCAGGGCGTAGGTAACCACAATCTCAATTAAAAGCGGATTCTGGAAATGTCAGAATTGATTTTATGAAAAAAATTATTTATATGAATCAAAGGACTTTTCAAAAATCCCCAAGGGTCGAAACATCATATAGTGTGAGGCATATTTTATGCATGTTTAACTAATCATTTTCCTCCTTCTTATCTCTTGGTATTGAAATCCATTCATTGCTTGGATAAAATGAAGAGACATGTCATCTTAAAAATAAAAACAACAAATATAGAAATACCTTTTGTTCGGCTCATGAACTTCTAGAAAATGACATCTTCCATCTATATGGATACACCTAGGACCGATATCCTAAATTATATCTCAGAGCATCTGTTGTCAAACCCTATTCAAAGAAAATTTGACAAGGGTCTTGACATCATCAACCTGATCGAATAGGTGTTGAAGGAGAGTGGATCCTGTTTTTTTTTATGATGAAATGAGCAAAAACGGGGATTCAAAAGTTACAATGGATCCGCCAGCAAAGTTTTATTATATAATTTTGTCTTCGTTAAAATTGTATTTTGCGCTATAAAGTTGAATAAATCAAGAATCGCATGGCATGTGGGTTTTCGCCAGTCGGTTGAATTTTACGTAGGCATAATACGAGCTGCCAGTAGTGTGTGAATAATAGATAGAATTATGGTCTGGTCTGTTAGAATGTTGATAAATGCACATTTCAGCGATAAATTTAATATTCATCCACTAGAAGAACAAACATGGAAAATATGAGTCCAGAAATGATCTCACGATGAGCATATGAGGATCATTTCAATTTAAATAAGTGCATAGTGGTTCTAGAAGTTTCAGTGATGAAAATGTAAACAATTATTTTAAATATACCTCGTGTTTGATTTCTTTCAAAATTCTTCATTAAATTAGCGGAAATTAAGTTGTTTTACTTTTAATCGTCAGGATATGGAAATATTTCAGAGATTTTTGCTACAGAGCGAACTTCAATACGAAAACTTATCAGAGAATGCATTGAAATAAATGGTGGGAATTTTTAACATTGAATGTGAATTGTTAAAGAAATGCTGTGAATGTTAACTTTTAAATTGGTCATAATTGTTAATTGTTTTATATTTTTAATGTTCTTTTTTAGTTGGTTCACGATGATTATGCTGTTTAATCTTTGCTTATTATTTGTTCATGTTATTCATTTAATTTCGATCATTATCGTTTTTAGCAACACAATTAATTTCAGATCAATCCAAATAAAGTTTTTCTTTAATTAATAACTAATTCAGTAACTGATTACGAAAAGAACAAAAAGTCTCTTATTTTGCCAATGCTTTATTTGTGTTCGAATTAAATTTACTCTAATCCATTTTTCAGTTTTCAAGTGGAAATAATTTGCTTTAAGATTCTGGAAAAATTCTGGAAGAAATTGAAAAACAATTGACGTTTTTGCCAGTGAATAACAAGGTGACAGGTTTCCAGGAAATTTTTTGCAAAGACTGTTAGAGTGATGCTTCATAATGCTTCCAACCAGCTGTAATATTATGATGGATCTATATAATAAACACCATTAAAACAAATATTATGCCTGATCACCAAAAAATCAAAGAATATCCTACCATTGTATAGTGCGTCTAGAAAGTACCCGGAATTCATTATTTTTCATAACTTTAATTTCTTTTTTTTTTGTAACATTCTAAGTAATGTTTGAAATATGTTGTGCAGATAGTCGGCTATAGCTAAAAATGCATGGCAACACTATTTGTCAAATATTGTTGATTGTCGAAAGGTATACAATTTATGAAATAATATCACAACTAGAAAAATAAAACCGGTTGAATATTTGTATCAAAAGGGTTTTCCAAACGTTAAAATATTAGTGCAATTGACTGAGCTGGAAAAAAGTGCTGTATATGAGGATGAAAATTGGCATATATATGAGACATAGACCAGTATCAGGAAGACGGCGTAAGATTAAAGGAAACAGTTTGAACGATTCATTGACCTTAAGACGATACAATCCGTGCCTGAAGTTTCGCAAATTGGCTAACAGATTTGGAAAGCAACGAAATATAAAAGTATGTCCATATGTCACTGAAAAGACTAGGCTACATATTCAGGAAACCAAAAAAAATCCTATTTTGATACCTTTTGAAAAGGAACGAAGGATAGAATTTTGTCAACGTTTTCAAGAAGATAATTTTAATAATGTTTTTATATCTGATGAAAGTTGTTTCCAACTTGGTGGAAATCAATTTCCAAATTTCCTACCAAATTAATGGTTTGGGAGCAATATCTCAGCGTGGTGCTACGCCTCTCTGTATAGTTGATGTTACCATTAATAGTGAAAAGTGTTGTGGCATGCTAAACAATTTTCTCTTTGAAACGGCGCATGCTTTATATCCAGAGGGGTGGCGTTTTCAGCAGGATGATGCAAGATGCCATACTTCGGCCTTTACTCAAGCTTGGATGCAAAAACACCAAGTGACAACCATTTTATGGCCAGCAGCTTCACAAGATCTTAGTTTCATTGAAAACATATGGGAACTAATAAAGATTGAAGTTGAGTGAACAGCTTCATGAAATAAAGATGATTTAATTCAGTCAGTTTTACAGTTCTGGACTACCATTAACGAACAATATGGAGGTGATCTTGTTTCGGGTGTACCTCGACGTTTAGTCAAGTATATACAGTTGAGTGGACGTTATTTAAGCAAATAAGATGAATATTTTGTTATAATCTTCTGACTCAAGAATTAAAAATATATACTAAATAATTACAATTGAGCTTTGTTTTTTCCGGATACTTTCTAGACGGATTATATATAACTTGACTCGCTAGAGAGTAGTTAGATCAAATTCATTTAAATAAGATGAATTTTGGCAGATCTATTTCTAATTAAATGCAAGAAAACAAGTTAAAATTTTAAAAGCACACAAAATTTGGCAAATGTGGTTAACTGCACAACGAAATAACTTCTTCATTGCATCTTGAATTATTTCAGTAAGCTACTGGTAGGATAGTTTCTGGTTCTGGAATAGGTTGCACAGTTTCATTTTGAGGCAAGAAGATCCGCCAGGTCCGCGATTAATTAGTAAGCACCGGGCTGTAAGATATCATTGAACATCGCTGTGCCTTCATACCAAAATTGTATTGATCATGTGAGCTCTGCAATCTCACGGCAATTACGCCGTTTACCTGACCCACCGCAGACATAACAATAGCTCGCCAACGCTTTGGAGGACATTTGGAAAAACATTCCTCAAGGTCTCATTGATAACCTCATTGACACAATGCTGGATAGAGCACAACGAAAAGCTAGACCAAGTCCCAGTCGAGATTAAAAAGTGATTTCAAGGTGTTCCTAACAGAAGGAACCGTCTTTGAGCCTGTAGATTTTTCTACTATGTTGTCTTTTTGAATCAGTCAATACCACAAACACAAAAACACTTTTTTCTTCTCTTTCATATGTATACGCAACTTTTCAACTTCAATTTTAGAGCAGCGTGTCTCCAAAATTCAATCAATTTTATCCTCCGGCTTGAATGCTGTGAATAAAGCCTTTCTATATCGTGTAAATATGTCAGAATCTCTACCACAACAGGATTTTGCAAAGCTCTCATTGTTCTATGTCTGATTCAGAAGCCACAGAGAAAATTCATTTTCAACTAGAAAATATTTCCACCCCAAGAAGAAACGAGTACATAATGACCAACTGAAACAGAAATTGAAACAGGCTCGGTATTCTACGTACACTTCAGGAAGCACTGACGTATGCTAACGAATTCTCGCTGGAATTAACCCCAAGTCCAACGAACCACTAATGAAAACATGCCCGCGAAAGAACAAAACCGCCAAAGCACGCCACAATTTAATATCTCCATATTCCGCTAACATATTTATCAACATTTCACATCCGTAAGCAAGTTTTAATCATTTCCGGGAACCGTACATATCTTTTTCAGCCTCCCCGCCAATTCCACTCGACCCCGGCATGCAAGAGAGCAATAAAATATGTACAACCGACATGGAATAATGTAATTCTGGTTTTTAGACAGCACGTATCGCTGCCAGAAATGAATCGGGCCGTTTCCGAATTAGCGTAGGGCGGCTGGCTGAAACCGCAGGATTAGCAGCTTTCTCTGCGGACCGGGAGATTTTGGATCCGCGAGTGTGTATGAGTTTACGTACTTCATGTTTGAACAACACCAGACGGTTTAGCTTTTGTTTCGGCGAGATCGTCGGCTTGGATGCTGTTTGTTCCCACGAGTATGTACACTGGTTAATATACAGCTACGAAACGAGAAACTCCGTTTTAGTCTCTATAATCAGTGAGTGGTTAATGTAAACAATGACAGAGAATGAATCTTGTGGTGTATGTAGTTGTATCTGTCTGCAGTTCAGCCACTTGTCAATGCAGAGTTTGAAATATAACGTGGATGACAGATAGGTTGATGAGTTCCCGATTCAATGGAGACAGCATTCGATTTAATTTAACCTTACTCATCAGAACAGTCTTCTTCAAAAGCAGTTCAACATATTCCAGCATACATTCTTGAGAAATTATTTATCTTTGGTCTTGAAATAGGTTTGTTTCTGTAAGTACCTCATTATTAGAGTCAAATCTCCCTCAGCTTTCATTTATTCTGTCACCGTAGCCAACGACTGGTTACACGGTACGTTGTCTTGTTAAAAGGTCACCCTTTCATGCCGTTTCTTCGTAATTTCTTTGTTCAATCGATCCAGCTGATGCATCCATATTGGACGAGCTTTCAATGAACAGCATCTTATCGATGCCCTCGGATCTAATGTCAAAAGTCACGAGCCAAGAACGGCATTCCAATGTAATCGTCTCCAGCCGGGACCAATAGACCCAGCATGCTGAGGTTCTATTGAGGAAAGACCTTCGTTAATTCACAAACGGCTCGCGACCGACGAACGGACGGGGGCGGAAGTCTATGAGAATAAACCGAGAATAAGCATCTCATTGCGTTTGGGTCAATACGCAACCATATTCCAGGCAGAACTATTTGCCATTGAGACCGCGGCGAATCTGCTGCCAGAAGGTACTACTAAAGCTACCACTCCTGTACCTGTTTGAGAAGAGGGAGGGGGCAAGGACTACATAAAAAATATCAACTGAAGATCGACAGGCCAGAAGCAATAGTGATGGGAGACAAAGGTGCTTGTCTTCTAACGAACAGCACCTGTCGATGCCCTCAGTTTAAATGTCAAGAGTCATGAGCCAAGAACGGCAATTTAATGTAATCGTCCGCAGCCGGGACGAATGGAACCAGCATGTTGAGGTTCTATTGAGGACCGACCTTGGCTTGTTTACCGCCGTCTCGAGAACGACGAACGGAACGGGAGCGAGACTCTACGGGAGCAAACCGATAATCTACATCTCATTGAGTCTCGGTCAATATGCAACCATATTCCAGGCACACCTATTTGCCATTGACACCATGGCGGATCTGCTTGATAAGACGGCAAATCCACCACGGCAAAATCAAAATATTTACCGATAGTCAGGCAGTACTCAAAGCTCTGGAATCCAGCTTTTGTTCATCGAGAAGAGTCTGGAGTTGCCGCACGGCTTTAAACAGGCTCGGTATGTATAACAGAATCACTCTTGTTTGGATTCCGAGCTACTCAAATTATTTGGGTAACGAAGAGGCAGATCGGCTGACGTTTGCTGGGGCCACGCTGCCTCTGGTAGGCCCGGAACCATTTCTGGGAATACCACATGACGTGGCTAAGCGGACGATATTAGAGAGAATGAACTCAAGACTAGAGTCTTTCTGGCTGAGCCATCCTGATCTGAAACATTCGAAGGCGTTTCCTGGAACAGCTTCGAACCAACAGATGGCGGACTTAGTGCTAGGTTTAGATAGGCCAAACTCAGAACACTCGTCGGAATTATGACAGGTGACTGCAGGCTTCAAATTAAGAAGCAAAACGAAATGGCTTCCTAGTTAATCCGAAAATATCGACATTATTGGCCCAATATGATTCTTTTCAAAACCAAAATCTAAGGCAACAAACCAACTTTAGGCTGATTGAAGTCCACCAAGTCCTCCACTAATCTATCAGATTCAATTAAAAATGTTCAAAATGGACGCCGATCCCGTCGGTTATTAAAAGACGTCGTAATTCTACGAAAATCAGCGCTCCAAGCGTAAGAAGAGTTACCGCATCAGGGATACCTGCAATGGATATCGGGCATTTTTTTTGAAGTGATAGAACTTTCGATGGGAATAACTGTGATTTGACAGAAGGTAAAAGCCTGTTGTTTTGACATTTCTGTTCAGTAAGCATTGACAAATTATCATGGAAAGACTCACGCCGCAACAACGTTTAAAAATTGTTGAAATTTATTTTCGAAATCAGTGTTCTATTCGACAAACTTATAGAACACTTCGAGAAATTTATGGTTTACATAATCGTTTAGCAGAGTAGCTTATTCGTTGAACTATCGATAGATTTCGGACAACATTTTCTCTACTCGATGCAACAACAAAAAGAAGGCAAAGAACTGTATGTACAGAAGAAAATATCGCTGCTGTAAGTCATAGTGTTTATGATGATTCAGATTTGTCTATTTGTCGAGGTTCACAAGTTGGACTCTGTGCATCCACCACATGGTGAATTTTGCGATCTTGGTCTACACCCATACAAGATCCAACTGGTTCAAGAACTAAAGCCACTTGGCCATAATAAGAGTCGTTTGTTTGCTGATTGGGCTCTAGAACAGCTTGAAGTTGATCCACTTTTTATCGTAAAATTGTGTATCGTGATGAAGCCCATTTCTGGTGAAACGGCTATGTAAACAAGTAAAATTGCCATATATGAAGTGAATCCCCAAGAAGTTCTGCAGGTTTCATTGCATCCTGAAAAATGCCCTGTATGGAGTGCTTTACACGCTGGAGGCATAATCGGTCCATATTTCTTCGAAAACGATGCTGGAGCTAATGTTACATTAAATTGTTCTTCTTACAAATCGATGATCAATGATTATTTGTTTCAAAATTTGAATGGTATCGATGTGTTTGGTTCCAACAAGATGGGGCTACACTCCTCATGCCGTAATGATTGATTTATTGAAAGAAATAAAGATTTGGCGATAACATTATTTCGAGAAATGATCGAATTAATTGGCTTCCAAGATCATGCGACGCAACTTTACTGTATTATTTTCTTTGGGGTCATGGCAAGCCATTGGTTTATGCTGATAAACCAAAAACAATAGACGCTCTGGAAGCCAATGACTCGTGTTATCGATGAAATAAGGCCTGAATTACTCGAAAAAGTGGTTCAAAATTGGTCTGGTCGAATGCGGTTCCTCAGAGCTAGTAGCGGTGGACATATGCTGGAAATTATTTTCAAAGCATAAATGTCATAAAATTATTTTTCATATAAAGAAGAAATTTGGCTTCAATCTTAAATTAAATGTGTGCTATTTCCATTTAAAGTTCTATCACTCTAAAAAAACACCCGATGTATGTCTTTACCGGATAATGGTTTGAAATAAAAACACTGAGTTTTGTTTAGAGTAATCAACATATACGAGTGATTCACAAGTCACGGAATCCTTCTTTCTGACAATCTCCTAATGAGCGTATTTAAATAATTATATAAATTATGAATTTGAGTCTTGTTGTTGAAATCCCTAATATGGAATTTTATTCAAAAAAAAACTTTACACAGTTTTTATGTTTCAAAATTTATTCAGAATCCCGACACATGCTTCTGTCTTTCGACCATCTACAGAGGAGAACAAAAAGGTACTTAACTCAAAATTGAAAAGGATCTTTTATTACACTTAAGATATCTATGTATTTTTATGGCGCACGAAAATTACAGCATCCAATATACGGGTGTTACCAAAGAGTATTTGGGAATTTGTTTAATTCTCCTTTTGTCAATGGCTTTGTCGATTGCAAGCATCTCCAAATGACTATTTGGAGCTCAGATGGACTCATCAATTTACCCTTACTAACAGCATATAGTAAAGTGACATCTTCCTCTTTAGAAAAATGATTATTTTCTATACTATGTTCGGCATAACCGGTTTATTTCTGGTTTTGCAGACACTGTATAAAATTATCATTCTTTTAATGAGATAGATGTCACTTTACTATTAGGAGTACAAATAAGTTTCCGCCGTTTTTTAACACAAATTGAATATTTATTATAGAAGAACGGTAATATAATGCTTGCTGAGTGACTTCTAATGTTAGAGCAAGTTCTTTTTGTGTTTGAGATGAATCTTCCTCCAATAATTCCTCCAATTCTGCATCCTCGTAAATTTTTGGCCTTCCACTGCGATCTTTGTCTTCTACGTTGAAATCACCGTTTTTAAACTTTTGAAACCTCTCTCGACACGTTCTCTCACTCAAAGCACCCTCACCATATGCTTCTACGAGCAATTGATGCGCCTCAGGAGCAGATTTTTCTAAATTAAAGAAGTAAACTAATATTTCCCGCAAATGACGTATACTCAAATTTTGACATTTTCAACTTATAAAAATTATATTTTACCAATATAAAATCAATGATATTAATAGGTTATGTTGTTCTTGAATGTCCAAACTATTTTTTAAGCCGGTTATCATCTGCGAAAGCTAACCGAAACTCCGTGCCGCGCCATCTACAATAAAACGGCGGAAACTTATTTGTACTCCTAATATATTATGTTAAAAAGGGTAAATTGATGGACTATTTAAAGATTCTTTCAATCCAAAAAGCCATTGAGTAAAAAGGAATTAACAAATTCCCAAATACTCTTTGGCAACACCCCTGTATTTGATGCTGTTATTTCCATGCGCCATGAAAATACACAGATGTCCTGAGTGTAATAAAAGAACTTTTTCAATTTTAGGTTTAGTCCTTTTTTGTTCTCCTTTGTAGATGGTCGGAAGATCGAAACACTAGTCAGGATTATGAATAAATTGTGAAATATAAAAACTGTGTGAATTTATTTTTAATAAAATTGTTTTAATGTTTCATCTAGAGCCATGGGTATACTCCATTCATTCAATTAATATAGAATTGAAAACTTATGACATGAAATATCGAAACATTTGGAAAACTTTCACTGTATATATTAGAAATAAATATTAGATTAATATAAAATAAATATTTCTCTGGAAAAATTTTTTTGGGTTTTGACATTCCACGTTTAGTAATGGTGTAGTTTTTACCTGTTAAAAATGTAAAAGTGACAGCTGCTCAGATAGCGGTCCATTCTAAATGAAACCTCTCATTGGAAAATCCTTTAGTATTCATCCAAAATCTCACATTCGAAACAAAGAGTTCTTCATACCTATAATGGGTTCAAATTTACAAGTTCCACTGGGAGAACAGTGGGCTGAAATATTCGCTGCTTAATTTTTCCATGTGTTAGCCGGAATTTCGCACATCTGGCGCCAAAACATTAAGTGAATACATTATTATCGTTTCTGTATGTACCCTCTATTCCGATTGGAGCGCGGTATGTTGGAAAAATCGGATTCAACATGCGATAAGTATTTTCCAGCTTGTTTCACATCTATAATGAAATGAATTGAAGGTTTGCAGCGCTTTGGACCTCATGCATTATGAGTAGTTTGCTGTTTTTCCGTTCTCGATAGACTGAAACGTATACTGATGGAATTTTATCGTACCTCAGATTTTAAAGTGACCCTCTCGAATTATTGCGTGAAAATTCCTTTTGGAAAACTCTCTTTAGGTTTGCGAAATCAATTGTGGTTTAGTGTTTTCAAACAATAAACAAAGTCATTGAAATTTACGCAGTTATTGTTTGAAGGTTTCAACAACCGAATGAAAAAATACGTCTGTTTAAAGATAGAGATGATTTTTTGTATTATCTTATTTCGTTGATTTGGCTTCTCGTGTGAGACTTTTTGAAAAGAGGGTTTTTCACTTGATAGAAGGTTTTCTGATATCTCAACTATCAAATAGATACACCTCACTACAAATTTTAATTTTATGAAATTCATAACTTTTTAAAATTGAATCAAATACATTCCTTAGAAAACACTGTTTCCTCCCGAATAGACATGTAGAATTAACATTTATCACACGCTATCTAAAGGAGTGTTTTTTGACCTCTTCATTTGAACTAGAGGTTTTACCGTCCAAAAACTTTTGCAATGACGGGAAAAATTAATAATCTGAAGGCGCCAGGTCTGGAGAATATGCTGGGTGTGGCAATGTATCCCATTCAAGCTGTAAAAGCTTTTGGCGAGTGACTCAACTTGTACTAGGTCTCACATTACGTTGGTCGAACACTACACATTTTCTGTTGATTAATTCTGGCCTTTTCTGTTGAAGTGCCTCATTCAGTTTGTCCAAATGATGACAGTAGACTTCCGACTTGATTTGTTATGTTAAAAAAGCTCAAAAAAACGATTTCTTCAAAAAATTCCACCAAACAGACAGCATCACCTTTTTTTGATGGCTTTTGGCTTTCGCGTTGCTTTGAGACGGTTCTTCTTTTTTGTTCCATGATCTGTTGCGTTTGATATTAATATATATCGATGTGATAGGACTTCAAATTGAAATAAAATACAATTAAATTAAGATTGAGGACAGTTTTTTTTTTTTATTTGAAAGATAATTTTATGACATTTATGTTTTAAAAATAATTTCCGTCATATGTCCACCACGACTAGCTCTGAGGAACCGCATTCGACCAGACCAATTTTGAACCACCTTTTCGAGTAATTCAGGCCTCATTTCATCAATAACACGAGTTATGTTGGCTTCCAAAGCGCCTATTGTTTCTGGTTTATGAGCATAAACCAATGACTTGACATAACCCCAAAGAAAATAATCACGTGGAGTTATGTCGCATGATCTTGGAGGCCAATTAATTGGACCATTTCTCGAAATAATGATATCACCAAATCTTTCTCTCCATAAACCATTTGTTACGGTAGCAGCATGAGGTGTAGCACCATCTTGTTGGAACCAAAACACTTCTGGGTCGTACTATTCAAATTTTGAAACAATCATTGATCATCGATCTGTAAGGAGTACCTTCCACTGTAACATTAGCTCCAGCATAGTTTTTAACGAAATATGGACCGATGATGCCTCCAGTGTGTAAAGCACACCATACAGTGTATTTTTCAGGATGCAATGGAACCTGCAGAACTTCTTGAGGATTGTTTTCACTCCATATATGGCAATTTTGCTTGTTTACATAGCCGTTCAACCAGAAATGAGCTTCATCACTAAACACAAGTTTAGGATGAAAAAGTGGATCAACTACAAGCTGTTCTAGGACCCAATCAGCAGACAAACGACGCTTATTCTGCTCAAATGGCTTTAGTTCTTGAATCAGTTGAACCAAGATCTTAACGCAAAATTTCCACGTGGTGGTGGCACAGAGTCCATCTTGTTGTGGAGGTCGACGAATAGACAAATATGGATCATCATCAACACTATGACTTACAGCAGCGATATTTTCTTATGTACGTATAGTTCTTTGTCTTGTCGTTGTTGTTGCATATAGTAGAGAAAATGTTGTCCGAAATCTATCGATATTTCGACGAATGAGCTACTCTGATGGACGATTATGTAAACCCTAAATTTCACGAAATGCTCTATAAGTTTGGCGAATAGAAGACTGATTTTGAAAATAAATATCAACAATTTGTAAACGTTGTTGCGGCGTGAGTCTTTTCCATGTTAATTTGTCAATGCTTACTGAACAGAAATGTCAAAACAACATGGCTTCTACCTTCTGTCAAATCACAGTTATCCCTATCGAAAGTTCTATCACTCTGAAAAACACCTATACAACCAATTTTTCTTCCCTACATCTACTCAATACACATCGGTTAATTTCTTTCTGACTTAAATAGCATTTTTACCTTTTTTAGTAAAGAAGTAAAATATGACGAAATTGCTACTTAGTGCTCTCCATATTTAGGAGGGCACCAACTAAAAACTACTACGTAGAATTGATTGAACTTTTTCATACACAAGCCTTGCTATATCAGCTCTCAAAACATATAACGATTATGCGGCTTAAGTTTGAAGTTGGGTTCGAAAAAATACAATTAAATCCTTTGTCGGGAAAAAACGAAATTATCTTTCCAACATTCTTTTATAATTATTCGAATTTCCTCGATTCAGATATGAATTGAATCTTAAACTCGAAGAGCGGAGGAATCTTTGTTGAACCTTCTCGAATCGATATATGTGTACATCATCTTGAGTAATATTTAAATAAGGTTATTCTGATTTTTACAAATTTTTATTGTTAGGTTCACAACAATCATTTCGCTATCACAGTAGCATCATCAGGCAAGATTACATTTTGAAATGATGATGCTACTGTAATAGCGAAACGATTGTTGTAAATATAAATATAAAAATTTGTGAAAATCAGAATAACCTTATTTAAATATTATTTAATATGGATTTTCACCATCATCTTGAGTGTTCCAGATCACAAACGTTTGTTCAGTTTTATAATTAGAAAAATATCGATAGTGTCTCAGTATGAATCCCAACATAACATTATAAGATGTTGCAACACGATTATTGTGGTATTTTGTAGCGAGTATGGAAAATGGATGATATTCCTATTTCTTGTGAAGATTTTTAGATGGTATTCAGTTGAATTGAAGAGAAGGTTGCTTGTTTCATAAAATTTTATGAAAATATTGAATTCCTCGTATTTTTCTTTCACAAAAATTAGGCACATTTCACAGACCTTTGCACACATATTTCAACATACATAAAACTTCTTTATCCATAGATTCCTAAAAATATCGATAAACCCACAGAATTTTTCCGAAGAACTCGATATAATCAAACAAATACCATCTAACAATGGTTTTAACCCAACCCTCATAGATAAAATGAGGAACAGTACAAAGAAAAAGATAGCAGTAACTCACAATTATACCACCACGAGAGACCCATTAAAAAATATCATACTAATTTCATATATAAGTAGAATATCAGAAGATAACATATCAGTTTTCAGAACCATTAATAACATAGACAAATACATTATAATGATAAAGAGAAATCAAACAAGATAATAAATCAGGAATCTATAATTTGAATCAAGTTTTTAGACGATTGAAGGAAACTGGTTCCTTAAAAAAAAACGTTCGTGATACTGGACGTCAAAGATCTCTAAGTACTCCAAAAGTTGAAGAGCAAATTTTAAATATTGTGAAAATCCCGGTACAAGGGTAAAAAGAATTTCAGCGGAAGTAGAAATAAGTGGCCCTCTCTCTGGAGAACTATGCATCAACAACTTCTCTATCCATTCCATATTTAACGCGTGCAAGCTCTTAATCCTCCTGATCTTCAAGCCAGAAGGATATTCTTTCAATGGGTTTTAACAAAGATTGCTACTTTACTTCTAATATACTTTTCACTGATGAACCCGGATTTACCATAAATGGAATTTTCAACTTTCATAATAGCCATATTCAGGCGGATGAAAATCCACACGCCATTAATGAATCCAGGCACCAACAGCGTTTCAGTATAAATATCTGGCTAGGTATTTTAGGAGATCGTTTGTTAGGACCAGTAATTTTACAACGGAATTTAATAGGAGCTGCGTACCTCAACTTTCTTCAAAATACCTTGTCCGATTTTCTAGACGTGGTACCTTTAAATCAGTGGATAAATATTTGATTTATGCGAGATGGAGCCCCCTACATTATACACTTGCTGTTAGGGAACATTTATATCAAACATTTCCAAGAAAATGGATAAGACGAAGAGGCCCAGTGCCATGGCCCACTAGATCTACCGATTTGAATCCATTGAGCTTTTGTATTTGAGGTTATTCGCAAAGTTTAGTGTATGCAACGTCAGTGAATAATATCGAAGAGTTGCAACATCGGCTTGAACAATCCTGTCAAATGATCCAAACGCAACCAGGTCTTTTCGAAAGAGTACGTAATTCCTTCATGCGACGATGTACTTCCAGAATTGAGATGGACAGTGGTCATATGAAACATCTTCTGTAAAACACTAGAAGTCAAAAATATCTCGAATATCTTCTGTAATTTTTCGTATTTGGTTGCGCTAGTAGTTAATATTTTGAAAACCGAAAATCACTCATATCTCCAACACGACAAATTTGCGGACCCATTATTAAAACTCTTTACTTATTTTGAGTTCTAGAATTTGCTCCCAAAATATTGAAATGTTGTTTTTTAACACCCGGTATTCATTGGTGATCACTAAAAATAAAATGTTGTTTTCACACGTCAAAAAGGTTATTTGAAAATGGGCAACTACCTATCTTGAGATTTTCTAAAAAGTAACTTAGTTAGATATTCAATAATATTGAATATTCCAAGTAAGATAGTTTTATGATGAAATTCTTGAGATTATGTTGAACATTTTTGAAAGATATCTGTTTTCATAAGAGGGATCAGCAGAAACAAAATTTTGTCTACTCAAAATATTTAATTTATAGGATTTTGGTTAACAATTTTTATTTTTTGGATTTTGTTATATCATTTGGATGTCTTATAATGAATGTTTATTTTATTTATCGTTTGATATAAGTGGTACTTATATGACATTAATTTAATTTAATTCCTGAAGTTATAATTATTAAATATAATTTTTTTCAATTAAATATGTAGAAGGTTAATATTAAAATATTCAAATAATTTTATATACCTTCAATCAAGTTTTAAGCTCTAGTCATTTTTTAAATTTTTTTTTATGAAACAATTGTCGTTTGAGAATAAAAAGTTTGTGGGAATTTAATTTGATTTGTCAGCAGAAGTCTCTTGAAGCTATCACATTCCAGGGGAAACTGGAATGTACTATTAATTGGCTCCAAGGCTCAAAACGAAGAAATATGTTGAACAACATCTGTAACAGAAGCAACAGTTGCTTTTCCATAAGTATTTTATGGATAATCATGTTACTAGAAATAATTACATCATTCAAGCACAGAACTAATTCATCTTCTTCTCCACCCCAATGAAATCAAATCCCTATTACTTTGCATATTCTCCAAATCTTCCAGGAGAATTCGAATCCCCACGGGAATTGAAAATCAAACTCTCGAGACATCTGCGAGAATCAATCGCTTCGACAGGAAGAACTGCAGGGGTATCGTCGGAGTGCTCAGCCCCAGGTCGTCGAGATACTAGAAGGGGACCCAATTCCTGATAACGGAGTATTGTTAAATGCCTCCCGATATCCCACTTTCTTTCCAGTTATTTAATAATGGAGCGCTTTACGCTTTCCTCACTTCCACCCTCGGCGAAATTCGCCTCCGCTTCCCTGTAGCTAAGGAGGCCGGAATATCACCTCCGACGCCTCGCTAAAACGTTTCAATTTTTTGTCTTTGCGAAAATTTGGATTTTCATGAGCTGTAGACGCCCGGGGAGGTTCTTTTTCATTGCGACCACGTTTTTCGATCGTTTTTTACGCCTCGCTATGAGAGATGTGGGTGGAATATTGAAGGGTTGTTTTAAGGGATCATTTGGATGATGGTATCGCAGCTTCTCCTTTTGAATATCAATGGAATTGGAAGCAGGTAGGATAGAAAGATGTGTAGAGTTACGCCAGGGTGTTGGTTAATTTTGAGTGGGTCTGTTCAGCTACTTGGCGATTCTTGTATTCTAGGATCAAAACTAGGAACTTCTTGGATATTATAACGCAATATCACTGCAACTACTTATTGGACAGTTTAACATTCTTAACAATTAACCAAATCGTGTTTTTTTGAATGAAAATCATTTATGCTATAAGAAAATAATGGAATTCAACTGTTTCGGTCTTTACTCGCCGAAAATTATTCGTGAGAATCAAAGCAATTCAAAATTATCGCTCCTTTCTGAATATACATTCTGTCAAGAAAGTACCGGGAATTATCGATTTAAATCTGGCGGGGCAATGAGGCAGGTAAAAAATTTTTTTCCTAAGTTGGTACCACTGTCCTCAATTACTATGCCAAGCTTGAGCGGGATCTGTCAACTAGTGTGTTTGCAACAGCTGATTAAGTCAGTCGATGTCAGAGTGCGTGCCGATTTTTACTATGGTTACGTTGAGCAAAGAATTTGTTTAAAGTTTTGTGTTGCAAATGAATTTTCGTGTGCCGATGCATTGAAAATGTTGCAAAAGACCTTTGGTGATAATGCTCTATCGAAAACTCGTGCATATCAGTGGTACAGAGCCTTCAAGGACGGTCGTGAAGTGGTCGAAGATAACGTCGATAAAATTGAGGAAAGGGTGCTGGAAAACCGTCGTACCAGCTTGAGAGAGATAGCACATGATCTTAAAATATCCCACGAGTCCGCACGTACGATTTTGATTGAAATTTTGGGCATGAGAAAGGTGGCCGCACGACTCGTACCCAAAGACCTGAATTTTCTTCAAAAACGTCATCGCGAACAGGTTGCTTCAGACATGCTGGATCGCTCTAATTCCGATTCTACATTCATGGAACGCATTATAACTGGTGATGAGACCTGGGTCTACGAGTACGATATGCAAACAAGCCAGCAATCATCGGAATGGGTGGCAAAAAATGAGCCGAAACCGAAAACACCACGCCAAAGCCGCTCGAAAATGAAGGTGGTGCTCATTGTTTTCTTCGATATCCGTGGCGTGGTGCACTACGAATTCGTTCCAGAGGGTCAGACGGTAAACAAGGAGTATTACCTAGGCGTTATGAAACGTTTGCGTGAGTGTATCCGTAAGAAGCGGCCAAATTTGTGGGCGAACAACTCATGGATTTTGCATGACGATAACGCGCCTTCTCACCGAGCTACGATTGTGACTGACTTTCTCGCCAAAAACTCAACAAACGTGCTTCAGCAACCACCGTATTCGCCGGATTTGGCTCCCTGCGACTTTTTCCTCTTCCCAAAACTAAAATTGCCCCTTCGTGGTACCCGATTTGAGTCGATTGAAGCCATAAAACAAAATTCGGCGCGAGAGCTAAAGTCCATCCCGGAAAGCTCCTATAAAAAATGTTTCGATAATTGGAAGTGCCGTTAGCATAGATGTATTGGAGCAAATGGAGCCTATTTTGAAGGCGACCCAATAAATTTTGACGATTAAATGTAAAAATGTTGTTTTTATTGAAAATTCCCGGTACTTTCTTGACAGAGTAGTACATCATACCTTCATTGAGAGTGATGTTTCTTCTGATGTTGATTCATTGTGTAATTCATTCCATGAAATGTATAAGAATTTATTCGATGAATCATTCCCTTTTATACATATCAGAGAAAATAATATACATAGAATAACTTTAACACCAAAGATTCAAGAAATTAAAAAATATTTAGATGCTTTATTTGTCATTTAATTTTGAATATGTAAAACAATGTAAAAAAACGAAATTTTTGTAAGATAAGGAAATAAGAAAAATGAATCAAAATTATTTCAGAACATTAATCAATAACAATAAAAATAAAATTAAAACAACTAGGAACATTCTCAATAGATTAACTGGTGGATGTAACTTTGAGAAGAACATTTTCATTAATATTGAAGATCTTGAACACTTGGCAAATACTTTCAGTGATTTTTTTCTGGAAATACAAACTTTGTACGAGATAAAAGAATCAGAATCAAATAGTACCTAATGTTAATACAAGCTCATTTTACGTTTTCCCTATTACCAAGAGAGAGCTCATCATCATAGTGAATAAGATGAGAAATACAAACTCTTGTGGGTACCATGGTATACCGATAACTGTTATTGAAAGTACTATACAGGTGGTAGCGGGGCCGTTGGTTTATATTATGTACCGCTCATTCACTGAAGGGATATTTCCATCTGGCTTTAAAATAGCTTTAATCAAACCCCTAGATAAAAAAGGAAATGTACACGATGTCAATAATTCCCACCCAATTAGTTTACTCAGTTCTTTAGCAAAAATATTCGAGAAACTTTTGGTCGGTAGGTTTTGCTCATTCATGTATAAGTTCAAAATTTTCTCTGAGAAACAACATGGCTATCTGAAAAACAGAAGTACTACTACAGCGATGTATGAATTAGTATGTGATATTGATGCTTTGGAGAGTGGTGAAGTACTGGTTGGGCTTTTTCTAGATTTATCTAATACATTCGATAGCGTGAATCATGAATGCCTTTTGAAGAAACTCTCTTTATGTGGTATTCGCGATTGTCAACTGGAGTTGCTCAGGAGATACTTGTCCGATCGAGTTCAGAGGGTTTTATTGATAGTGAGGGACTAGTTATTATATCAGAGGATAAATATGTGAACGTAGGAGTTCCCCAAGGAAGTAATCTGGGACCCTTTTTATTCCTTATATACATCAATGAGCTCAACCTCCTGTTGTTTATTGACGATGCGAGTGCTTCGCTGCGTAGCAGGAATCTTAATGCGAGTATTGAACAAACAAGATTAGCCTTCGTTTCAGTACACCATTGGTGCATTCAAGATGAGTTACTTCTCAATGTCAATAAGACTGAGTGTGTAATTTTTAGAACGATTCAGTCTGAAAATATGTATCCTCAGTCAATTACTCTGGATAACACCCAGGTCAGATTTTTATTGTCGACAGAAGTTCTTGGAGTTTCGTTTGATTGTCACCTGATATGGAATGATCATGTGAGTCAAGTCAACAAAAGACTCAATAAAGTTCTACACACGATTAGGGAATTGTCCCGGCGAGTGGACATGGAACTTTTAAAAACGAATTATTATGCAAATTCTGTTTCACTTCTAAGGCACGGGCTTCTTATATGGGGTGGAAACAGTGATATAAAAAGATTATTCATTCTGTAGAAATACGCCTTGCGGGCAATAATAGGATTGAAATATAAAGAATCATGCAGAGGTCGTTTTAGAAATAATTCCATGCTCACACTTTCGGGACTATACGTTTTGGAATGTCTGCTATTTGTGGGAAAACATCCCGAATATTTTAATGATCTGTTGAATAAAAATGACACAAGACGTAATATTCCATACAACTTTCAAAGGCATTCCTTGACAATTACTGAAAGAAACACAAAATATATGTGTATAAGATTGTTCAATGTACTGAGTTCATCATTGTATCTTATACAAGGAAATTCAAAATCGAAATAACTAAGATTATTGTAGATATAGAACCATATTCAATTAGGGAGTTTATGGAACATTCTTTCAGATCTTCTTGAAATTGTGATATTTTTTGACGGTTTCCCCTTTTCATTGTATTGTCGTAGACGTCTAGAACCTTATTGGCGAAAAACTCAAGTAATCGATTTTTACAATCTTTTCTTGATGCCAATTTTTATCACACAGGAAGTTTTTGCAATGATAGAAAAAAGGTAATTGCTTAAGGCCAGGTCCGGACTATGTGGTTGATTCATTAAAAATTCCCAATCAGATCCCGAAGTTTCTGGCGAGTCAATACAGTCGTGTGTGGCCTGCCGTTGTCCTGATGGCTCCATCACGACACTTCTTCTGTTGGTTAATTCTAGCCTTTTCTGGTCAATCGTTAGCTTAAAACGGTCCAACTGTTGACAGTAAAGATACGAATTTTGTGTGTTGCCATATGCAAGCAACTCATAATGAATAATTCCTTTCTAATCCCAGCAAATTCACAGTAGAAGCTTTCTGGCCGTTACTTTTGATTTGAATGTTAGTTTTTTCTGCGTTTTAATCGATATTTTCTACGACAACCCTGCCTGTACGAAGTGAATCTTCACATCAAAAATACCTAAACGGAATCGACGAAACCAAAATTGCAGGTAATTAGTTATTGCAGTATGAGGACCATAAATACTATTCATAATTTCTGCCTCCTAGCTAACATTTTAGCCTTCAACAAGGAAAAATTGTAAAATGTACTGTATTTTCCATTTTTATAACCCTGTAACTAAATGGGCCAAACAGAGAGCACCATTTTTTAAGTGTGAAATGTCACCTTAACAACTAGCCCACATCTGAAACTGTTTCCATGCTTTACGAGATATTGATCGATACTGCCATCTACCCAAAAACTAATGAATCTGTTTCATTATTCAATTGAAGTTCGTTCTAATCATCTTTTAAATTATCATTATCTATTTTTTTTGTATTCAATAAAGAAAACTTCATGTCATTGCAATTGTATCATGTATTAACTAAATGGTAAGTACATGTGAAATTTCATTTGAATGAGGTTCCGATGAATCTCTTCTAGTTATTTGAATTTAAAACGGCTCTGCAACTTGTTCCTCATTCATTTTATCGATTTCCTACTTCATTGAATCTGATACTGGTTCTCAAAACCCTCTTCTCAGTTATTAATGTTTCTGTAAAGTACGATTTCTATAAAAACGCTCCTTAGTGCATAGGATACATTTTTAATTCAAAGTAACTGACTGTTTAGATTTTCACGGGAAATCCTGAATATTTAAAGAAGACAATCGTTACGTCTAAACATGATTTCATCATCTAACTATTGGTACTAATTATACAATGCAGAGATGCTCGTAAGTACCTAATTTTGTGTACGATAAATGAAAGAATAAACGTATTTTGAATTCATTCGGAAATTTTGGACAAAAAGTATTAAAGGGTATCTGTTCAAGTCTGTTTGTTCAATCAAAAATATTGTTTTTATTATTTCTCTTGACTTCCAAAGTTTCTTATGAACTGAACTCACGGTTTGCATATATAAAACTTGATTTCTTTTGAAATTTTGTCCTATGACTCATGAATGATTTTCATATAATGAAGTTGGTTTGTTATTAATGCAATTGCTCTCGTGCTCATTTATTTTTGTCTTTCTTAAATTATTAGATGACTCAACCTTGTATTTATTCTAGCTATTCGAACTTTAAAGTCTTCATTTATAGTTTCAGATTTTTCATTACCTTGAATCTGGCAGAAGTTTTTAAAACCATCAATTCTGAACTGAAGCAATTATTACACCTCATGAAAGTAATTCTCTTCAAATCGCTTTAAATGTGACAAAATACTCTAATAAAACAGCAAAGTTTTTTCTTAAAACATTGAAAACAATATATGAAAAATAATGTTTTCATCATTTATCAAGTAAATAATTTTAAATTTATGATAGATTGGGCCGTTGCTTGGTAGAAATCAGTTGTAATTGTCATTATAAAATAAAACACTTGTTTACATTTTCTACTTTATTTTTGGTATTGACGTACGTTTCGTCTTTGCTAGAAAGACTTCATCAGAATACGAAGTAACAGTTTTTGTACAATGAATTTATAAGATTTTTTTACAGAAGGTGTACATGTGTTTTTAATTGTTCGTCGGGTTGGTTTTCTCAAAGAATATTCCCTTCAGAATCGTGTTCACTCGATCCCTTGAATATATTGAATAGAGGGGTGTAATAAAAATCTATTTGTTCATTTACTAGGTTATTGCTGTTTTTATGTTTATTTATTTCGTAAATTTCCCATAAGTTCAATTTTAGACCTCTATTTTCAACATGTAGAATTTCTATTTCTTTTGTGAAAGAATGGTTATTTTCAAGAAGGTGTTTAGCATAATGTGAATCTTTTTTAAATAAATAATTTTATTTGGTAAAAATAATGAACCCCCACATGAAAAAGAATTTGTTCAGTGAATAAATATTTCTGATAAATACAGAGTGATTCAACTTGAAATTGTTTATGTGGATAATAGTGACCAGCTCTTTCGCCAATTTGCATCGTATGTGCGAAAAGTTTTAAATGCAAAATGAAAGAAATACATCTTCATTTAGAAGCTCAGCTATGTTTCTGCGTGCTTGTTCCAGGCAACAGTGTGCTTTCGTTTCGTCCAAATGTCTGCAATTTTCGAATTTAAAGCGAAAAATGGTCTTGAACGACTAGGTTTGTCTCATTGGTGAAGAATACGAGGTCATAAGTATTGCTGTATAGTTGTTTGATAAATTCTAAGACATATGAGAGTTTCCTGTAGGTTCCGTACAAAAACGGTAGCAATGAATTAATAGTTTGAAAAGAGTGTGTTCTGGTATTTTTTGCAAGGAATTACATGAATATTTCAGCTTATATTGGACTGAGTGGGTTTCCCATCGTAAGGTTTCCGTTATCCTCATAAAATATGCCATTAAACAAGGAATACTTTTGTGCAAAGCATATGTTGGGGATATCCATTATTTATTGTTTAATTACATGATTTTTATGATTTTTCGATAATAACATTTCTACTAATTTTTTTGTTTGTTTTACAGGTACCCTTGAAAACAGGTTTTGTACGTCGAAAGGGATTAGTTCAGGATTAAATAGATTGTTTTTCTTCAAATCATATATGATGAATTTCTGTCGAGTAGAGACCGAATTAATCAAGAAAATTTCTTTGTTTTATGACAAAAAATTTCTCGAAAAACCCTTCATTAGAACTCAATAAAAATGGATCATCTTCAAGTTGTAGTTCTTAAACAGACACCGTTCAGGTTTTCGAATAAAAATCCCTCATTCCAAAATGGACGTTTATGTTTCTCAATGACTTAACTCACGAAAGATCGTAAAATTTCGACCCATCCTGAGACTCCGCTTCCTTTTTTTTATTATCCCAAATATTTCTCCGATTTTTATGCACCCCACTCCACGATACGACAGAGGGTTTTAATTGAAATGGCGGTATCAGGAGCTCCCCTATACCGGTTAAAATTCGAGTCCGTAATAAAAAAATCCATTTCGATCCAATTTCCGGTCTGCGTTTTTCTGCCTATAAAAAGCAATAACTCTGAAGTGTGCACCTCGAAAAACTAGCCGGGTATTAAGTTTGATAAATATTTCATCACCATTTTTCCCTCTTTTAATAGTCCAGTTTATCATTCGTTATTTTAGGCGAGGATTGATTTTGTGAAGAGGGGACACCAGTGGCTCCTGACTGACCTGTTGGATGGAAATATTTCAAGAAGTACTCTCGAATGGAACGTTCATATCACATCACAAAAAAATTTAGAAAAAGTTTCAGTTTGACTGAAAAATTATTATTCTCTTCAAGAAAAACACTTCTGATTGGACTTAATGACTATACTATTTGCCTTATATCGGGTATTTTTTTTTGAGTGATAAAAATTTCGAAGAAGGTAGAAGCCATGTTGTTTTGACATTTCTGTTCAGTAAGCATTGATAAATTATCATGGAAAGACGCAACAAAGTTTACAAAATGTTGAAATTTATTTTAAAAATTAGTGTTCTATTCGCCAAACTTATAGAGCACTTCGTGAAATTTATGGCTTACATAATCGTCCATCAGAGCAGCTTATTCGTCGAACTATCGATAGATTTCGGACAACATTTTCTCTACTCGATGCAACAACAACAACAATACAAAAAACTGTACGTACAGAAGAAAATATCGCTCCAGTAAGTCATAGTGTTAATGATGATCAGAACAAGTTGCACTCTGTCCATCCACCACAAGGAAAATTTTGCCTAAAGATCTTGGTCTTCACCTATAGAAGATCCAACTGGTTCAAGAACTAAAACCACTTGACCATATTAAGCGTCGTTTGTTTGCTGATTGGGCTCTAGAACAGCTTGAAGTTGATGCACTTTTTCATCGTAAAATTGTGTTTAGTGATGAAGCTCATTTCTGGTTGAACGGCTATGTAAACAAGCAAAATTGCCATATATGAAGTGAAAACAATCCTCAAGAAGATCATCAGGTTCCAATGCATCCTGAAAAATGCACTGTAAGGCGTGCTTTACACGCTGGAGGAATCATCGGTCCATATTTCTTTAAAAACGATGCCGGAGCTAATGTTACAGTGAATGGTGCTCATTACAGATCGATGATCCATGATTATTTGTTTCAAAATTTGAATAATATCGACCCAGAACTGTTCTGGTTCCAACAAGATGGTTATGCACCTCATGCTGCTACCATAACAATTGAGTTATTGAAAAAAAAGATTTGGTGACAACATTTTTTCGAGAAATGGTCCAATTAATTGCCCTCCAAGATCATGCGACCTAACTCCACTGGGTTATTGTCTTTGGGGTTATGTCAAGTCCTTGGTTTATGCTGATAAACCAGAAACAATAGACGCTCTGGAAGCCAACATAACTGGTATTATTGATGAAATAAAGTCTGAATTACTCGATAAATGGAAAAAAATTTGGCTTTAATCTCAATTTAAATGTGTTTTATTTCAATTTTATCTTCTATCACTGTGAAAAAAACCGATATTATGGAATAGTAAAAGTTTTATTTTCGAGATGAATAGTGAAAATAATCTATTTTATTTTATTTCATTCAATTAAAACGAATATTCATCAAGTGAGGATCGATTCAATCAAAAAGAGTACTGAATTGAATCATCAACAATAAATCGCTGAACGAAATATCTCCTTAGACTGACCATTCAAACCAACTGATTTCCGAATGAAAGCATAACCAACAAACGGTAGGATTATACGTTATCGACCATTAATTGAAATTTGACCCTCACAAATCTGAAATTATTGAAATTCGGGAACCCCACTCCTGAAATCCACCTTATGTAACATCCTTAGAGGTTTGAGTTACAGCAATATCCTAACGTTTCGTGCAAAGTACATCATATAGGTCGCCAGTTGTGAATAATAACGTCGAGGTCAGACGAGGGTTAGGTTCATCCTTCTCAGCTGCAAGCCATGCTGGTCTGTTTTGTAATTGATACAGAGGAATGAGGATCTACATAGAGTTTGGACGTCGAAGACTAGAGATGGAAATTTCGCAATTTGAATCCGGTAGCGATGGGCAATTAAAAATTACATTGCCACACATAATGGTATGGTCTAAGCATTATACATAAATGAAACTTTGATAACCCTGTATATATGTGGTGCATTTAACTAAATTGCACAATGGATTTCTATCAAGTCAAGGCCAGTGCGATATGAACAATGAATTAAACTTTATTCATTTATTCATATTATTATTTCTTGTTACATGCCTTGAAGCAACCTCATTTGAAACTCACGAAAGCATTATGCTTGCCGAATTATCTGATGCTCATATATTCGAAATATCAACAATCCTCAAAGAGAAACGGTCATCCTGATCCATCGAGAAAAGAACCCAACTGTGAATAAAAAGTGTTCGAACGAGATGGGGTCTCCAATCTCATTCAGTTATTGATGCGGATCTGGATCTACTGTAATGCCATTGGTCCATGGAATATCCATGCCTTCAGATGTTCGAACTGAAAAACGTGAATGGCAGTGTGGAGAAAGGTGAACCTAATACTTTTCACGTCGTGAAATTACGAGTATGGGAAGATGTTGGAATTCATGAGCAATTCTGGATAATGCAGGAACCGCGTAGGTTTGGGTCAAAGAGTTTTTGTAGAAGGGTTTCTTTGTGTAGTCGATCTGGAAACTTAGAGGTAAGGTTTAGGGTTTTCTTTTCCATGTATCAATTAAGATGATATTCACACATCAACTAAATATCCATCTATTCACAGAAATACCGATAAAAGGATATTTGCGAAAAAAGGGATATGAATAACCATAAAATATCGGGTGTTAGAACTTTCGATAGGCATAACTGTGATTTGACAGAAGGTAGAAGCCATGCTGTTTTGACATTTCTGATTAGTAAACATTGACAAATTACCATGGAAAGTCTCACGTCGCAACAACGTTTACAAATTGTTGATATTTATTTTCAAAATCTCTGCTCTACTCGTCAAACTTATAAAGCACTTCGTGAAGTTTATGGTTTAAATAATCGTCCATCAGAGCAGCTTATTCGTCGACCTATCGATAGATTTGGAACAACATTTTCTCTACTCGATGCAACAATAACAACACTAAGAACTGAACGTACCGAAGAAAATATCGCTGCTGTAAGTCATAGTGTTAATGATGATCAGAACAAGTCAGACTCTGTGCATCCACCACATAGAAAATTTTGCGTAAAGATCTTGGTCTGTACCCATAAAAGATCCAACTGGTTCAAAGAACTTAAGCCACTTGTCCATAATAAGCGTCGTTTGTTTGTTGATTGGGCCCTAGAACCGCTTGAACTTGATCCATTTTTTATGGTAAAATTGTGTTTAGTGATGAAGCTCATTTCTGGTTGAACGGCTATGTAAACAAGCAAAATTGCCATATATGAAATGAAAACAATTCTCTGGAATAATTGTCTCGCTCTCAAATGAGACTATGGTGATGAATAAAGTAAGAAATGAGAAGAGAAGTTGTGTCTGTTTCATCAAATCGGGAACTGTTCAACCGTTGAGTTAATTAATCAGATGCTAATGTTACCAATTCACACAACCTTGGGTAGAAGTCATAACACTAGGAAAAACCACCTAATAAAACTCTCTTATCCCTCTGATCCCAATTTTCCGGAAAGCTTAATTTCCAATCGCGACCATTCTTCGGCGATTTGTCATTAAAATTTTTATTTCCGAATTCATTTAAGGCCAAGAGGACTGTCACGAGCAGATGTGGTTACGAACGCGCGCCTGCCAAGTTGTGCCTTTGTGGATTCCGTCGGTTTTCCCGGTGAAAAAGATGGGAAAGTATGGTCGGACAAGTTGGCCGAACCGGGAAAATCGTGACGGGTTTCGGTTGGGGAGATTAGAATGGATTCGGTACACAGTTTTGGCGTTTCTTGTCTTCGGCGTCAGAACCAGGAGATCAGCTGAAGTTTTAATTATTTTGGGTTTTTAGTTTGCATAAGCGATAGGCATTCGTTTTTCCCCGCTTGTATCTGAAGTGGAACAAGCTGCTGCGTATAAGCGTGCAGTAATTAAAAAAATATATAGAGCTTCATACTTAGAAGAATCTAATTTTAAATTGGTACTAAACACATTACACACAATGGTTTACCTGGTGAACTGCTCTCTAATGACGTCAGCATGGACAGGCTCTCTAATTAATGCGACGGTTTTCACCCAAAAAGTGATTAGATAAAAGAAGCTGTAGAATTTTTACCTATTCCACCATATAAACTCTAGTAAGTCAAGGCAGTAAAGACATTAACCCGCTGCGCTTCGACCAAGCAGTCACGACATTCACTCAAGTCACAATCAACTTATTAACATATTTCTATTAATTAAGTCACATCTATAACTCAGAAACACATCTCTCCCGCAACAATGCTAAAAATTTTGAATGCATTCAAAGGAAGAACTCTATTCACACTCATTTGTAACACCACAAATTTAATAGTAACAAATATTTTCTTTGACCCTCTCGTAATAGTACAATACAGCAATTGAAACACCTGAAAGTGAATATTTCATGTTGGAATTGTGAGTTGAAATATTCTTTTGGTTCTTCATGGAGTTCCCTACCCAAGCGATTGTATTCTGTTTTGTCCACCAAGTTGTGAGATCTATATCTTCTATCAGGTGATTTTTTAGAGTGATAGAACTTTCGATAGGGATAACTGTGATCTGACAGAAGGTAGAAGCCACGTTGTTTTGACATTTCTGTTCAGCAAGTATTGAAAAATTATAATGGAAAGACTCACGCCGCAACAACGTTTACAAATTGTTGAAATTTATTTTCAAAATCAGTGTTCTATTCGTGAAATTGATGGTTTACATAATCGTCCATCAGAGCAGCTTATTCGTCGAATTATCGATATATTTCGGACATTTCCTCTACTCGATGCAACAACATCAACAACAAGACAAGGAACTGTACGTACAGAAGAAAATGTCGTTGCTGTAAGTCATAGTGTTAATGATGATCCAGATTTGTCTATTCTCCGACGTTCACAACAAGTTGGACTCTGTGCATCCACCACATGCAAAATTTTGCGTAAAGATCTTGGTCTACATGCAAACAAGATCCAACTGATTCAAGAACTAAAGCCACTTGACCATAATAAGCGTCATTTTTTTGCTGATGGGGCCCTAGAACAGCTTGAAGTTGATCCACTCTTTCATCGTTAAATTGTGTTTACTGATGAAGCTCATTTCCGATTTAACGGCCATGTGAGCAATCAAAATTGCCATATATGGAGTGAAAACAATCCTCAAGAAGTTCTGTAGGTTCCATTGCACCCTGAAAATTCACTGTATGGTGTGCTTTATACGCTGGAGGCATCAGTGGTCCATATTTCTTTTAAAACGATGCAGAAGCTAATTTTACAGATCGATGATCAATCATTTTTTGTTTCAAAATTTGAATAGTATCGATCCAGAAGTGTTTTGGTTCCAACAAGATGGTGCTACACCTTATACTGCTACCGTAACAATTGATTTATTGAAAGAAAGATTAGGCGATAAAATTATTTGGAGAAATGGTCCAATTAATTGGTCTCCAAGATCATGCGACATCACTCCA
This sequence comes from Megalocaria dilatata, assembly GCA_034642435.1. Lineage (NCBI taxonomy): Eukaryota > Metazoa > Arthropoda > Insecta > Coleoptera > Coccinellidae > Megalocaria > Megalocaria dilatata. The sequence goes on along the minus strand of CM067862.1, from coordinate 25,694,686 downwards.
CTAGATTATTTTGTTCTCTGCTGACAAACCAGAAACAATAGACGCTCTGGAAGCCAACTTAACTTGTGTTGTTAAATAAGGCCTGAGTTACTCGAAAAAGTAGTTCACAATTGGTCTGGCCGAATGCGGTTCCTCAGAGCTAGTCGTGATGGACATATGCCGGAAATTATTTTTAAAATATAAATATCATAAAATTATCTTTCAGTTAAATAAAAATTGGCTTCAATCTTAATTCAAATGTGTTTTATTTCAATTTAAATTTTTATCACTCTAAAAAAAACACTCGATACCTCTAGCTTATCTTTTCGCAGCTATTAGTTCACGAATTTGCAACGTTATTATTTTTTCTGTACGCTGATTCTCTGTTGGTTGAGATAGTGTGAATAACATAAAAGAAAATATGCACTTAGGCGAGAATTGTGATTCCTTGTGCAAACTTTATTATTTCGGTGACTAAATGAAAGCTGCCGCTGCTCCTGTGTGATGGAAAAACAATTTTAATCAGTGAGATTAACTTTTGGGAATATGTTTTTGTCTTCTCTTTGTTGGAAAAAAGTTACGTATTTTGCTTGAACTGAATACCCCAGCAACAGATTTCGTGACATGCCATTTACAAGCCATCAAATCCGAAAGAACCGATAATACACTCCCAAACAGTATCATTCCCTAATCCAGAGAACGGCCCATAACCTATCCATATTCATCACCGACACCTATAGAGCCGTGTAGGTGCCGTTTCCCGCTCTCGCCGTTCCTCGTAATCCGCCATGTTATCGAGATTGAATCATGAAACACACCGCGAAATACCTCGGGGATCTCTTCGATGAAATTGAAAATATTTGGCTTTGACACTAACTGAAATCTATGGCTCGAACCGGTCGAAGATGGACGGTTCACAAAAGGCCGGGGGTTGTTAATGGGCCCGCTAGGTCCGGAACAGGGATATGGAGGATTAACAGCCCAGATTTCCGGTGATTGATTGAAATGGGTATGGCGACAGACAAAATCTGCTGCGGGGGAAAAAAGTTTCTGGAGAACGCAAACGAGAACGAGGGTAGTTGGCGGTGGGGGGTCGCTAGGTTGAAGTATTCCGATCGTGGTTTATTGGGATGGCTCTTGAATTCCGCTTTTTTGAGGATTGTGTTTTCATTCGAGTTGTTCTTGAATTGTTTTCTACCATATAGATCCCTCCTTTACTTTTGGAACATTTCCTTTCTAGTTCTTACTCAAAAACTGTTTCAATTTGGATTTTTAGGATCCCTCCACTGATTTCATGCATAGTTTCCCTAATAGTAAAACTATTTCTGTAAAGTAGGAGAAAGTTATTCTGACGGGGCACTATGTCGGGCTTGGGATTCTTCATGGCTTCGTATTAAGACCGCTATTAATTTTGGTCCAGATCAGAAATTTGTCCATTTGGTTTTTCTCTTTTTTGTTGACATTATATGCCGATGACACTCCCGTACTTTTAGAAAAAGCCGTAGGAACCTCAAGAGAAAATGTGACTGTATTGATAGGCAATTTGTCAGTTGGTGTTGTATGAATTCCTGAAGGTGCAGTTGTGAATTGTGAATTGTTTTATTTATTTCAATGAATAATGAAAGATCACTTTGTACATGAATTACATGGACAATCCGAATGTATCAAATTTTACGGGATTCAAATTGATGGAGAGTTTTGATTTCTTGTGATAGTGAATTGAAAGGAACTTCCTCACATGGTTCATAGTCACGTAGAATTTAACATTTTGCTTTGAGGAAACTACCCTGATGTTTCCAGAGTTTTTATTGCAAGAAAATGTTCTCCTTCTTCGTACAAGAGTACAAAGATATTTAATCATCTTTTCTGTACACTTTTAGTTCAAGTATGTTCAAGAATAAGGAAAGAAATGGCAGTTCCTACATGGGTATTCTCACGATCTTTACAGAAGTAGGAGACGAGTTTGAATTTCCTCAACCAATACATCTTTAATTGAAAGAGTGTTTTCTAGTTCTCCAAAAAGATTAAGTTAGCAAATTTTGAATCTCATCCATTCCCCTTTCTATTGAACCTTCTGGTAAATAAGTCAAATGTAGTTGTAGAGTGTTACTTTGTTTGTATTCATATTCTCACCCTCTCTATATTAATTGAGAAGATCTGCATACTTCTAGAAGTTCAATTTATCGACTTCAACTTCATTTGGCCAGAAGTCTGCTCGGTACATTTCTTCCCTATTTTCAAAGGATGAAGTAATCACAAATCTTTTAAGTTGACTTTGTAGTTCCTTAACGATGAATCTGTTCATATCGAAGTTTTTAGATGTAAGACGATGAAATCGTCTTCCGTCGCCCTCTTAACCCTTTATTCACATAAAGCCAGACTTTTCGTCACTCACTTCTGCCATCTCCAGGTTTTTTCTACCGTGGTATTTTATATCGACCTTCCTATAATTCCTCTTCAATTTTCTAACTTTTTGCTCTACACTATCATCAATTCTGTCTGTTATTACAGAATATTTGTCATTGTGGACGTTTTTTTATTGAGGTTGAATATTCGTTCTGAATCCTTTTTTCAGTCATTTTGGTATATTGTTATATCAAAATTTTTTCGTAGAATTCTTTCCTTCCTCTAAATCGCGATTTTTTTTATTCTAAGAGTGTTATTTACTCCTAGGATGTAGTTACAGGTCGTTACTTCTGCAATCAATTCCTTGAAAAGAACATTTTCCAATTTCAAATCAATATCGAGTTGTTATGTTCAAAATAAACTTGCTCCTTGTCTCTACAAATGATTTTGTGGCTGTCTCCAACCACAAATTGCAATTTCGATGATAATATCTATAACGACTCGTACCCATTAACACTTTAGAATTCGAAAATAAAAAAATAGCCGAAATTTTTGGGAAGCACCGAAAAAGAGAGCATCTATTGAAAATATCAGAACAAGAAATAATGATATAAAGTTCTGTATGAAAAACTTGCCTAACATCTTGAATATCAAGCAGAATAATTCTTTCACAACTCCATATAAATCCTTAACATTCCCATTCACTCTTTGCTCCTCGAAGAATTATGATAGTCTTTCGTTACCCATTACTCAATACAGTCTCTCTTTGAGCAAGTGAGTTATAATCACATTCTCTTTCTGCTAGTTCACAAGTCGTATTCTCGTATCTCTCGATAATTTACACGAATCCAATGAAAGAACTCTCTGTTCGCATTCACTTCACAAATTTTATCTCAAAGAACATTCTACTTCACCCTCTTGTGAAAATACCGCAATAATATGCCTGGACAATCATCTGCAATATTCAATTGTTTTTATCCATACTTATATATTATCTGCATTGTTTACTCATACAATCCCCATTAAAGTATGCTAATTGACTAACGTTCAATCAATTACTTACGAAGAATCTAGAGAGGTATACCTACATACCAAACAATTCTTTCACCTTTTTTGACTATTTTATTCCATATATAAAAATTGCCCAACCCAGAGAAAACACTATAAATGTTTGAATCCACGAAATACTCCACAATTTCATGTCGCTCCAATTATATTGTCAAATGATATACATACATTAAATTCGGGTATATTTCCTTGCAAAACCGGCAATATATCTTGCCGAATTTCCGCAATTTTACCAAGAATGCGACGTGCAATCGATTCCAGAATTTTTGTCGTTGACTGAGCGAGTCCTGTTTTTCATCTCATATACAAAGAACACCGACGAATACCTTTTCAGCCCAAGCAATCAGACTCGACATATTTGGGTTTGACACACACCGAAATAAATCACTTCGTCCCAGAAGGAGATAAACGATGTGAAATACGGAAGGCCGTGGTTCTGGCCCGTCTTCGCCAGGAATAAAGGAAATTTACCGCTCAGGTCCAGGTATCTACTCGTAGCGCGTTGGAATTTATGTCTGGGGCCCTCCAGAATGTCGGGAAACCTATTTTTACCTTTCTTGTGTTAACATGTTCGAACTTTGATCTAAACTGATGCATTTTCAGTGCAAATATCATAACTCTTAGGAAAGAGTTGAAGTATCGATCTGTTTAATGAAGAAGCTCGTTGGAAAATGAGTTCCTCAACAGAGAAAGAAGTAACACAGATTTACTTTACTCAAAGATGGTTAGGAAAAAGGTAAAGGATATTTGCAGGATCTAATTGAAACTTGAATAAGTGGATTCATAAAAAATGCACATTCGGATTTGCGGAAGTCTTTTTGTCCTGTAACCAACGGAGTCTTTCATGCTACGAATTTGAATGCCTGAGATCGCTTATAATAAATGAGGGGGTGTCCTCAACGGAAATAAGGAGGACAATAGCTAAAATACCAACAACGAAAATGATAAGAATTTAGAAATAACAAATCATTACAAAAATGTATGAATTGATGCTGACAAATTGCTAACTGATGCACAGTCCAAAATTCCATTTGTAATGCTATTTTTGATTCAATTTTGAAAGAAATCGAACATAAGTTCCCCGCGTTGGACTGTTAAAAAGTTCTTTGAATGGACTGAGAATTCTTTGTTTTGGCAATTCCTCTAGTTCCAAACCTTGTCAAGGAGTGAATCTTAATGTTCAGCTCATGTAGGGACTGCTGAAGAGCGAGCAAGGAATGAGTCTACTTGACGCTTGAGGTATATTTCCTGCGATTATCCAGCCCAGTTTAGTGTTTTGCAGAACGGGACAATTTTTGCCCAATGGTTTTATTCCATTTGATAAGTGATTTTGATCTTTTCTTTTATGGTGGCATTTGATTCTAAATTTACCAAGAAGTAGACGCTTCCAACGTCGGCCGAGTTAAGTGTTCTCACATCCAAGATTTCAGACGATGGTATATAACTGTTAGTTAAAATATAATCAATGGTTGAACGTTGACCCCGTGTGTTACAGAAAGTGTATTAATGCTGTTCCTTATGGCTTAAAAATGTGCTAGTAATTCTGAATCCATTTAGGGAGCAGAAGTCTATCATGAGTTTTCCTTTGTCATTCAGCGCTTGCTCATTGAATCTCTGCATTCTTCTCGGCGTTCTTCTGTTTTATAGATCTAAAAAAAGCGTTCGACAGGATACGATTAGCTGATGTGGTTCATCTCCTCTATAACAGACAAATACCGAGCAACATCATTAAAACAATAGAAGATATATATCAGAACAACAACATACAGGCAAAGATAGATAACGAGTTAACAGAACCCATACCACCGGGAAGAGGCATTAGACAGGGAGCTTATTGAGCCCGTTGCTATTCAATATTATCATGGATGAAATTATAAAAAAAGTCTGTAGACAGAGAGGTTATAAGATGGGAGATAAAGAACTGAAAATTATATGCTATGCAGACGATGCAGTTTTAATAGCGGAAAATGAAGATGATTTGCAGAGGCTTCTACATGTGTTCAACACAATGGCTCAATCTCTTGGGATGATAATATCCACATGCAAAACTATGTGCATGACCACATCCAAGATACCCCTTAGATGTAAATTGGTTGTTGATGGGAGCATTATACAACAAGTGATGAAGTTTAATTGCTTAGGCATAGAAATTTTCAGTTTTGGCGAAATAGAAACGGAAGTAAGATCACAAGTGGTTAAGGCAACAAGAGCTGCTGCACAACTTAATGACACCATATTTTGCAACAAACATCTCAGGATAGACACAAAAAGCCGTATTTATATAAGACCCATACTAACATATGCGGCGGAAACAAGACCCGAGACATCTAAAACTTGCCAGATGATGGAGGCAGCGGAAATGAAAATAGTCCGGAGAATAACTGGAAAATCTCTATGGGATAGGCAGAGAAGTGAAGCCCTCAGAAGAACATGCCAAATCGACAACATCAATGCTTGGGTATTGGACAGAAAAATTCAGTGAAATGATCATATAACACGAATGACAGGGGACCGAATCGTGAACATCGCTAGGGATAAGTCACCATTGGGAAAACGAAGCCCAGGGAGACCTCGAAAACGATGGATGGATGGTATACCTATATGAAGAACGATGAAGAACAGGCATTGTGCTTATATGGACGCTGGAAGAAGAAGAAGAAGGTTTTATTCCGTCAGAAATCAACGAATAATAAATGTCCATACCAAGCAGCAAGTCAATGTGTGTGGTTTGAAAAAATCACGGTCAGCTAGAATGACGTGATTAAGAAATACAAAAGTTCTAGTGTCAATCAATGTCTAGGGAAGTTTGGAGGTGATGTTCTGAAACACTGGACATGTTAAATGAGGAATTTCTATTTGCGTTTGAAAAAATAAATTTGGCCATTTAATTGGACACTAGCGAGTTTTGGATGAGGCCTGAGAGCTGCACCTTTTGATGATAAGATTTAGCATTTATTTTCTGTAGTTAATGGTTAGTAATGAATGAATTCTGGGAGCCATTATCGAAAAAGGCCTTGACGAAAGGCCTTTCACCATTTCTAGAGGTGACCATGGCTATCGTGAGTAACACTTCAGTATTTTCTAAGGCAAGAGCAGACATACTAAAGCAAGTGGTAGGTCTGAATCCTGGGGGGACAGTGATGTCGTTCTGTCACGATGAACTATGAGGGTTGGAGTGCTGCTGGGTCCAATGGACCTTCATCTTTAGTAGTATGAAGGCTTGTGTGATGCCTCTTAGAACATACTGAGCATCCTCAAGTGATGCTTCGTCGTTCTATCACGATGAATTGTGTAGATTGGGGTGCTACTGGGTCACTGGACCTTCATCTTGAGTATCATGAAGGCTTGTATGATGTCTCTTAGAGCATACTGAGCAGTGTTAAACGTATTCAATCCTTTTAGCTTGGAAGAATGCAAAAAACTTGGGACATTGAGATATTCTGTGGGATGTCGATTTGCAACATGAACACTCTGAGTATTTGCATATGGAACGTCGTTTTTCATAGTTTTCGTATTATAAGAAACAAACTTTTTCGAGGGACGATTTTTCGATTTGTTAACAATGGGTGTTAATGCTGAGAGAATTTTGCATCGTTCTTCTAAAATTTCAAAGAACTCGGCAAAAGTTGGGAGCTCAGATCTATTCCTTTTGGAAAGTTTTATCCCGAAAAACCCCAGTACATTACAGCAATGTCCTGGAATATTATCGCCGTAATAACCCAAGACTTCCTTGCAGAAAATTGCCCGGACCACGTCGTCCTTACGCCCGACCGCACATCTCGAACCGTTTCCGTTTTGTTTTTCGTTTAGCGTCGCCGACGTCGCGACGCTCTCCAAAGGTCCCCTTGCTTCCCCTGGCCACGGTCCCGTGACCGTAAATCCGGGTAATTTAACTTTACGGAACAGGTGAACGAAGAACGGCATCTAATCGCGGGCGCAAGTATTTCTTGATTTATCGAGTGTTGAAGTTCTGGAATTGGTACGTGGTAGGTTCGTACGCGGACGGGAGTTCCTGCGGGAGCGTTGTTGCTTTGTTTTTGTTTCGGCTAACGTTAGCAATCTTGACGGCGTAGGGCTTATTTGTTTAGGGAAGGGTCGTAGTTCGCTTTGTGGGCGTAGAAGTCGACCGGTGGCTAATGAGGCAGTCACGATCTGAACTCAACATAAACCTGCAGGAGTTACGGTTAAAGTCGAGAAATAAATTACGACGAATGACGAAAAAAGGGAAATGTATACAAGATGAATTATATCAGGAGTAGAAATAAGTTCGTGCGATTTTGACAACAAATGTCGCTTCTTGTTTATTATTCCAAGGTTTCATTTTTCAGTATCTATCATTTCGCTGAAGTGTTATCAACAAGTTGACACTTGTTTCAACACTTGTTTCCGACAAGTGTTTCGATTTTGGCCCTAACCAAACGTAGCGCTAGGTTCGCCATCTTTTGGTTCGAAGCTGTTTCAAGAACCAACTTCGAATGTTTCAGGCCTGGATGGCTCAGCCAGAAAAACTCTAGTATTTCATTCGTTCTACCTATTATCATCCACTTAGCCATGCCAGGTGGTATTTCCAGGAATGGTTTTGGGCTTACCAGAGGCAGTAAACGTCAGCCTATCTGCCTCTTCGTTGCCCAAATAGTTTGAGGGGCTCGGCATCTAAACAAGAGTGACTCTGTTATATCGAGCATGTTTAAAGCCATTCGGCAACTCCAGACCTCGGGTAGTTGCTCACACTATATATCACTACGGTCAAATGTATAAACTATTATTACAGATAATCATTAAATAAAGATCGCAAAGCCAGTGCAAGCACCCGAGAGCTTATCCCCGAGAAGGGTTGGTGGTACTGATAGGACGTTTGCAACTTCGAGGTAGTCCCCAGATTAAACACTCAATACCAAATATTCGATAATTTAACAACACTCAGATTTTTACTCAGGATGTGAATACCTATGCATCACTTGGACACTTGCTTTGCCCAGTACGTGTACACTGCCTTATCCCAGCACTTGGACTCTTACAAAAGAGTATAAGCCACTATTCTTACAATAAAAATAATTTCATATCCCTTGGTTGTTGGTCAAGGGAATGCATAGGAGATATAACCTCCAATTTCAATTCTTCGTGTAAAGTCCCACACGAAGTTCGAGAATCGTCATGATTCGAAACCTAATAAAAGATGTTCAAGTAATGGTTTATGGAGCAATATAACAAAGGATATTCATACCTCTGAGATGTTCGGAGGAAAGATTCAAGATCGGCCTCGTGGAAAGGAAAATTTCATCGCGTATACAACGCTGTTCCCATCAATATTCCAAATCAAAATAAAACTCTCAAATTGAAGATATAATCAGCTCTGTTATCCATATATGAGGGATAATGTCACTTAGAGGATTAAAAAAAAAAAAAAAAAATTAATGGCAAATAGGGTGGACCTATATCCTACACAAACAACATTTTCCTTTCGGCATCTAGTGACAAATTAAACTATCACTTGAAGTATTTTTAGATAAAAATAAATAAGAATCTCTATTTGAATTTGAAGAAAGAACATATATTTATTATAATAAAGTAGAAAATGTAAACAAGTGTTTTATTTTATAATGACAATGTCCATATTCTTTACGTTACAAGTGTTATGGTTTCTAGTCTATATTGCAATAGACCACCAATAGTTTTCATTAAAGGTTATATGACATCTTGGTGCTACATTCAGAAAGTAATCGAATCATATGTGAAACCATACTTTCTAAACAGTACATTTTGACCAGATATTTTATAACCAAATGATTCCAGAGAGATAAGAGTCTTCATGAATCTAAATCAGCCTCCACCTATGTTGACCCTTCTCGCATTGAACTTATCTGGGACATAATTTATCACCAGCTAATCATTTTACAACACCATCTATAGACTTGAGCAGTAAATCCCAGAGGGGTTCCGGAAATGAACTAAATATACATAAACTACCATATTCAATCAGCATAGTCCATCAAAACACTCAATCAATACGAAATGCAATAGACAGAATCGAACAAGGTATGAAACAAACACCCAACTGTAAGATAATTTGTGTTACAGAACACTAGCAAACTGAGGAACAATTAAATATTTCAGCAATAAATAATTTCAAACGGTCATCAAAATTCTGTAGGAGGATTAGTTATATATGTTGATCAATCCAGGAAATCTTTCGAAATAACGAATATGAAGAAGCTCGGAATAAAAGGAAACTTTGAATGTGCAGTAGTAGATTGTCGAATGGGTTCAAGAAAAATTCTAGTCAGTTCAATATACAGACCACCACAGGGCAACCTAGAAGTTTCCTTTGGAAAAATGGAGGAGTTATTGACTATTATCAGTGAAGAATTTGAGGAAATCATCATAGCAGGTGATTTTAATGTGGAAATGATTAGTGAAAATTTCTTGAAAACCCGATTAATGAATCTTATGAATTCTTTCAATCTAACTCAAACAATAAATGAACATACAAGATAAATCGAAATCATGCATCGACAACATATTTACTAACATCGAAAACTGGAAATCAAGAACATTGGACTTACATATATCGGATCACATAGCATAGGAGTTAATTATTACTAATACACAATGCCCAAGGTGAAATACTGCAGATCCTTCAACAACGAAGCCAAAAGTAAGATCATAACAAAATTGAGAAAGCAGAACTGGTCGTTTATATTCAAGGACGATGGAGATAGCAACATTGATTTGAAATGGCAGTCTTTTCTGGGAACCTTTCAATATATATTAAATAAATGTTTCCCAATGAAGAAGTTTAAACAAAAAAAGTACAAGCAAATACTATCAAATACAGAAATAAACGAATGCAAAAGTCAGCTATATATCCTACTATTCATGAGTAGGTGTAACGTCAAATATAGAGAACTTTATAACAAAACAAAAAAGGACTATGACCAATTAATTTGAAAATACAAAACCCAAACATTTGAAGAAAGAATCAGGAAATCAGATAATAAGAACAAGAAAATGTGGTCAATATGTAATGAAATCAGGGGAAGGCAGAATAACACAGAGGAATGTGGTGTAGAAGGTAATCCTAAGGAAATAGCACAAAAATTCAATAATTATTTTAATAACTTCAGCTCATAGACACATCCTCAACCAAACTGCAACCTTACTCCAAACAACAGATCTAACTATGTTAAAATAACAATCCTACAGAGATTTTGGAAATAAGAAAAATACTCAAAAATAAACACACTAGTGGAATAGACGAAATACCCACAAGTCTGTTCAAACTAGCCCTACCTGAAATAAATGGCGTCCTAGCACACCTGGTAAACCAGTCGTTCAAACAAGGCAAGTTTCCAGAACAATTGAAAACAGCTATCATCAAACCCATATTAAAAAAAGGAAATCCTCAAGAGCAAGTCAAACTACAGAAATATCAGTATTCTGCCAAGTTTTTCAAAACTATTCGAACTGATAATGTGCTCCAGAATCACAGAATTCCTGAATAGTTGTGATTTTTTCAGTAACACACAACACGGATTTCTGAAAAGAAAATCTACCCAAACAGCCATATTTGAATTAACAAAGAACATATTGGAACTGTTGTAAGGAAACAAATTAGCACTGACCATATTTTTGGATATGTCAAAAGCATACGACTCAATAAACCAGGAACAGCTGCTAAAGAAACTTCAAGCTTATCGAATAAGAGGAAATGCAGTGGATTGAATCATATATATGCAAACGAAAACAAAAAGTGAAAATCATCAAGGAAGGAGAAAATGCTGAATCCACTGAGGGGATAAAAAAAAGAGGGATAGTACAAGGAGGTGTATTGGGGCCACTTCTATTCATAATATTCCTGAATAGTTTGGAAGATTTAGTAGCGAAAGATGAAAAATTAATAAAATATGAAGACGACACCAACCTATTGGTAGGAGCAAAAGATGAGTATACATTCGTGCAGGTACCAACTTTAGAAGAACAAATTGACCCTAAATATTGAAAAAACCAACCTTGTATTAGGAGTACAAATAAGTTTCCGCCGTTTTATTGTAGATGGCGCGGCACGGAGCTTCGGTTAGCTTTCGCAGATGATAACCGGCTTAAAAAATAGTTTGGACATTCAAGAACAACATAACCTATTTATATCATTGATTTTATATTGGTAAAATATAATTTTTATAAGTTGAAAATGTCAAAATTTGAGCCAAGTAAGCGTCATTTGCGGGAAATATTAGTTTACTTCTTTAATTTAAATAAATCTGCTGCTGAGGCGCATCAATTGCTCCTAGAAGCATATGGTGAGGGTGCTTTGAGTGAGAGAACGTGTCGAGAGTGGTTTCAAAAGTTTAAAAACGGTGATTTCGACGTAGAAGACAAAGATCGCAGTAGAAGGCCAAAAATTTACGAGGATGCAGAATTGGAGGAATTGTTGGAGAAAGATTCATCTGAAACACAAAAAAAACTTGCTCTAACATTAGAAGTTATATAGATACCCATCTTTTTTCCTGTAAGCATAAAACACAAGAAACCACATCAAATCTAAGATGGAATCAAGAGATTTGGTACACAGCCAAAAAAAAAAACTCCTGCGGTATTCACCAAAAGGAATTCCACAAAAAATATTGGAAAGGATTAAAGAGCACATCCTACCCTCTTACCATTAAAGGATTCCAAAAGTCGAACGACCGGAAATCTAATAAACCGCTTAGTAGGATTCAGGTAGAAAACAAACAGGGAAAAAGGGATCATGAGAACCTGAACCTGCAATAATTGCCCCATGTTAATTAAACACAATCGGAACGAAACTGCTACAATATATCAGTTAACCTTTCTCCTTTCGCTTTCAAAAGAATCCCTTTGTCGATCTCTTCACGATTCGATAGTCCTGAACGCGGCCATTTTGGCGTGGCATCTTTGCAATTACAGGACGAAATGGCCTTAATGAATTCATCTCCTAACTACCGGAATCCAAGGAAACCGAGTGCCACGTGACACCTTCAGGATCACTCCGGAGCAGAACGATTCAATTTGTTGGAAATAATTGACTTTAGTGCTCGTGAAATTTTAAAGTGGGTTTTTTCGACTCTAAGAGGATTCCAGAGGAAAAGTGAAAACGATGATATTGAGGGATGTCTTTTAAAAATCTAAATCTGATGTCATTTCGTCTGTTGTGCCTATTTAATTCGAATTGTCGGAAGTCTAAGATGTGTTCATGCTTCTTCTTTGAACAATAAGTTAATTAAAACTTATCACACAATATCAAATGAAGATATCTATCTTGATACTGTGTGATTAAACTCACTCAAGTTTTGGGTGAAACACAAATTTGTATATCTAAAATGTATGTATTTAGTCGGCAAATAAACCACTAAATTCTAACATACATCTTCCACAACCCCATTCGAAGTATGCTCATCCTAGAATTTGCATTGACGTTAATCAATTACTTGAGAAGAATTCAAGAAGGTATCTCTACATATCGGGTGTTTTTTTTTGAAGTGATAGAACTTTCGATAGGGATAACTGTGATTTGATAGAAGTTAGAAGCCATGTTGTTTTGACATTTCCGTTCAGTAAGCATTGACAAATAATCATGGAAAGATTCACGTCACACCAACGTTTACAAATTGTTGAAATTTATTTTCAAAATCAGCGATCTATTCGCCAAACTTATAAAGCACTTCGTGAAATTTATAGTTTACATAATTGTCAACCAGAGCAGCTTATTCTAACTATTGATAGATTTCGGACAACATTTTCTCTACACGATGCAACAACAACAACAAGACAAAGAACTATTTAAATATTTTAATATTAGCCTTCTACATATTTGATTTCAAAAAATTTTATTTAATGATTATAACTTCTGAAAATAAATTAAAATAATGTCATATAAGTATCACTTATATCAATTGACATATAAAATAAACATTCATTAAAAGACATCCGAATGGTATAACAAAATCCAATAAATAAAAATTATTAACCAAAATCCTATAAATTGAATATTTTGAATAGACAATATTTTTGTTTCTGCTGATCAATCTTATGAAAACAAATACCTTTCAAAAACATCTAACATAATCTTAAAAATTTCATCATAAAACTATCTTACTTAGACTATTCAATATTATTGGATATCTAACTAAGTTACTTTATACAAAACTGAAGATATATAAAACATTACTGAAAAACAAGTTTTAAGAGGGACTTTGCTTCGTCAGTATTCAAATAATTCATATTCAATAAATATAATATCAATCAACAACAAATATTTACTTACCCTTCAACCGTTTAGAAAAACTTCTGGCAAACTGAAAAATTTTCAAATGTAGCGTGACGGTAAACTATATATAAATATTTCTGTGGTTTACCCTTGTTCTAAAAGATTGAAAGACAATTTAACGGCCTCTGTTATAGCACAAGGGCTATCTGTATAAAGAATGTTGAGGAAACCAAATAATTATATATTATGAATAAAATAACATAAATAGAGGTTATTTCTTGATAGAAGGTATATAAAATTATTTGAATATTTTAATATTAGCCTTCTACATAGTTAATTTCAAAAAATTATATTTAATGATTATAACTTCTGAAAATAAATTAAAATAATGTCATATAAGTACCACTTATATCAATTGACATATAAAATAAACATTCATTATAAGACATCCGAATGGTATAACAAAATCCAATAAATAAAAATTATTAACCAAAATCCCATAAATTAAATATTTTGAATAGACAAAATTTTTGTTTCTGCTGGTCAATCTTATGAAAACAAATATATTTCAAAAATATCTAACATAATCTTAAAAATTTCATCATAAAACTATCTTACTTAGACTATTCAATATTATTGGATATCTAAGTTACTTTATATAAAACTCAAGATATATAAAACATTACTGAAAAACAAGTTTTAAGAGGGACTTTGCTTCGTCAGTATTCAAATAATTCATATTCAATATTCAATTTATTGATGAAAAACTTGTTTTTCAGTAATGTGTTACATATCTTGAGTTTTATATAAAGTAACTTAGCTAGATATCCAATAATATTGAATAGTCTGAGTAAGATAGTTTTATGATGAAATTTTCAAGATTATGTTAGATATTTTTGAAAAACATTTGTTTTCATAAGATGGATCAGCAGAAACAAAAATTTTGTCTATTCAAAATATTTAGTTTATGGGATTTTGGTTAATAATTTTTATTTATTGGATTTTGTTATACCATTCGGATGTCTTATAATGAATGTTTATTTTATATGTCATTTGATATAAGTGGTACTTATATGACATTATTTTAATTTATTTTCAGAATTTATAATCATTAAATATAATTTTTTGAAATTAAATATGTAGAAGGCTAATATTAAAATATTCAAATAATTTTATATACCTTCTATCAAGAATTAACCTCTATTTATGTTAAGACAAAGAACTGTACGTACAGAGAAGAATATCGCTGCTGTAAGTCATAGTGTTAATGATGATCCAGATTTGTCTATTGGTCGACGTTCACAACAAGTTGGACTCTCTGCATTCACCACATGGAACATTTCGCGCAAAGATCTTGGTTTACACCCATACAAGATCCAACTGGTTCCAGAACTAAAGTCACTTGGCCATAATAAGCATCGTTTGTTTGCTGATTGGGCCCTAGAACAGCTTGAAGTTGATCCACTTTTTTGTCGTAAAATTGTGTTTAGTGATGAAGCTCTTTTCTAGTCAAATGGCTATGTAAACAAGCAAAATTGCCATATATGGAGTGACAACAATTCTCAAGAAGTTCTGCAGGTTCCATTGCATCCTGAAAAATGCACTGTATGGTGTTCTTTACACGCTGGAGGTTTCATCGGTCCATATTTCTTTAAAAACGTTGCTGGAACTAATGTTACAGTGAATGGTGCTCGTTATGTATCGATGATCAATGATTATTTGTTTCAAATTTGAATGGTATCGACCCAGAAGTGTTTTGGTTCCAACAAGATGGTGCTACACCTCATGCTGCTACCATGACAATTGATTTCTTGAAAGAAAGATTTGCCGATAACATTATTTCGAGAAATAGTCTAATGAATTGGCCTCCAAGATCATGTGACATAACTCCACTGGATTATTTTCTTTGGGGTTATGCCAAGTCATTGGTTTATGATAATAAACCAGAAACAATAGACGCTTTGAAAGCCAACATAACTCGTGTTTTGATGACATAAGGCCTGAATTACTCGAAAAAGTGGAGACATATGTCAGAAATTATTCGAAAAAAATTAATGTCATACAATTATCTTTCAAATAAAAAAAAATGGCTTCAATCTTAATTTAAATGTGTTTTATTTCAATTTAAATTTTTATCACTCTAAAAAAAACACCCGATACAAGCAATTTGTTCAGTACCTTCTGATTTAGGTGCAAGATACCCACTTCTTTCACCTAAGAGCCGCCACTGTCTGCACCTGAAAAACGCGCGAACTTCTGTTCGATGGGAGATTCAATTACAACTAAGCCTAACAGTGAATTTCAGTAAACAATTTCAAACCACATTTCTACAAATTGCCCCAGAGAAGGCGCTCATGAAAAAATAGCATCAGAAAACTGACAAAAGTTTCACCGAAACTCTTTGTATACGGAAAAGGGTACACCATCCAAATTTACCCTTTGCTACCGGGAAATATGAAGTTATTGAAAAGAATGCAATATGTACATGTTGGCAACTGGTTCCCTTCTATTTCGGCCTCAAAGAAGGCATATTTGGTATTCAGCATACGTTCAATAACAGGGATGAGTTACTGCGATCCCATTTTAAAGTGAAATTTCCACAAGGGAGGTTATATTCTGCCGGAACTAGCGGGAATGTGAGTATATTTCCATTTCTCCGGGATTTTCGCCGGCACAATCCCCAATGTTTGCTGCAAAGTGGCACATCGCTGTTTTCATATTATTTGGATTTGAAATTGAATTTGTTACGGATTTATGTCAAGGAATTTGAATTAAGGCGCTTTCTTCACATTGAATAGTCGTTTGGTGTTGTAGTAAAGGGTTTTCATTTTGAATAGCCCGCTATCTGGGTAGCTGTCACTTTTGACATTTGACAAGTGAAAACTACGCCATTACTCAAAATAGAACGCAACACGTTTCAACCACGTTATTTCTCGAAGAGATGTTCACAATTGGCCGTCGAGATCTTGTGATTTAACACGTTCCAACTTTTTGCTTTGAGGCCACGTTAAAGATAAAGTATATGCCAATGCTACACAATTGATTCAAGATCTTGAAGATGGAGTTCATGAAGTCATCGAGGAAATGCACCGAATTGATCATGGAAAATTTCACTAAAAGGATATATAATAATATTTCAATAAAAGGATATATATAATTTTCCATTGTTGAAGTAATACTTTCATTTTCACAATGAAATATACATCCATTAATTTATCCTAAAATATACTCGGTTTTTTCATTGAAATAATATGTTTCTTTTGAAAACTCAGCAGTATTTTCTAGATGTTTGATTATTCAGTCGTTAAATTAGTTTTTTACAAAAATTTGAATATCAAAACAGATTTAATCTGTTGTCTTCTACAATTTTAATTTCAAAAATTCTTTGAAGAAACTTTAAGAATTAAATTAATGTCTTTATAAGCACTGTTCATAATTAATAGACGTATAAAGTCAAAATTCATCATACAATATCAAACGGAATTAAGAAAAACCAAAGAATATAAATTGTCAATTGAAATTAAAATATAAATAAGCAAACATTTTTTGGTTCGTTCCAGGCATGCGTAATGAACTCTTCAGACAAACTTACGAAGCCCTGTTTGTTACAAAATGTATTGTTTTCTGATCCCATATTAATGAAAAATAACTCTCTCTCAAAAATATAAAATATAATTTCAAGAAATTCTCAAAAACTAATTCATTTGAAATATTCAATATATTTAAATAAATTACTTCAAAAAATCTCAAAACATGTAGCACATCCTCAAGAAATAATTAAAGTTACGATAAGATCAGTTCAACTTTACATATAAAAAAATAATAAAATCAATTAAACAATGTATAGACTTACCAGTGCCATCTTAGAAATACGATTCTCAACAAACATCTAAGTAGGTACCTTTATATCCAAGGTGAAGTAATTTATTTAAATATATTGAATATTTCAAATGAATTAGTTTTTTGAGAAGTTCTTGAAATTATGTTTTATATTTTTGAGAGAGAGTTATTTTTCATTAATATGGGATCAGAAAACAATACATTCTGTAACAAACAGGGCTTCGTAAGTTTGTCTGAAGAGTTCATTACGCATGCCTGGAACGAACCAAAAAATGTTTGCTTATTTATATTTTAATTTCAATTGACAATTTATATTCTTTGGTTTTTCTTAATTCCGTTTGATATTGTATGATGAATTTTGACTTTATACGTCTATTAATTATGAACAGTGCTTATAAAGACATTAATTTAATTCTTAAAGTTTCTTCAAAGAATTTTTTGAAATTAAAATTGTAGAAGACAACAAATTGAATCTGTTTTGATATTCAAATTTTGTAATAATCCTTCTATCAAGTAAAAAACCGTTCCTTCTTATTTTAGTTTTTTACAGGTCAGTACCATTGTTAGTGAATTGACCCAAGGTTAAAATGCTATATTTATTTCAATACCATTCGAACCCAATTATAGGTCAAAAAAGTCACTATAATAATTTATTTTCTACTGTACAACAGATATATTGACAGAATTGAATTATTCACACAGAATTAATCTATGTTGCTATAATTTATGGATGAGCGAAATTTAATTATTTGACTGTAAAAATCTAATCTTCTAACGACGTAAGTCTTTTAGTAGGTTATCTTATATCTTATCTCATGAAAGATGTTATTTTAGAAAAAAAATTTCCAGGCATCAGGTGTTCGAAGAGAGTGACAGATGAAGAAGTTGGTGGGAAAGTAATCTTTGATTGTATCGTTCTCTATTTGTCGGTAATACATCTTGATGATTAAAGTAAAACAACTTAATTCCCGCTAATTTATTGAATTTCACAACAATTGTTTCACAATTTCACAACGAAGTCATTTTGTCGTGACAAAAAAATTGTTGTGAAATTAAATAAATTAGCGGAAATTAAGTTGTTGGCGGAAAAGGTTGAGCAGGATATTTTTGAGATTGTCTTTGATTGTTTGGGTTTTACTTCACAGAAATACGCCTTCAAATTTATAAGTGAAGAATAATTTTAAGCCAAATTTGATTGTTCACACAACAAAAATTGATTTGCCATCAGCTGAATATTTAAACTAAGTATCGGGTGTTTTTTTCAGAGTGATAGAACTTTTGATAGAGATAACTGTGATTTGACAGAAGGTAGAAGCGATGTTGTTTTGACATTTCTGTTCATTAAGCACTGACAAATTATCATGGAAAGACTCACGCCGCAACAACGTTTACAAGTTGTTGAAATTTATTTTCAATATCAGTGTTCTATTCGCCAAACTTTCAGAGCACTTTGTGAAATTTATGGTTTACATAATCGTCCATCAGAGCAGCTTATTCGTCGAAATATCGATAGAAGTCGGAGAACATTTTCTCTACTTGATACAACAACAAGATAAAGAACTGTACATACAGAAGAAAATATCGCTGCTGTAGTCATAGTGTTAATGATGATCCAAATTATATATTATATAATACCTCACTACCTAAAAATATTCAACAATGGGGGTTTTGCAACACCTGTTTGGTCGTTAAGAAAAATTTTAATAATTTATACTGCTTCTAACAGCATGAGTCTGTTACTTTCAATTTCAGCGTGGATAATTTTATATCGGGTGTTTTTTTAGAATGATAGAACTTTCGATAGGGATAACTGTGATTTGACAGAAGGTAGAAGCCATGTTGTTTTGACATTTCTGTTCAGTAAGCATTGACAAATTATCATGAAGAGACTCACTCTGCAACAACGTTTACAAATTGTTGAAATTCATTTTCAAAATCAGTATTCTATTCGCCAAAATTATAGAGCACTTCGTGATATTTATGATTTACATAATCGTCCATCAGACCAACTTATTCGTCGAACTATCGATAGATTTCGGACAACATCTTCTCTATTCGATGCAACAACAACAACAAGACAAAGAACTATACGTACAGAAGAAAATATCGCTGCTGTAATAGTGTTAATGATGGTCACAAGTTGGACCCCTGCATCCACCAGATGAAAAATTTTGCGTAAAGATCTTGGTCTACATCCATACAAGATCCAAATGGTTCAAGAACTAAAGCTACTTGACCATAATAAGAGTCGTTTGTTTGCTGATTGGGCCCTAGAACAGCTTGTAGTTGATCCACTTTTTTATCGTAAAATTGTGTTTAGTTATGAAGCTCATTTCTGGTTGAACGGCTATGTAAACAAGCAAAATTGCCGTATATGGAGTAAAAACAAGCTTTAAGAAAATCTGCAGGTTCCACTTTTCGATGTGTTCAATGTATTCTTGGTATGTGAGTGATTTGCTTATAATGTGAGTAACCTAATCGATTCATTCACTAAGGAGGGTATAAATATAAAATTTCACAAATTTACGATCATTAGTTTTCTAGGTATCCTCAGTGGCAGACGACCAGAATCTCTCAGTCGAAAATTTGAAGTAATTTTATGAAAGATCCCCCTATTATCTCCGCCACTAATGAGAATCAGTTTTTTGATAACCAGACGATACAGTTTGTCCAAAACCCCCAAGTACTCAATTTCATCTGAATCCACCAAATTTATCGCTAGTTTATTGAGCAGTCCGTGGCTCAGTTAGAATGCATATAATCATAAAATCACTTCTTACTCGAGAATGATGCTTCTTGGTGCTTGGCTCTTTTCTCAAAAAGTGCAAGATAATTCTATTTCTTTGATTAAAATTTAAATCTGATCACTCAGTCATAAATAAGAAGTAATTTTATTAAAGACCATCCTCTTATCTCCGCCACTGATGAGAATCAGTCAGTTTTTCGACCACCAGACGAGTCAGTTTATCCAAAAACCTCCATGTACAGAATTTCATTTGAATCAACCAAATTTTGACAAGTATATCGGTAGTTTATTGGATTTTGGAGGTCATGTTGAAGAAGTTCTATCTTCCATGGTGTGCATTTTAGGACCTAAGTTGATTGAAGTTTTCTTAATATTTTGACCTCTAGAGTCACCCCCTGAACTATATGATCGTTAAATCCGCACACTCTGTATATTCAATTGCGCCATTAGCACCATCTGGTTATCCCTTTGTTCGACCATCAATCTTTCCACTGTTCTCTGAACGCCAACTGACATCAATCCAAATAGACACCGATCGACTATATTGTCCAAAATGGCCGCCTAATGCTCTTAGGGCACAAACCGCAAACTTGGCAGACATCAAGACCCGATGACGTGCATTTAACGCTAGGACAGGAAACGACTTAATTAGCGATGGCGGATGAACACACGTACGGTGGCAGCTGGTTTGTTACATAATTTCTGCAATTGAAACGAGGAAATCGAATGGCCCCGATAATGACTGTTTACACGGACTTCCGTCCGGAATTATGCGGAAAATGCAATCAAATGCGACGTAATTCTCATTGAATAACTGTTGGCTTTGAACGAGACGGTGAAAAAGAAAAGATAGTCCCATAATTGGATAATACATACATTTCCAGTTCTTTTTCAAGAGTTGAATACATGATGCATTTCGCTTCATTGCTTCAAATGCATTTAAACAACTAACAAAAATTTTGGTAGCATAAAAATGGCTTCAATTGTGTGTAGAGTGCCGCAGGGTACGGCACTAGGCCCACTTTTATTCACCATTTAAATTCTGGGCTTCGCAGATGATATAGCCATATTCTACGAGTCTAACTCTTTGGCAACTTTGAAGTCTGTGGCTGAAGAGGATATGGGTATTTTATAGAGATAGTTAAGGTACAATGTCTTGACTTTGTTCTGAATAAAACGAAGTACTTGTTTTCCTCCTCATATATAAAGGGATTTCCACATATGGGACCTTTGATTATCGGACCAAATTAATATATTCCCGAGGCAGATTCTGTTAAATCCTTAGGAATCATAATAGGTCGACACCTCGGGTGGAAAATTCAGGTAGATAGCATCGTGACTAAGTTGGGGGGCATGCTATACAGATTTAAGAATAACCTTGATATCAGACATTAACGCATAGTGTACTATGCGGTTCTACAGTCACATCTCATAAATTATTGATTGGGTTGATGTACAGTATCGATACTTCCTGTGTTCTCGAAATTGTTTGAGATAATAATAAAAAATAGATTACTGAGTTTCACCAAACGTCAAAAATTTTCTGCAAACAACAGGATTGGTTTCTTGATGGGCTAATCAGTGGAGACGGCACTGAAGGAGGTGCTTGAAAACATAGGACAAGCATTTGATGAGGGACAAAAATCTAGTTTACAGGCATGTGACTTATCCAATGCTTTTGATAGTATTTCACATTCTGTGCTTGAATACTATGGAATCAGGGGTGAGGCTTTTGATGAAAAGTTATCTGACAAACAGGATGCAGCAAACAAGCTTGGGAGGCAGATCTTCTTCTTGGGAGACTGTGAGTCATGGTGTACCGCAAGGTTTCGTGTTGGGTCCCCTTTTGTTTGTGATATACATGAATGATTCGCCAGCTAATATGAAATCAGATCAAACCGTCCTCTTCGCTGATGACACTTCTCTTCTGAATAAAGGGACGGACAACCAGGAATTGGAAGAGAAAGACAAGAAGACACTAAAGGAAGCCCAGGTATGGTTCAGTGCAAACAAAATGATGATGAACAGTGATAAAACACAGAGACTACTGTTTGAACCAAATATGTCTTCGGACAATCACATGATGCTACTTGGAGTCTTTTTGTAATCAAATCTCAAGTTTCCTGTCCACATTGATGAAATGATTCCTAAGTTGTTAAGAGCTACCCCTGCAGTTAGGAGAATAAAGCAAATAGCGGGAGTTGAAGCAGCCAAGATTACTTACTTCAGCTACTTTCATAGTGTCCTTAACTTCGGCATTCTTTTCTGGGGGGGATTTGTCTGAAAGTAAGAAAGTATTCATAAAACAGAAGCAGGTACTGAGAATACTATGTGGCGTAAGTAGTAGATATAGCTGTAGAGAGCTATTCCCCAGAGAAAAAATTATTACCATGACGTCCATTCTTATACTTACCAGTCTAATGTACATCCATGATAATAATGACATACTATCGAAAATAACTTTAATCACAAGTATGATACTAGAAACAAAAACATCTACATCATACCATACCATCGTATAAAAATATCACAGTTAAATGTAAGTCATCCAGCTATAAACATTTTCAACAAACTGCCGTCCAGACTGGAAGAATTGAATCGAATAAAGCTCAAGAATGAACTGAAATGTCTAATAATGAATAAAGCATACTACTCAATACATGAATACCTGAAGGATAGTTTTTAAAAACATATATTTTTATGAAATACGTTGTCTGGCCAAATTCAATTATTTATTGTTTGTTTGACTAATGTTTTGTGTCATACATTTTTTAGTTTTATATACTTATGTGTCTTTTTAGACAAAATTGCACCTGACTTTCCATGAAATTTTTGATGGGTTGAAATTTATTCATATTCTGTGATATGTACCGTATTGGGAATGAATAAATTATTATTATACACGATGCCCATTTGGAAAGGCTGAATGTGATTCAGAGAAGGATCTTAAGAATAATATATGGAAAGCTACTGAGGTCCTTTAATAATTTACTCAATGAGGAAAGTGGCTTATGAATGTAAGACAGCTATACTTGCGGATGTGAAGGAGGGCAAAATGCCTTTCGATCCGATCATTCATGGCTGCAGCACTAGGAGGAAGATCGATTTGGTTTTACCACGATGCAACAAATCTGTGGGACAGCGTTGTTGCATTTATCTAGCACCGAAACTGTTTTGCCAGCTTCCACGTGAAATAAGGTGGATCAATTGTAGTGGAGTGTTTAAAAAGAGGTTCAAAGAGTGGATTGTATTATGTTGAAAGGGAGGAATAGAGGATTTTTCAGTGGAAGAAAGTGAGACATAAGAAAAGGAACTTGTAGTAGGTGTGTGTATGGATAGGAGATGACAGAGAAGAGGAGAAGAAAATTATTATGGAGAAAAGTTTTAGTTTCATTAAGTCTTGTTATTTCTAGTGAAGAGGGCCACATATTTTTATAAAGGAAAATTAGGCGGCAAGAACCACCTAGGCAATTTAATGCCCACTTGTCACTGTCGATGCCAGAAGTAAGAGTCCATGATCGCTTCGTAGACTTGCGAGCCCCGAGACAGGAGAGTCTGTTCTCTCCAGAATGGTTGTGGCGACTGAACGCCGGCTTAAGAACGTCCAATTTTCCTTTGTTATAAATAGAACGCCATTGTCCATTGTTCATTAAAAGGATAGACACAAAGGGAAGTTGACTGAGATGCTCTTACATGTAAAGTTATTGTATTGTATTGAATTACCTGAGGTCAACGTGAGTGTTATTTGCACCATGTATTCTTTATTAATGGGTGGATTTTACTGTATTGATGCTTCAGCTAGAGGCGACCAGTTTACTGTAATCTGAATGGAGCATTCAACACATTTCATACATGTAAGCGTCTTCATCTTCATTTCATTTATTGGAATCTAAGAGGTGGTTAACAAGGGTAACTTGATTGAGAATGCAGACTGTTTAAAGTGAATGAAATGTGGATTCACAATTAGATACTGACACAATAACCCTATGTCTTCAGAAGGCTGCAACAAGGCATTTCTTGATTCCTTAGATATAAAGATTATAATGTAGTTTAATAACACATACCCTAACCTCTTTGTCTTCAGAATGTCGCAACAAGGCTTTTCTGAACAACTATATTATCAGATATGAATATCATAATGAATAGGTAGTTAAATAACATACACAACATCTGTGGCTTCAGAATGTCACAACAAGACATCCCTGAACAACGATATTATGCGTCCAGATTATAATAGTCTAATTAGATAGTAGGTGTGTGAATGGAGAATTCCTGACCAAAGGCTTATTGTTAAACTACCTCGAAAATCATTGTTATGTATACATTCAGTTGACTGCTGTATTTACCTTTGCTTAGACATAAACTTCGTTTCAGGATATAAGAGAGGTTGTCGGGCTTTGGAGCCTTAATTTAATGAATAAAGTGAAGGCCAGGTTTGAAGAATGTATGGAGCTGAAGAGGAGTCAAGGTTTTTATCCCTGACTCTTTTTGTCCTAAAGTACATCCTCTCATACATCGAGTCAGGTGCGGGCCCCTGCAGGACAGGGTCTGTAGGTTTCTCCAGTTATTTTTACTCCAAATATGACCTCAAGTTTACAGTTCACAAGTATTAATTATCATCATAAAAAGAAGCTATTCGACCGAGCCTTCCTGACAAGAACTAGGTGTTCTTCTCCATTTTTAATTTCGTTTGTCGGGTTGCTTTTATGTTTGTTTACCATCTGGATCACTTCAATATCTAGTATCTTTCAAAATGTTAAATATGAAGTAGTAACTAAACTTCAAGAATCCCAATTTTTTCGTGAAAGAATCTGGAGCAAAGGCACATGGGATATTCTAGAATATTCTGCTCCATAACGTCGACATACACATTAATAATTTCGAATAACTCTCAACTATACAAAACACATAAATCACTACATCCACTCTGTCCGCAGTGAAACCAGTGCTATTACAGTCATATTACTTGAAACTGACATGAATTGGTGCATACAATGAGTGCGATTACATCTGTGGGGTTGTTAGTCGGACTTTCCATCTATTGTGGCCATTGATTCAGTGTAATGCTCAATGCAAACAGGCATTCAAGTTTGCGCGATACATAACTTTCGACAATTCTGATTTCGCAGTGATTTGTCAGGTACTTCGCAGAAACTCATTAGCAAAATGCCAGCGAAAGCTGGTGAGAGGTAGTATTTTGCTGCTTATTTTGTGGTTTTGAACGAAAACATTCTGAATAATGAAGGTATCAAGATGAGAAGGATTGAAATAGCTTTCGTTTAATGAAAAAGTTCTTTACTAATACTCTGTTATTAAAAATAACTATTTCACTACGAAATCATCAACTGCCACGATCAGAATACAATCTGCAAATCTGATAACAGGAAACGTATTTGGAAAAGGCTTTTATTTCAATTAAAATCAGGAGAACATCTGAAATTTTGTATACTTCAGCATTAAACTATCTAAAATATAGTCCGACGGAATTTAGTATAGTTCATAATTTTAATATACTTCTTTTTTGTAACATTCCAAGTAAAAAGTTATGTATAGAATAGGTGGTGCAGATAGTCGGCTATGGCCAAAGTTGCCTGGCAACACTATTTGTCAAATATTGTTGATTGTCAACAGGTATACAATTGATGAAATAATATCGCAACTAGAAAGAATAAAACAGGTAAAATATTTTTACATAAAGAGGTTAAAATGGCATGGACATGAGGCATCGACCAGTTTCAGAAAGACCGCGTAAGATTAAATGAATCAATTTTAACGCTTTATTGGCCTTGGGACGACACAATCCGCGCTTGGGGTTGCGCAAATTGGCTAACAGATTTGGAAATCAACGAAATATAAAAATATGTCCAGAAACCGTCCGTATGTTATTGAAAAGACAAGGCTACATACATATCAAGGAAATCAAAAAAAATACTACAATGGCACCTTTACAAAAAGAATTAAGGATAGAATTTTGTCAACGTTTTCTAGAGGATAATTTGAATAATGTCTTTATATCCGATGAAAGTTGTTCCCAAATTGCTGGAAATCACTTAAAAATCCAATCAAAACAACCTGTTACCGTTCAAATTTCCCACCAAAATAATGGTTTGGGGAGCGATATCTTAGCGTGGTGCTTTTCCTCTCTGTATAGTTGATGGTACCATTAATAGTGAAAAGTATTGTGGCATTCTAAGGGATTTTCTCTTTGAAACGGCTCATGCTTCATAACCAGAGGGATGGCGTTTTCAGCAGATTAATGCAAGATGCCACATTTGGCCTATACTCAAGCTTTGATGCAAGAATACCAAGTGACAACCATTTCATGGCCAGCAGCTTCACCAGATCTTAGTCCCATTGAAAACATATGGGGTTTAATGAAGATTAAAGTTGAACGAGCAGCGCCACGAAATAAAAAGATATAATTCAGTCAGTTGTACAGTCCTGGACTACCATCATCGAAAATTATGGAGGCGATCAAGTTTCGGGTACACCTCGACGTTTCGTCGAGTGTTTACAGTTAAATGGAGGTTGTATAAGTAAATAAGATGAATATTTTGTTACAATTTTTTAATTCAAGTATTAAAAATATATACCAAATAATTACAATGGGCTTTGTTTTCCCGGATACTTAGTAGACGGACTATATATTGTGGAAGTTCGAAGATATAATTCTGAATTTAAATTGACCGAAATAAGTGTTTTGAGATAGTTTTAAATTAAATATTCTTCATCACGAGAATGTTATGATCTGTCAAAATAATTTTTTCGTCTCAATTTTAGCATAAATTTCTGCGGGTAAAGACTAAGACAATTATACCTTCACTAGGTCTTCTTCAGTGAGATTCTAGGCTAGCGTTTTCTCCTTTATATCCCCTCATCATGATATAACCTAACTAGTATTGTCTGCACATATCTACAACCACCAATTTCGCCATTATTTCAATTCGGAAACTAATAACCAACAAGAATAAAACGAGGCATCCGCTAACCAAGTAAACTCAGCTTGTGAATATTCAGAACAGGAAATCTCACAATTAGCATTCAGTGGCTCCTTTGGTGATTAGGAAGATATATGTTGCAAGGTGAATTCACCTCTGTTTTATACCGCTGATCACGGAACCTCTTTGATATTATTGTATCGATAGGGAACTCAGCGATTTAACGAACTGGGGAATAGGTTCGTCTTACGCTAACTGGTAGAGACGGGTGTGGATGAAGAGGGTGCATATCAATGAATATTGTATTATAACAAATGCATAATACACATGTTCTTAGAAGCCAAGGAAATTGAAAATAGTGCAATTTTTTTGACCTCAGGAAAATGTAAGAATTCTGTGATATAATCTCGTGTCATACTAAGCACAATCTACAAATAGAAGAAGAAATAATGTAAAATAGAAAAAGGCTTTTTACTTGATAGAAAAAATTTAACAAAATTTGAATATCAAAACAAATTCAATCTGTTAGTCTTCTACAATTTTAATTTAAAAAAAAATTTTTATTCAAAAAACTTCTAGAACTAAATTAATGTCTACAATAAGCACCGCTTATATTTAATAGACGTATATATTCAAAACTCAATATACAATATCAAATGGAATAAATAAACCAACCAATATAGAAAAGGCAATTAAAATTAATAAATAAATATTTGAAGGAGACAAAATTTTGTTGCTGGTCTTACCTTTAAGAACACCAATTGCCTTTTAAAAACATGAACACACCTTAAGGATTTCTCAAAAACTATAATTTATTCGAAATATTTAATATATTTAAATATTCAAATAAGTTAATTCAAAAATCTCTCAAAACATGTAATATATCTTAAAAAATCAATTAGAATACGGATAATCTCTTCATCGGCCCTAGACAACATTTAAATATCAAAATCAGCTAACCATCACTATATCAAGTGAACTTGATATGACATAGAACTTAACACGTGACTTGTTTGAAAGAGACTAACTTTAAAAAACCAGGTAGTCAGTTCGTCACAAAATCACAGAAAACTGTAAGGCATTCTATAATGAGAATTATTACATAATGAGAATTATTCAAGCCTAAATATAACCATATATTATGTATAAAATAAAATAGAAAAAGGCTTTTTACTTGATAGTTACTTCTATTCTAGGGTATGATATAGTGATGGTTAGTTGATTTTGATATTTAAATGTTATCTAGGGCCGATGAAGAGATTATCCGTATTCTTATTGTTTTTTGAAGATATATTATAATACATATTTTGAGAGATTTTTGAATTAACTTATTTGAATATTTAAATTTATTAAATATTTCAAATAAATTATATTTTTTGAGAAATCCTTAAGTTGTGTTTTATGTTTTTGAAAAGGAATTGATTTCACTATGGTAAGATCAGAAACAAAATTTTGTCTCCTTCAAATATTTATTTATTAATTTCAATTGCCTTTTTTATATTGGTTGGTTTATTTATTCCATTTGACATTGTATATTGAGTTTTGAATATATACGTCTATTAAATATAAGCGGTGCTTATTGTAGACATTAACTTAATTCTGAAAGTTTTTTGAATAAAAATTTTTTTGAAATTAAAATTGTAGAAGACTAACAGATTAAATCTGTTTTGATATTCAAATTTTGAAGAAATAATGACTTAAAAGAATTATAAATATTATTTTCACAATTTATCAACTTAATGATAATTGTTTCACCGGAATTGTAGCTTTGTCAAGTTTACATTTTGAACTAACTCTTAAAATTACACCTTGACTACTAATGTAGCTAAAAACTTGGAAAAAGAGGGAATAAAGACGAGAAAAAAATGTGCAAAAAGGACAACAGATAACCATCAATTCACAGAAATACCGATAGAGAAAAATATGTGAAAAGAGGGATAAAAATCATCCTAAAATGTATTGGGGCCAATTATCAGCAATACCTCACTAATTAAAAAGATTCAACAATGGAGAACTTGCGACATCTGTTTGGTCATTGAGAATAATTTTGAGGTTCTTGTATCAACTAATTTCTACTGCTTCCAAAAATGTGAGTCTTGTACTTTTAATTTAATTGTGGATAATTTCAGAGTTATTAATTATGTTCAGATTCTTTAAAATGACTAGCATATGTTGAATACGAGATGTCTGGCGTGTAACTCTGCTAGTGTTCGTGAATTATTTTCTTAAAGTATCATCGTCCTGTTTGACCAATATCATGGGGCAATCACTACAAGTCAACTCATAGACTCCAGATTTTATTTGTTTTTAATTTATTTATTCGCCAATATTGTCTGATATTCTATTCGCATAAGGAATGGACATGTATGTTTTAGTCAAATCTTTTGTAACAGGCTTAAGTAAATTCAATGCTATTTTCTTCTGTTTTTTTTATTTTGAAATTTTGTATATTTCAATTGTACTATAGCCGTTATTGAATGCAATTTGCAGAATAATATCAACTTCTATAAAAAAATATCGCGATTCAGGTACGTTAACCAATCTATGAATCATACTGTGATATGCAGCTATTATCTGATTAATAGGATGGTTTGATGTAGGATGAATTGTTATATATGTATACGTCGTTTAACGAAAAATAATAATTTCATGCAACTCATCTCTTCACAAAATTTTAAGATGAAGAAAATTTATTCTAGAATTCCCTTCTTTCTCAAAAGTGTATTTCTGCGAACGAACACAAAATGCGAGTGGAGGAATAAAGGGTTTTGAATTTCCATTATGCAATAACACAGCTTCTAAACTATTTAGACGAATCTATAAATGAACGCCACTCTGAGGGGAAATGCTCAATATCAAGTACCTGCATTAAACCATCAATATTAGTACATGCACACAACAAAATTTTCAGACTGTGGAATGCAGAAAATGAAGCATTTCTTTTTCTGAAATTTCTAATTTTCGTTTCGTTGCCTAATGAGTTTCATTCCTTAAGACGTGAACCAAAATATTCTAACTGTTGCTTTGATAACCCTAAATCACGTACTAATTCATTCAACTCACTTTGAACAATTAACTGTTTCTCGCCGGAACTAGGACCTGGAGTAAAAGTAGGGTTGGTCTACTATTCTTTGGAGCTGCCTGATGATGCGTTATCTATAACATCATCCAAAACAACATTTGCGGATCTAAAGATGAGATCGGCACTGGTAAACCTGCATTATGGGGAACAGGTCGCATTGCAGACTGCAAATTTGGATAGTCTTGTGCTTTCTCTTTTTTAGAATAACCTTCAGTTTCTGTTAGGCAGAAATAGCAATCATCTAAATGATTAGCGAATTCTTGCCATACCATAGGGGCTGTAAAAGGCATGCTTTTTCCCTTCCCATTCATCCATTTTACCAATGACACGATACAACTAACACAGCAAACATGAAGATTCCATTGCTTGTCTTGATCCAATTAGAACCCCAAAATATTGGATGAAGGCTTTCTAAATATTTTCAGAAAGCCTGGCTTATGATTTCACCATAAATTCTTCACAAATATAATAAAATTTTTAAAGAGAGATTTTGCAACTGCGACGCATCTGTCTTGAAATTTTCGTAGTTAAAACACTTTCTTATCTACACACAGGGAACCGATCACTTCGAAACTCAACAGAAGACTGACTTTTAATCTCTATTTTATGTTCAACATTGTGAACTTTAGGTACTTTTCCTGTTATAAAATGCATCCATTTAAACTGTCCCCTCATAAAATTGACTACTTGCTAATATAGGGTGTTTTTGTTAGAATGATAGAACTTTCGATAGGGATAACTGCAATTTCACAGAAGGTAGAAGCCATGTCGTTTTGACATTTCTGTACAGGTGAATTCTACCAGAATAGTTATTGGCTATTTGAGGAAGGCCTCTTTTCCAAGTGACTACCAAGCAGTCTCCACAGTCCACCCAGAGGTAGAAAGTGTGATAAGGATTACGCCATATCATCGCGCTCGGCGAGAACCCCTCCGAAGAGATGAACCCACCAGCTTCCAGTTTGGGCCCCGACTCGAAAGCCAGAACCGTCTGACTGGTAGCAGCGAAAGCACTATCCAACCTCTACTGGCTCTGCAGGTCAGTACCCGAGTTGTTTGAGACGCAACTCACCCGCCGGAGGGAATTCTTATCCATCCACCCGAACGCAGTCCCAAGAACTAAGATAAACTCAAGATTGACGACTACAATTGATTCTGGTACGAGCACCGTCTAGCGGACTATACGTCCTGACCCACCGAACCCATGTGAAGTCATTTGATTGATCCTGGCGTCAAGCACTAATGGCGGAGCCATTTCGTCGAGATCCACAAACCCTAAATAGTTACGCACAGATCCAGGGGCCAGGACAGGCCGGTCGAACCGTCAAGTCCCGTTAAACCCCGAGTCGTTTCATGAGAATATCCCGAAAATGGGGGTCTGCGAACAGATAAATGAAATACCCCCCTAGTCCAGCATGCGGACTTTCAACCACTGCCCCCTCGAGTCCAACACCAAGTGGGGTGGCCAGGTGGTACAAGTAACACCTGAGGGCAAGTCCACCCCCCCGAGGTAACGCAGTATGCTACATAACGCACTCGGCCATTACACAGAATCCGGAGATTTATACTGCGATAGGGTAGAGTACGCCAGTTTTAAGGGAGAAGCCCTGTGCTGCGACAGACTCCCTTGTCACTGAGTTAATCAACCGGCTCAGCCCTCCATTTCACCTGAGTAAAACTAGGGCCCCATTCGGAGATCTTCCACCATACAGGTCCAGTGACTGGCGCGAAATGGCATTACGTTAGACACCAAGACTCAACCCTCCAATTCGCCGGGACGAATTTAGGGTCCTAGTCAAGAGAGCGCCCCCATCACGTCAAGATCTAATGCCTGGGGGGCGGACATTTCTGTACAGTAAGCATTGGCAAGTTATCATGACTCACGATACAACAACGTTTACGAATGGTTTTAATTCATTTTCAAAATTAGTGTTCTATTCGCCAAACTTTTTGGTTTACATAATCGCCTCATTTTCAAAATCAGTGTTCTATTCGCCAAACTTTTTGGTTTACATAATCGCCCATCAGAGCATCTTATTCGTCGAACTATCGGAAGATTTCAGACAACATTTTCTCTACTCGATGCAACAACAACAACAAGACAAATAACTGTACGTAGGAGAAAATATCGCTGTTGTAAGTCATAGTGTTAATGATGATCCAGATTTGTCTATTCGTCGACGTTCACAACAAGTTGGACTATGTGCATCCAACACATGGAAAATTTTGCGTAAAGATCTCAGTCTACACCCACACGTAATCCAACTGGTTCAAGAACTAATGCCAGAAGTACTGCAGGTTCTATTGCATCCTGAAAAATGCACATTATGGTGTGCTTTACACGCTGGAGGCATCACCGGTCCATATTTCTTTAAAAACGATGTTGAAGCTAATGTTACAGTGAATGGTGCTCGTTACAGATCGATGATCAATGATAACTTGTTTACAAATTTGAATGCTATCGACCCAAAAGTGTTTTGGTTCCAACTATATGGTGCTACAACTCATGCTGCTACCGTAACAATTTATTATTTGAAAGAAAGATTTGGCGATAACATTATTTCGAAAAATGGTCCAATTAATTGGCCTCCAAGATCATGCGATAACTCCAATGGATTATTTTCTTTGGGCTTATGTCAAGTCATTAGTTTATGCTGATAAACCAGAAACAATGGACGCTTTGGAAGCCAACATAACCGTGTTATTGATGAAACAAGGCCTGAATTACTGGAAAAGTGGTCCAAAATTGGTCTGGTCGAATACGGTTTCTCAGAGCTAGTTGGGGTGAACATATGCCGGAAATTATTTTCAAAACATGTCATGAAATTATCTTTCAAATAAAAAAAAATGGCTTCAATCTTAATTTAAATGTTTTTTATTTCAATTTAAAGTTCTATCACTGTTAAAAAAAACACCCGATATAAAATGGGCTTATTGAGCTATTGGAAAGTGGTATTTGTAAGGGCTTCAGGAATATTTTTCCTATCATTAGAAGGGTATTTCCATCAAAAAATAAAGATCTGCTTTGTGTTACAAAAATCTCGCCAATTCGCGCGAAATTCAGCATTCACAATAACTGATTCAGCACAATGCGGCTTCGTCAGGTTCTGCCTTTGAACTGATTCATCCTAAAAATGCAGAGATTGAATTCCTACATTCACAAAACATATTTTTTTTCAATCAACGTAATAAGGAGGTCAGCACCAGTTCCCGGCTACGTTTCTTCGTATTTTGCGGGCTTCCAATACAGCGTTCGCGAATTTTCATGGCGGCTGTGCCGATTGCGGGTCGCGGGTTCATTCTGTGTGTTTGCGCTTTGTATTTTGTTTAGAATAGCAAACAGATCCTTTCTGCCGTTATTCGCAATCGTTATTTACAAGTCAATGAGCGGGCTGCACAAAGGAGCCCAGACGGGAAAGGAAAACACTTTTCAACTTGCACCATGCCGAGAGAGAAAGGCACAAATTATACTTTCATTGAATAGAATGGTAGAGAAAATACACTTAAATAAAATGCCCGGCCTGGCTGATGTACGGGAGAAAACAAGAGAATGGCGGCGTAAGTCTACCGGAAGAAACGCGGAATTTAAACGGAGTGTTCGTGTTTCTTTGCTTTTCATCTGTAAGTAATCTGTAAGTAATTGCGATTTTCTTAAAGTAAAATTTCAACTTTCAATGAAGAGAATATAATTGGTGGCAAAAAAATCCATTAGTTTTGCGTTAAATTCAAGACTTCATTTAACATGTTTTGGATTGTCATCTTTGGTTTCTTCTATGATTTTTTGCCATTTTATAGGTAGCTTCATAATGCCTTTCTCATAGAAGTCTTGGTCGTTATTGGCGAAAAACTCTAGTTATCGATTTTCCCCTTCATATCTTGAATTTCTTATCAATGGTGGCAATCGCTTAGTTCAGTTGATCAGCTCAGATTCCGATCTATGTGAATACCCAGAAATTTAGTACACTCAACTTTGGCCAATGTTGTATCTTGACAATTTATTTGTAAAGGACGTTTTTGGTATTGATGAGGAATCTTCAGCAAGAACGATGTCAAACTTATTGGTCTGAACGATGCTACATATAACTCTCTATCCTAAAATTATTTTAAAACTTTAAGCTTTAAATTTCCTAACGTGTTTCTTGTTTTGAATGAAATGCTGCAGTTACTCTTTTTCTTTAAATATCTTGCTATTTTTTCGGACTTTTTGTTTATGTACGTTAAAGAAATATATTTTGTATCAATAGCTATTGTTGGATATACAAAGGATATTGACTGTTTATATTGCATTCGTTTCAATATTTTACTTATAATGGATTGAAACCATTGTTAAATGCAATCTGTTTTATTATATTCAGCTTTCTATCAAAATTCTTGTGTCATAGGTATGTTGATTAATCTAAATGTCATGCTATTATAAGCTGCTAGTTATTGAGAATGTGGGTGATTAGAATTTGAGTGGATCGTATTATCTGTATGAGTGGGTTTCCGGAAAATTGAAAAGTCATGTTTATTGTTGATTTTTGAAATTTTTATATCAAGAAAATTGATGCTGTTATTTCATTGGTGAATTTTATTGTAGGAGATAATGTATGTATGTAATGTACATCGCAAGTTGTCTACTGGTACCGGTGAATAGAGGTAAAATATCATCCACGTAACGATACCAATAAATGAAATATTTAAAGAAGGAGCTCTCTTGGATTTTGGTTTCCAGGAAGTCCATAAATATTTCGGATAATATCGGACTAAGTGGAATTCCCAAAAAGAGACCATCATTAGCTTCGTAAAATATTCCATTAAATAAAAAATAGTTTTGGTCCAAACAAACCTTTAAGATTTCGAAAATCTCTTGTTTTATAACCAGACCGAAACTATTTTTTAATTAATGGAATATTTTACGAAGCTAATGATGGTCTCACTATGGAAAACCCACTCAGACCGATGTTATCCGAAATATTTATGGACTTCCTGGAAACCAAAATCCAAAAGAGCCGCTTCTTTAAATATTTAATTTATTGGTATCGTTACGTGGATGATATTCTATCTCTATTCACCGGTACCAGTAGACAACTTGCGATGTTTTTAGAATTTATAAATACATTATCTCCTACAATAGAATTAACCAATGAAATAGAACAAAATAACAGCATCAATTTTCTTGATTCAAAAATTTTAAAAATTAACAATAAACATGACTTTTCAATTTTCTGGAAACCCATACATACAGATAATACGATACACTCAAATTCTAATCACCCACATCTTCAAAAACTATAATAGCTTATAATAGCATGATATTTAGATTAATCAACATACCTATGACACAAGAGAATTTTGATAGAGAATTTAATATAATAAAACAGATTGCTTTTAACATTGGTTTCAATCCGTTTATTATAAATAAAATATTGAAACGAATGCAATTTAAACAGTCAATATCACTTGTATATCCAACAATAGCTATTGATACAAAATATATTTCTTCAACGTACATAAAGAAAAAGTCCGAAAAAATAGCAAGATATTTAAAGAAAAAGAGTGTTAAGGCGCAAATCTCATGCGCAAAGTGTTTGCGCATGTACATTCTATAGTTCCAATATTGTTGTATGGAGCATAATCTTTACACCTCGATTGCGCCTTATTTCTCTGTGAAAGAAGAACAACCATAGAAACCATAGACGAAATTTCGTGCAAATGTTAATGTACCAAGTCGAAAACAAGCAGTGACTCTATTCGAGAAGAGATCTGAAGACAACCAGACACCAGCAGCAGCATTCCTACAAAAGCCGTAGCTCCAGCACAGACAGAAGAAGTTCAGTAAGATAAATTTGTATACATTAACATTTATGACACATGTTTCATACTTCAATATATTTTTTATACTTGTAGTATTCCTTTAATCCCTGAAACCAGGTTCAACATTTAATGCAATTCATTTGATGCATTCATTTAATACAGTCCACTCATCTATCATCTAGTTCGTTGCTCTATATTATTAGTTATATCTAATAATAAATACAACATCAATTCTAAACGCATACCACTTATATTGAGTATATCTTAGGGAATCAAATCCTACGTTGATTCTGAAATACGAAGGCTATTTTGATATACTGCCAATATTTCTACCAGCGACAAATTTCAGGCAATTTCGACTACACAGAAATTCCATTTGCAATAAACTCATTGCAAATTTCCAAAGAGAAACTGCAACATTTCAATCAAAACAAGAAACATGTTAGGAAATTTATTGAAAAATAATAAAGATTTGATCCATAAAAACAAAAAGTCTGGAGTCTATAGGCTAAACTGTGGTACTTGCCTATCAGTATATGTGGGTCAGACAGGTAGACCTTTCGGCACTAGGATACGTGAACACGAGAAAGCTTATCTTGGAAAAAACGGAAATTCAACATATGCTGACCATCTTTTCGAGACAGGACATGATTTTGACAATAACTTCAAAATCTTACACCTAGAAAAAAAACCTCAGGTTGAACTACCTAGAAGCCCTCGAAATCAACAGATACAATAAAAAACAGATAATCCTAAACAACCTGACGGACCTTAATAAATCCCCCTTAATTAACCTTAAGAAACTTTGTGTAATAATAAAAATACAAATTATTGTGAATTCCCACTACCTTCTTTTCTGTACATTTTGAATATTTAAAGAACTCAATCTCAATTATGTAGTTAGTACCATACTCACCTGACGAAGTCATGTTGTCATGACGAAACAATTGTTGTGAAATTAAATGAATTAGCGGAAATTATTGTTTTACTTCAATCATTAATCCCAAAATATTTACCGCAAAGGAGGATTCAAGCCATATATTGAATAACTACTTAAATAATAGCCAATTGTCATTTTGTGTATCGAAATTTCCTATAAAAAGGATTTTGAATTGGAATCAAGCTACTCCGAGAAACTTTTGGCCCGCCAAAACAAAAAATTTCACTATCGAATAGTTATTCATCGTTTTTGTTGATCTCCCGGATTCTGAAGCCTTTTAAAACCGTAAGGCTTTGGCAAAAACCAATTTAAACTGTTTATTAAAAGGACGCGAATGTAAATTGTATAGAATTTGGGATATTGTGAGTAAACATAGCCCCGGAGTGGTGTTCCTGATGGAATTCCATAAATAAACAACTTTGCATTCGCGATAAAGAATGATATAGAAAATCCAATCAGCTATGATATACAAAATTTCGTATTTTGTTTTCATTTCTCAACATAACACAATGCCTTTTGTAAGCGTCGATATTTTTGTTTTCTTTGTTTTTCGTCAAACAATGGCTTCCGATGGTATTATTAGGGACTTGTTTTGTGCAGGTATGAATCAATGATTTATCGATTCCCTTATTCGGTTCTCTCACAATGACCTACTTAAGCTCATTCAAACGGTTCACGCGTTTTTGTTCGATGTCAGTTCCGAAAACTCTTTTCGTAAATTGCCTATTCGGATTTCTTTTTGACTTATATATTCACGAAAAACTAACAACTAGATTGGATAAATAAACATGCTCAAAATTAAAGGGTATTGGTTAACATTCTCATAGTCTCAGTATTGTTATGCAAGTATTTTGTCACAAGACCTTCGTAATAAGTAACAATTTAGTATTAATAAGGAGTATGAGCTATGGTAGTAGAAAGTTATAGAAATCGAGACAGTGTAACATACATCTGTATAACAAGTCTATACTCAAACAAACTCGACAAGGTTTTGTTGATCACAGAGGCAAATAGCAGACATGGGCACGTTTCAAACTGATTGGTTTTCGTTGCTAGTGGCTCCAAGTGGCTGTCAAGTATCTATATTCGCTTTACACAGATACTCTAAGATATTAAAAATACACTAGCGTCATCTAGAGTATGCAAATTACAAACAAAACATACCTTTGCGAGTTAATTCAAGTAAAGAAATGTATTCTCGATATTTTCGCGTTACCAACGAAGAAAAAACTGTCCTCATGCTTAAATCAGACCATAATTTCCTGTGATGCTAATTTCTACCATATTCATATTCAAATAAATTAATTCGGGTGATCTGTACCAAAAACCATTAATAATGAGTATGAGGTATGGAATTAGAAAGTTCTAGAAATCGAGACGGTGTAACATACATTCTGTCAAGAAAGTACCGGGAATTATCGATTTAAATCTGGCGGGGCAATGAAGCAGGTAAAATATTTTTTTCCTAGGTTGGTACCACTGTCCTTAATTACTATGCCAAGCTTGAGCAGGATCTGTCAACTAGTGTGTTTGCAACAGCTGATTAAGTCAGTCGATGTCAGAGTGCGTGCCGATTTTTACTATGGGTGATTACGTTGAGCAAAGAATTTGTTTAAAGTTTTGTGTTGCAAATGAATTTTCGTGTGCCGATGCATTGAAAATGTTGCAAAAGGCCTTTGGTGATAATGCTCTATCGAAAACTCGTGCATATCAGTGGTACAGAGCCTTCAAGGACGGTCGTGAAGTGGTCGCCCATCGACGGCTTCGATCGAAGATAACGTCGATAAAATTAAGGAAAGGGTGCTGGAAAACCGTCGTACCAGCTTGAGAGAGATAGCACATGATCTTAAGATATCCCACGAGTCCGTACGTACGATTTTGATTGATATTTTGGGCATGAGAAAGGTGGCCGCACGACTCGTACCGAAAGACCTGAATTTTCTTCAAAAACGTCATCGCGAACAGGTTGCTTCAGACATGCTGGATCGCTGTAATTCCGATTCTACATTCATGGAACGCATTATAACTGGTGATGAGACCTGGGTCTACGAGTACGATATGCAAACAAGCCAGCAATCATCGGAATGGGTGGCAAAAAATGAGCCGAAACCGAAAAAACCACGCCAAAGTCGCTCGAAAATGAAGGTGATGCTCATTGTTTTCTTCGATATCCGTGGCGTGGTGCACTACGAATTCGTTCCAGAGGGTCAGACGGTAAAAAAGGAATATTACCTAGGCGTTATGAAACGTTTGCGTGAGCGTATCCGTAAGAAGCGGCCAAATTTGTGGGCGAACAACTCATGGATTTTGCATGACGATAACGCGCCTTCTCACCGAGCTACGATTGTGACTGACTTTCTCGCCAAAAACTCAACAAACGTGCTTCAGCAAGCACGGTATTCGCCGGATTTGGCTCCCTGCGACTTTTTCCTCTTCCCAGAACTAAAATTGCCCCTTCGTGGCACCCGTCTTGAGTCGATTGAAGCCATAAAACAAAATTCGGCGCGAGAGCTAAAGTCCATCCCGGAAAGCGCCTATAAAAAATGTTTGGATAATTGGAAGTGCCGTTGGCATAGATGTATTGGAGCAAATGGAGCCTATTTTGAAGGCGACCCAATAAATTTTGTCGATTAAATGTAAAAATGTTGTATTAATTGAAAATTCCCGGTACTTTCTTGACAGAGTTACATCTGTTTAATAATTCTATACTCGACAAGGTTTTGTAGATCATAGAGGCAATTTGTAGACATGCGCACGTGTCAAACTGATTGGTTTTCATGAGTGCAATATATGCTAGTGACTCCAAATCTGTCAAGTATCTATATTCGCTATACACAGAGACTTCAAGATATTAATAATACACTAACACCATCTAGAGTATGCAAAATACATACAAGACATACCCCTTTACGAGTTGATTCAAGTAAAGAAATATATTGTCGATATTTTCACGTTATCAACGCAAAATAAACTTTCCTCATGCTTAAATCAGACCCTTATTTGCCGTAATCGTCAAAAATCAGCCTATTCATATTAAAATAAATTAATTCGGCTGATCTGTACCAAAAATCATTAATAAGGAGTATGAGCTATGGAAGTAGCAAATTCTAGAAATCGAGACAGTGTAACATACATCTGTTTAAAAATTCTATACTCAAACAAACTCGACAAGGTTTTGTTCATCACAGGAACAAATTGCA
This sequence comes from Megalocaria dilatata, assembly GCA_034642435.1. Lineage (NCBI taxonomy): Eukaryota > Metazoa > Arthropoda > Insecta > Coleoptera > Coccinellidae > Megalocaria > Megalocaria dilatata. Next base: position 25,654,529 of record CM067862.1, on the reverse strand, counting down.
GATATGCGCACGTTTCAAACTGATTGGTTTTCCTCAGTGCAATGTATGCAAGTGATTTCAAATCTGTCAACTATCTTTGTTCGCTATACACATAATAATGCGTATTTTGCATCATTCCGTTAATTTCACCAACTATAACATGTGGAAAAAATAACAAAATAGTTCAAAATCCACATATTATTACGTCGGCTGTCAAGTTTTTGATCTCACAGACAGTTCTTGAACACACCCTTGCCGTCATGTTTAAATGTTTGTCTTTGAAAATTATATATTTTTTATATCTCACCTAAGTTCAAAAAAGGTTTTTCGTCCACTCGATATTTGCCTGTTGCAAAAATTAGATACCGACAGGTAAATAACCTAATATCTGTATTTAGTGAACGCAGCAATTTTCTAGATAAGTGGAAATTGTCAAGAAATGCCTACATATTTTTTTCAACGTAATAACTGGCGTACTGAGTTTAGGATCACTACTTAAGAGAGATCTAACTGCAAGCAGTTAGATAAAAATTTCAAGGTTTTTTTTTGTCGCGATCAAAACGGCCGCTTCAATATATGGTTCTTTGAAGCAAGCAGATATTTTGGTTAATTCCCTCGGAAGAAGGAAGGATTTAAGGAACCAGTATATTTCCAGGATTAAACCATAATAAGTTTTTTCTTCTCAAGTGCCAGAGGAGTTAATTGTTACAAGAAATAGAATAACGGATAGTGCGCGATGAAAGTGTACTCTTTTGTTTGGAGTGAAGAAGTTCTGTTTTATTGCCGGCGTTGCAAGGAAAGAATGAAGCTATGGCCAAAGAATATGTTTTTTGTACAACTGATGGACACACGTGAAGTCTACCAGTCAGTGTACTGGCATATGAGCGTAGCTCTATCACCAAGTGACTAGTTAGCAGTCTCCATAGTCTGCCCCAAGAGGCAGAAAGTGTAATTAGTATTATGCCTCATCATCACGCGTGGTTAAAACCCCTCCGAAGAGATGAACCCACCAGCTTCCAGTTTGGGCTTCAGTTCGAAAACCTACAACCGTATGACTGGTAGCAGCGAAGCACTATCCAATCTGGCTCTGCAAGGTCAGTACTCGACTTGTTTGGGACGAAACTCAAACGCCGAAGGGGCTTCTTATTCATGCACCCGAACGCAGTCAGTCTCATGAACTAAGATAATCTCAAGATTGATGCCTCATTTGATTCTGGTACAAGCACTGTCAATCCGGCCTGTACATGAAGACTGACGAACCCTTGTGAAATATTTTAATTGATCCTGGCGTCAATCACCAAAGGACTAGCCGTATCGTCGAGATCCACAAACCCCAGAAACGTCTCACAATCGATCCAGGTTCAGGACTTGTCGAACCGTCAAGTCCCGCTAAACCCAGAAGCGTTTCTCGAGAATATCCCGAACATGAGTGTCTGCGAACAGACCTCCTAGTCCACCATGCGGATTGTCAACCAGTGCCCCATCGAGTCCAACACCAATTGGGTGACCAGGTCCTACGAATACTTCCCGAGGGCCTCCACCCTCCCAATGTAACGAAGTAGGTATGCTACATAATGCATTCAGCCATTGGACAGAAAAATCCGGATATTTACTGCAATAGGGTAGAGTAGGTTAATGTTAAGGGAGAGGCCCTGTGCTGCGATGAATTCCCTTGCCACTGATTTGATCAACGCGGGTCACTCCTTCATTCCACCTTACGTTGAATCTAGGGCTTCATTCGGTCGATCTTCCACCACAAGGGTCCAGTGACTGGTGCGAATGGCATTACGTTAGGCATCGAGACTTAACCCTGCATTTCACCGGGGTGAAACTAGGGTTCTAGCAAAGACACGGGCCCCCAGCGCGACAAGCTCTAATGCCATGGTGGACGAATTGATGGACATAGAGAAATAATAGAATACCCTAAGAAGAAAAAACTAAAGAGAAGAATTGAAGAAGATGATATCATTCTAAATTGTATTCCCGTGCTTCGGCCTAGTATCCTTTTCATAGGTTGGGTCCTAACATCTTACTTCGAAACCATTTATTTGCTACTTCCTGATGATTGCATCAAAAAATTCAAATCTAAAGAAAACCTATCCAGTGTTTCTAGCGAAGGTGGACCATGAAATTCATAAGTGATACCAGTTAGGTTGAAGTGAGGCAAACACGGTAAGAAAACCAGGAAAATAGATGATCACTCAATTTTGATCACAACGACAGGTAAATGTTGTTGAAGTTCACGTACAAATTGTGGAGTTTATTTTTCCTCAGCGTATTATTTCTTAAGGTTTTAGGATTATAATTTTTTAAATTCCAAATACTCACATCGTCAAAAGTCCATCAACTCTCAACTTGTTGTTTTTGTGTGTGGAATCTCTACTATCTTATCACTTAAATGAAAACAATAAACCAGCAAAAAATGTTTCTTGTTCTGGTGTATTTGAAGTTAATCAGTTTTCAGCGAATAACGAGAGTTGCCGGGACATCTAATTTCTCAGTTTGACCGGGTAAGAATAGTAGACCTACATCAAGAAGATTTGTCGAACCACAATATTGAGCAAAGTTTGAATCTTCCACGGACTTCAGTAAGGCGCATAGTGGCCATTTTCCTGGAAATCGGCAGCGTTGCCCGGTCGACTCAAAGTAACATCTGCAAGGGAAGACCATTATATCGTGAATTTTACTCGAAGGAATCGAACGATATCTGTAGCAACCCATCGAAGTCATTTTTTGAGGACCTATAGACGGGTAGTCTCAACCAGTACCATAAGGAGAAGGTTGCATTTCTCAAATTTAAGAGCAAAATGACCTTTAAGAGTACCTCGGCTATCACCTGGACATAGAGCTACCCTTCGGCAATGAGCAAAACACCACCAAGACTGGCTTTTACCACAATGGCGCAACTTACTTTTCTCGGATGAGTCACGATTCAGTTCACAAAGTAATAGTCGACGAGAAAGGGTTTAGAGAGGTCCAGGCAGACACTAAGCGACTCAATTTCGCCCGGGAAGTTGTGCCCTTTCAAGACCGATCAATAATGTGCTGAAGGGGTATAATGTTCGGTCGCCGTACCCCTCTCATTATCGTTGAACCAGCAATGACTGGTGCCATCTACGTACAAAACGTTGAACCAATCATTGTCCCTCTGCACAACGAATTTGGGGATAATTTCATTTATCAGGATGATAACCCCCACCACACTGCATACGAAGGGTTCAAAAAATTCTTCAAGTGAACAATATCCAGAGAATTAACCCGCCAGCAAACTAACCAGACATAAATCCAATTGAGCACGTATGGGATTACTTAGGGGGAGCAACATCCAATCGCCAAAACCCAACTTCAACTTTTCAGGAATCGAGTTAGCCTTTCAAGAAGAATGAAACGATAATTTCACTAATGACTCGATTCGTGGGATGCCTAGGCGTATTGGGCAGTTGATTGAAAGAAGAGGTGGTAATACGGACTATTGAATTTGGATTCAGTTGTGGAATAACTATATAATTTATCAAAAATAAATAATCGATAAATTTAGATTTTTTCTCATTCTTCCTATTTTGTCTCAACCTGCATAAAGCAAAGAGTAACAAACAATGATTTTCTATCAAATATCAGGTTTTTTTTTTAGAGTGATAAAACTTTTTATTGAAATAAAACACATTTAACATGAGATTGAAGCCAATTTTTTTTATTTGAAAAATAATTTTATGACATTTCTACATGTTCTGAAAATAATTTCCGCCATATGTCCACCACGTTCAGCTATGGGGAACCGCATTCGATCAGACCAATTTTGGACCACTTTTTCTAGTAATTCAGGCCTAATTTCTTCAATAACACGAGTTATGTTGGCTTCTAAAGCGTCTATTGTTTCTGGTTTATCAGCATAAACCAATGAGTTGACACAACCCCAAAGAAAATAATCCAGTGGAGTTATGTCGTATGATCTTGGGGGCCAATTAATTGGACCATTTCTGAAACAATGTTATCGCCAAACCTTTTTTTCAATCAATCAATTGTTACGGTAGCAGCAAGAGGTGTAGCACCATCTTGTTGGAATCAAATCACTTCAGGGTCGATACCATTCAAATTTTGAAACAAATAATCATTAATCATCGACCTGTAACGAGCACCATTCACTGTAACATTAGCTCCAGCATCGTTTATAAAGAAATATGGACCGATTATGCCTCCAACGATTAAAGCACACCATACAGTGCATTTCTCAGGATGCAATGGAACCTTCGGAACTTCTTGAGGATTATTTTCACTCCATATACGGCAATTTTGCTTGTTTACATAGCCGTTCAACCAGAAATGAGCTTCATCACTAAACACAATTTTACGATAAAAAGTGGATCAACTTCAAGTTGTTCTAGGGCCCAATCAGCAAACGAACGACTCTTATTATGGTTAAGTGGCTTTAGTTCTTGAACCACTTGGATCTTGTATGTGTGTTACCTAAGATCTTTATGCAACATTTTCCATGTGGTGGATGCACAGAGTCCAGCACCTATATTTTCTTTCATTTATTTCAACTGCAATATATCGGGTGTTTTTTTTTTAGAGTGATAAAACTTTTGAAAGGGATAACTGTGATTTGACAGAAGGGAGAAGCCATGTTGTTTTGACATTTCTGTTCAGTAAGTATTGACAAATTATCATGAAAAGACCCACGTCGCAACAACGTTAACAAATTGTTGAAGTTTATTTTCAAAATCAGTGTTCTATTCGTCAAACTTATAGAGCGTGAAATTTATGGTTTACATAATCCTCCATCAGAATAGCTTATTCGTCCAACTATGGATAGATTTCGGACAACATTTTCTCTACTCGATGCAACAACAACAAGACAAAGAACTGTACTTGTTCTTTGGCTTCTCCCTTCTGTCAAATCACAGTTATCCCTTTCAAAAGTTTTATCACTCTAAAAAAAAAACACCCGATATATTGCAGTTGAAATAAATGAAAATATTCATCTCATTTCCAGAATATAGATTGTTTATTTCTTAAGAAACCTAGGGGGGGCCAAGACTCTAGACGATGTGTGTATATCAACTTTATTCGCTAGATGAAAAATTGTTTTCAATGAAAACGATAGATTCATTCTTGTCATGTGGTACGTTAAACAAAGAAACTTTCATTTTATACATTTCAAATCGACGATCTGGAAGGAACTTTAATCCTCCGACTGACTGACACAACTCAAGACTTCAGCATACTCTCCTCAACATTCCTACAGCCCCTTGCCGAAGAGCAGGAAAGAAAAACGACCCGGAAATGGCAAATAGAGCACGAAACTGTAGTCACAGAGAGAACTGAAATATAAATGGTTCCGAAGCAACCTAGTTCGCGAATCTTTATGTCCCCTTTCTTCGCAGATCTTTCCTCATACAAAGAACTATTTACGCAGCCATCGTAAAGTACGCCCACCTCGAGATCCGGTTGAATTATTCAGCAAACCTTACAATTTACATAAGTCTCGCTTTTTCGAAGTTGTTAAATAATTGAAGTACAAATAAGGCGTCGTCTTCGCATTGTTCGTCATTCTTTTCTTTCCTTTTCAACCCCGGTGGAGATGCGACTAGTTGGCCCTGAGTTGTTAAAATTACAAGTTTGTCTTGGTCGAATTTCTATGGTCTCAAGGAAAAATTGCACGTCTTCTAAACAGAGCATAAAAGGTATATGAACCACCCCTGAAGTTTATTTAGCACAATTCCACGGAATAAATTGGGATCTTGTTGAGGAAGAGACAATAACAGTCCAAATGTAAAAAACTGAAGAGTGATCCAATTAGAGGTATTCAAGATTTCAAGAGTGACAGAACTTTTGATAGGCATAACCGTGATTTGACAGAAGGAAGAAGGCATGATTTTTCAACATTTCTGTTGAGTAAGCATTGACAAATTATCGTGGAAAGACTCACACCGCAACAAGGTCTACAAATTGTTGAAGTTTATTTTCAAATTTATGATAGATTGGGCCGTTGCTTGGTAGAAATCAGTTGTAATTGTCATTATAAAATAAAACACTTGTTTACATTTTCTACTTTATTGTGTTTTATTTATTTTCAAAATCAGTGTTCTATTCGCCAAACTTATAGAGCACATCGTGAAATTTATGGTTCACATAATCGTCATCAGAGAAGCTTATTCGTCGAACTATCAATATATTTCGGACAATATTTTCTCTACTCGATGCAACAACAACAACAAGACAAAGAACTGTACCTAACAGAAGAAAATATCGATGCTGTAAGTCATAGTGTTAATGATGATCACAACAAGTTGGACTCTGTTCATCCATCACATGGAATATTTTGCATAAAGATCTTGGTCCACACCCATACAAGATCCAACTGGTTCAAGAACTAAACTTGACCATAATAAGCTTCGTTTGTTTGCTGATTGGGCCCTAGAAGCTTGAAGTTGATCCACTTTTTTATCGTAAAATTTTGTTTAGTGATGGAGCTCATTACTGATTGAACGGCTATGTAAACAAGCAAAATTGCCGTATATGGAATGAAAACAATCCTCAAGAAGTTCTGCAGGTTCCATTGCATCCTGCATAATGCACTTATGGTGTGATTTACACGCTGAAAGCATCATCGGTCCATATTTCTTTAAAAACGATGCTTGAGCTAATGTTGCGGTGAATGGTGCTCGTTACAGATCAATGATCGATAATTAATTGTTTCAAAATTTGCATAGTATGAACCCAGAAGTATAAAGAGAATGAACAAAAAAACCTGTATGATATTTAAAATTTTGTAATAATCCCTCTATCAAGAAAAAACCTCTTTTTATTATTATAAGTACTTTCGAAATTACATCTGGTATTATTCATAAAAGACCATACATGATATAATTCGTTGGAACCAGGTTATTAAGGAGCTTTAAAAAATATAAAAATATACAGCATGTTCCATTTAAAATATACAGCATGTTCCATTTAAAATAAAGAGGACGGACTATGCTGGACTTGCGCGAAGCATCCTTCATATTTAAATTCATGTTTAAAAAGCGCACACTTAAATTTAAAAGTTGACGTGTCCCAGTGTTTTTCTATAATTTGCTAATGTAACGAGGCTAAGAATTTTATTCCATAAGTGGTTTCCAAACTGTATGGGAATTTCATCTAGATGTTATTTATAAAGAAAATTATGTTCCGTAGGGATTTTAAAACCAAATAGCCATTAAATTTAGTAAGGCGTGAATTTATCAAAATTAATTCAACTTTTAACGTCGACATTTCCTGGCTGATCTTTAACGTCACTCTGACTGCAATTGTCTTCCCTATGAACTCTGATCCTTCGTGAAACTTATCAAGGGAAAAGTCACCAACTCGGGCATAAATCTGAAATTACCTTCGCTGAAAGTGAAAACCTATGAGACATTACAACTTCTCAGCCCTCTAAGCCTTTTACTTAATGCGATTATGAGTTTGTAACTTCCTGATATAAATTGATGACGAAGTAAATTAATTCTTGGTTTCACTTTCCCGTAATTTCGTTCATGAATATTGATAGGATCGCGGTTCCTTTCCCATACATATATATGAATAAATTGAGGGAGGTGGTGGTGGAGGGAGGTTAATTAAGAGGGGGCTCATTTTTGGGAATCGTTGTCAGTGATTGAAGCTCGAATGTTGGTGCTCTAGAACAAAAGTGAACAAAAACTGTTTGCTGTTTTGTCTGGCCAATATTTGATCCAGTATTCCTTCGTGGTGTTGTAAGGTGAATTCATCAATTTCTAATCAAATAATACCGTTAGGAAGTATTTGGAAGTATCGGGTGTTTTTTTTTAGAGTGATAGAACTTTGAATTGAAATAAAACACATTCAAATTAAGATTGAAGCCATATTTCTTTTTATTTGAAGAATAATTTTTGAAATTTATATTTTCAAAATAATTTCCGGCATATGTCTACCACGACTAGCTCTGAGGAATTGCATTCGACCAGACCAATTTTGGACCACTTTTTCGAGTAATTCAGGCCTTATTTCATCAATAACATGAGTTCTGTTGGCTTCCAAAGCGTCTATAGTTTCTGGTTCATCAGCATAAACCTATAACTTGACATAACCCCAAAGAAAATGCCGCATCATCTTGGAGGCCAATTAATTGAACCATTTCTCGAAATGATGTTACCGCCAAATCTTTCTTCCAATAAATCAGTTGTTAGGGTAGCAGCATGTGGTGTAGCATTATCTTGTGGGAACCAAAACACTTCTGTGTCGATACCATCAAAATTTTGAAACAAATAAACATTGATCATCGATCTTTAACGAGCACCATTTACTGTAACATTTACTTCAGTATCTTTTTTAAAGAAATATGAACCGATGATGCCTCCAGCGTGTAAAGCACACCATACAGTGCATTTTTCAGGATCCACTGATACCTGCAGACCTTCTTAAGGATTGTTTTCACTCCATATACATAATTTTGCTTGTCTACATAGCCGTTCAACCAGAAATGAGCTTCATCATTAAACACAATTTCACGATAAAAAAGTGGATCAACTTCAAGCTGTTCTAGGGCCCAATCAGCAAACAAACGACGCTTATTATGGTCAAGTGGCTTTAGTTGTTGAACCAGTTGGATCGTGTATGTACGCAAATTTTTCATGCTTCTTGTGAACGTCACCGAATAGACAAATCTGGATCATTATCACTGTGAATTACAGTAGCGATATTTTCTTCTGCACTTACAGTTCTTCGTCTTGTTGTTGTTGTTGTAGTAGAGAAAATGTTGTCCAAAATCTATCAATAGTTCGACGAATAAGCTGCTCTGATGGAAAATTATGTGAACCATAAATTTCACGAAGTGCTCTATAAGTTTGGCGAATAGAACACTGATTTTGAAAATAAATTTCAACAATATGTAAACGTCGTTGCGGTGTGAGTCTTTCCATGATAGTTTGTCAATGCTTACTGAACAGAAATGTCAAAATAACATGGCTTCTACGTTCTGTCAAACCAAAGTTATCCTTATCGAAAATTCTGTTACTCTAAAAAAAACACCCGATAAGTCCTTTAATTGACATTAACGAAATGGGTCAAGAAACGATTGATGCCTTCAAACACGAAATCTAGCTATCTTTTCAAGGTAAATATTTTCTCACAAAATATTAATTTCGAATTTGTGGCGCCATCTGTGTGTCAGATTGGACATTTAACAATTGTGAGTGATACATTGATATTAATGATTTCGTGCGTGCGTTTTCGAAAGTAACCTTTTGAATTATTCCGAAGTTGTCACCTGTTGGTATTGACGTATAGTCTCAGTTTTAGGCTATTTTCAGGTATATGTATTATAAATTTCGCTTCAAAATGATTGATACCGACCCATCCTTGGAATCACTTGAGGCGTTCTTAACAGTGCTGTGTTTTTTTCTTTCGATTATTTTCCAATGTGCTTTTATGTATCTATTAACTGAATTTTTTACGCACCTATTCATTTGTCTTTTCGATTACTTCAGGCGACAATAAACTAAATAAAATCATCTCAAGATGTTATAGAGGACTGTCTTGAAGAATAATGACTGCGTGAGTGTTAATAGTTTCCGTGAATAATGTGTCCAAGAAATATTTTTTTATTAGAAATTGAATGATGGCAGCATTTCTAATACAGTGGAACATTATTTATATAACAAATATGGTTCGTAAACTATAATTCAGAAGATGCTCAATTTAACCAGATATCACTTAATGCACGTTGATATATTTATTAAAACACCTATTCCTATAGCTAGTAAAAATATTTCAAATAAGGTCCTAAATTGTGTTTTGCACGATGTAAATATTTGTTATTTTATTTTCGACTCTTTTTGATGTTCATGATTGCTTTTTATATTTGAATTGTTAGTCGAATATACTTATGAATACAAATCGTCAATCAAGAAAAATTCTTGAAATTATTCTTGGCAAAATTCAAACATTTGTAATTTCCTTTTAGACTGTCATGTCTTCTAAGTAATGTTGACTACTGTTTGTTGTATTTTAATGGCTTATCAACCTTATTTATTCTGGAAAATTAATCATATGGATAAAAGTTATGTATGAACTAACTGGTTTTATTAATGTTCCAACAAACTATTGTTCAATATACTGAAATAATAATATTAGAGAAAAATTCTCATGTAATTTTAAAATATAACAAAGAACATGAAATATATCCAGGCCTTCACGGGAAAAAATAATGAAATTATAAATATGAATTCATATCAGAAAAAACGACCTGATAAATTCCAGTTTGGCAAAACTTTCAACATGTGACAAAGTGTAATTGTTGATGTCAATAACTTTTTCAGATATATTGACCAGTATTAGTTGTGCGCCTTCATAAGTGTGAATATGCTAGCAGAGTGACATTCGTACAAAATCTTCGACAACTCCCTTGTTAAGTTCGTGTCACGTCAAAATGATTTTTTTTCTCCATCATTTCACTTATGTATTAGTCTTCGGTGTTTTATTTGGCTTGCTTTATCTTTGTTGTGTTGGAGTCTACCATGCTTATCTTTGGTGTTCTAATCAGGCCAGTGGAATAATATTCAGCTACATCGTCCGTCCCAGAACTCCGACAGCACCGGATATCGAAGAAAATTAGCACTTTGGGAGTAAACTACGAGTTCTTCAGTTCAAGATATGACGAATAATGTCAGTAACATTGGAGATAAATTTTTAGTTTTGTGCAACAAAACTATATAGTTTTCTGAAAAATATTTCTGAAGAATCGGGGAACATGTGCTCGAATCAAATAAAAAATTGTCAAAACGCAAGTAAGATCCTCAAGTATAAGGAATATTTCGAAACTATTTATATGTATTGTTGCTTAAGAGGCCCTCATAATGAAGGTATTTCACTTTATTTACTTCATTATGTCACTAAAAGATTTTCTCGAATTAAAACGACTGATTGTAATTTTTTCTTGAATATTTCATTTACTGAATTGTATTATACGTATTTTAAATGTCTGTAAATTAATTAAGAACGTAGTCAATTCTTTGGAAAATGATAATTTCACTGATGATGAATTTATTAATAAACTGATAATGTATGTGTTTTATTTTCTGACTTTTAGTTCTTGTTCATCAAAACCCCATTTAATTAAAAAAATAAACAAAATATTAAATCAATTGATTGATTATCGCATATGAGGTGTATTAGAAAGAACATATGAGTTTATTCTTTCGCACACTTTCCATTGGATGGATGTTAATGAAAACATATAGAGTGTGATTTTTTATAATTTTTTTTATGAATGTATGATTAACAGTGTTCTTGAGGCTGTTCAACATGAAATATTGTTCGAAATATCGATTTTGACTGGTTTATCTATTGAATGAAAGAAAATTAATATAACTCATCAAATATTTTTGATTTAAATCATTACGAGTTGAAGATCTTTTCTAAAATAAAAGGATTATTTACATTAAGCTCTACGCGTTTGGTTCGTTGATAAAATACAAGATAATTTCAACCTTCTATCGGGTATTTTTTTAGAGTGATAGAATTTTTGATAGGGATAACTGTGATTTGACAGAAGGTAGAAGCCATGTGGTTTTAACATTTCTGTTCAGTAAGCATTGACAAATTATCATGGAAAGACTCAAGCCGCAACAACATTTACGAATTGTTGAAATTTATTTTTAAAATTAGTGTTCTATTCGCCAAACTTATATAGCACTTCGTGAAATTTATGGTTTACATAATCGTCCATCAGAGCAGCTTATTCGTCGAACTATCGATAGATTTCGGACAAAATTATCTCTACTCGATGCAACAACAACAACAAGACAAAGAACGGTACGTACAGAAGAAAATATCGCTGCTGGAATTTTGCGTAAAGATCTTAGTCTACACACAAACAAGATCCAACTGGTTCAAGAACTAAAGCCACTTAACAAAAATAAGCGTCGTTTGTTTGTTGATTGGGCCCTAGAACAGCTTGAAGTTGATCCACTTTTTTATCGTAAAATGTGTTTAGTGATTAAGCTTATTTCTGGGTGACCAAGCAAAATTGCCCCATATGGAGTGAAAACAATCCTTGAGACGTTCTGCAGTTTCCATCCTGAATGCAATGCAATCCTAAAAAATGCATTGTATGCTGAGGGCATCATCGGTCCATATTTCTTTCAAAATGATGCTGGTGCTAATGTTACAGTAAATGGTGCTCATTACAGATGGATGGTTAAAGGTTATTTGTTTCAAAATATAAATGGTATCGACCCAGAAGTGTTTTGGTTTCAACAAGTTGGTGCTACACCTAATGCTGCTACCGTAACAATTGATTTACTGAAAAAAAATTTGGCGATAACATTATTTCAAGAAATGGTCCAATTAATTGGCCTCCAAGATCATGCGACATAACTCCACTAGATTATTTTCTTTGGGGTTATGTAAAGTCTTGTGTTATTCATGAAATAAGGCCTGAATTACTCGAAAAAGTGGTCCAAAATTGGTCTGCTCGAATGCTCGAAGCCTCAGAGCTAGTCGTGGTGGACAAATGCCGGAAATTATTTTTAAAACATCAATATCATAAAAATTTTTTTGAAATAAAAAAAAATTGGCTTCAATCTTAACTCAAATGTGTTTTATTTCAATTTAAATTTCTATCACCCTAAAAAACACCCGATATATAGAACAAATTGAAGGATACTGCGTAGAATTAATTGAGCTTTTTCAAACACAAGCCTTGCTATATATAAGCTCTCAAAACATATAATGATCATACGGCTTAATTGTGGAATTGGGTTAGAATAAATACAATTAAATCTTCTGTTGGAAAAAAACGAAATTACGAATAATTAAATTTGTTGATTTATTGAATTTACTCTAAGGAAAATTCGACAATGTGGCATTCTATTTTCATCAGCAGAAACTCATAGTTTGAAAGACGAAAATTGTTTCTTCGTCCCTTCAAAATTTATTCTCACATTCAATAAACCACAGCCAATATCATGGAGCTTGATGTAATGAATCTTGGAGCCCTTTTAAGCCTCAGATGACGACAAAAAACTCTCTTTAATATATCTGCCTATTAGGCTTGAAGGAAATAGCATTTTTGCTAGCTTGAGACCTCGTTAGAATGATCCGATACTCCAAGTGACATGTTGCATTCGACTTTGTTGAGTATTGCTTGCCTCATTAGCCTGATCCTACCATTCCTACCCCAACAGCTGTCACTCTATCTTGTCGACATTTAGATCCCTTGCAGCCTCAACCCTCTAATAATATCGGTGGATTTACTGTCAAATTGACAGGCATTGAAGAGTGACAGCATATGTTATTAGAAAACCGCTTATTTAGACCAAAACGATATCACATTCAGGCTATACAGGATCCTGCAATAGTTCGTAACCAGACATCTTAGGAATTATGGATATGGAAACGTAGATAAGAAGATTTTTCATTCCATGGTACAATATAATTTATAAAAAATTCACGAATTATACATGCAAAGGTGAAAATTGGTCGAAAAAGGCAAGACAAATATGTTTTGTTGTATATCGGATTATATTCATATGAAAACAAGCCATTTAAGGAGACAGAATCGTTAATATATAAAGGGTATCATACGCTGATAGACTTCATTGATGATGCAAAAAAACACAGAGATAGTTTATGTAATGTTGAAAGATATATGGCAGGAAACCAAAGCATTTTATATAAGACAGATATATGCCAGTATTATTATAATGAACGTCCAACAGAATACAATGATTCGAACAGAAGAAAAAAGAATAACTATGAAAGACAAAAGGCGGAAAAAAGAGTGGGCCAGAGAAGCTGCTCATAAATTGCTTCACGACTATACCCTAGGGAAATAAGAGAATTGAAAAGTATAAAAAAATTCAAAAGGGAAATAAGAAACTGGTTGATCACTGAAGATCGTTCCTCAATTCACAGAGTGATCAACTCATCATAAAGAGGAAATAGAATGCCGATTATGACAAGGATTCCAGACCGATGAAGACAAAAAAGAAGAAAACCAATTGTGCCGGAGAATACTATACCTTGAACTTTTTTTGGATTATTAGTATTTAAATTTTGGTTCATTAGAATCAATTTTTTGTACTCAACTGTAATCAATTATCAACTATTACTCACAGTTTATTTTCAGAGTTGTTTCATAGAGACAAGTTGCACTGTCCCAGTTCGAAAAACTTCTAATTATGATGCACAGCTCATACATACAGTTTATCCGAAATATATCCACCGTTTCAATTTGTTCATTTGCAAAAAGTTGTAGAGTTCATTATTCGAATTTTCCTTCCAGGGTTAGTAAAATAAGAACTTGAACGCCCATCTAATTAATACTTTGAATCCATGTATTGAAAACAGATTAAAATCAATGTGTTAATTTCGAAACATTTTCTCATCGCGTTTCGCGCATTATGACCGAAATTTCTCCACAGATTATCCCGCGTATTCCAGTGATGCCCTAATAATCCGAAGGGAAATAATCTCCCGATAATAATTATGTATAATAATTAGGCAATTCCGAGAATTCTGACCTCAATTCTGATGTGGTCTAATTTGAATTCCGATCCTAGCGAAACCCAATTAGTTTTGAAACAATGGAAGATGAGTTCTTGAAGAAAATCGATAGATCCGATGCACCAAATTTCGTGGATAGTTTGTACGGTTTCAACTATTCTAAATAGTCGTTTGATCTGGACATAAGGTGAGGTTTTTCGAAAACAGCTGAATCAGATGATTCTGAAAATCTAACGAGGTGAGAAATTCATCCTTTGACATGAGTGACAGTCTTATTCAGTTTTCTACTTGTTAGATTTCTTCGAAATTGACCAAAAGTTAGAATCCTTAAAACCAAACCTCGAAACGCATTCCGACAAAGAGCCGTTTTGAGATTTAGTGTAAAATTTCGAGTTCAGCTTCTCCTAAGCATCCGCGCTACTTATCAAGACAGTATCTCTTTGGCAGTTGGCCAAGACACATCGACACACGCTCTCTCGTTGTGCTTCGACCAAAGAGTCACGCAAAATCCTTTGCTTATCGAACAATGAAGTTCTATTCACACTATCTATTTTCGAACAAGTAAGTTCTATTCAATCTCTCTCTATGTGTTCTCGAACAAGTAAGTTCTATTCACACTCTCTCTCTGCGCTTGAAGAAGTTTACATAAACATTCACTCAAGTTACAATCTCATCTCTATCGATAATTAACACGCATTCAACAAAAAAAAATTTTTATTCACATTCACTTTTAACTTCTGGCGTTATAACACAATAACGCATTGAAAAGCCTGTAAGTGAATGCTTAGGTGGACCGTAAAGTAATGTCTTTCTTGAATTCAATTCAAACGAATAAATTATTAACAAGTTTTCATTTTGAATCAATAATGTTATCACCCTTGTTATCAACAACCTTTTGCTATCTAATGTACAAATGTTCAATGCCGAAACTGTTCAATATAACGAAAAATCGGTTACCTTCTCAAAAAAGAACATTTCACCATCTTTCATTTCCTTCTGATCTTGGTAGCATACTTCCTTTCATACAATCCAATCTTCTTTATTTTTCGTTTCGCAACCTGATGATATGTTTTCAACGAATAACGACAACATCGTTAAATTGAAAGGCGATATTCTTCCTACCTTATTTCCAATTCCAACTAGGTGATTTGATTCGGGATATTGGATTCTGAAGTTCATATCTGAAGACTTTTTGTTGTTGGATATATGATTTTTCGATTTCTTTCGTATTTCCAGACTCGATTTGTCTGCTTAACAAGCTGTCACTTCCCTAATATTACTTGCCTTATCATTATTTTTTATATAAGTGTAATATGGTTTTCAATGGCTTATGCAGAAGGTTTCAGCAGTAGGATCTCTAATGGTCTTTATAAAATGGGAATTAATTCTTTAGCAGTAAAAAGAAATAAGTTAGCTAAGATGTTGGTGAACAATAAAGAAAGGAACCCCAACTTTCCGAATCAGGGATTCATCAAATTAAATGTGATTATTGTAATGCTGCATATATAGTACAGATAGGCCGATGTTTGCAACATAGAATCAAAGAACAAAGGATGTCTATTTTGAAATACCAGAAATCAACTGGTTTTGCAGTACATTGTATAGAAAATAATCGATATTTTTATGAAAAAGATTTCACTTTACTATATCATGTTAATAAGGGTGAGTTGATGGACTATTTGTAGATTTATTCAATCAGAAAAGCCATTGAGAAAAGGGAGAATTTAACAAATTCCCAAAGAATTCTTGGGAACACCCACTTATTGGATGCTGTTAGTTCCATGCGCCATGAAAATAAACAGATGTCCTAAGTGTAATGAAAGAACCTTTTCAATTTTAAGTTTAGACTTTTTGTACTCCTTTGAAGATGTTCGAAAACTCAAAACACGTGTCAGGATTCTGAATAATCTGTTGTTCTATTCATTTCAATTCTTCTATCTAATATTTGTCTCAGGGATAAAATTGCCGCCCTAGTTCTACGTTTTTCCCTGAAACCAAATTGATCTTCAAGTTGGCACTAGAATAAGATAACATCAGAAAGTGTATCTTGGCAGAAACGGAAATTCAACATATGCTGGCCATCTTGTGGAGACAGGACATGATTTTGACCAAAACTACAAAATTTTACATATAGAAAACAAGAACCCCAAGTTGAACTACCTAGAAGTACTTGAAATTATTATATATATTGAGCTATCCCGTACCTTACAGGGTACTCTAAAAGATCTAGGGTGTTACGAAGTACTCTTAGATCTGGGGTTTCACGGAGTACTCTTAAAGATCTGGAATTATACGAAGTAATCTAAATAGCGCTAACCTTTTTATCGTGATCGTCTAGTGGCGGGCGAATAGGACTTTACGTTGTGTAGGCAACCCAAATTACACCTAACGAGAGCAAGGAAACAGTGACGGGAGGTTCAAATATTCGAAACACAATAACACCAGAATAATAGATTTTTATTAATAATGTTCAAAAGCAACAACCCTCAATAAATGGAAACACATTCATCAGCCTGTGGTAAAATCTACTCTACGCAGTGGTTCGCAAAGCGCCCCAGTGAAACCAATAGCGCCCCGGGTCTAAATGACTTATTACTACATATTGTTAGGTCGGTATTCCCTCAAATCAGATATCAATCTTATGCAGCGGAAAGGGTAAAGTTATGCAGGAAATAGGGATACAGCTAGCCTGCACCTTCAACTGCACTTCCGGTAATCAGTGCTGAACCGCAATTACAAGGGGTAAGTTTAACGGACAGTAAGGTAAGGGTAACTGTGGTATGCCCAGGAGATCTCCTTGAAGAGGGGATCTTACATAATTCATGTCGACCGGAAAAGTTACTATCAAAATGAACTATATCTAGCAACCTCGGGGTGACAAAGGCCCAGGAAGGCTTAACTCTTACTGAGGAACGGACCGGACACTACCAGAAGGGGCACGCAAACTAATCCCTGAAGATATCACAGTAACCGGAACAAATATCTAGCAATCACTCACACATTCTCACAATAACGTTGGATTTCTGGAGCTATTTACTGTCTCTATACGATATGTCGTCCCCTACCAAGACTACTCTGCGGTTTACCCTAAAGAACGCCACTGGTTCACAAGGAATACAATCTTGCAAGGTAAGCGGGCACATGCATATGACAAATATGTAACATGAACTGACTAGGATATTATGAAATAGATACAGTACCCCATCACCTAGATGGGTTAATGAACGTACAATAAGAACAAAGAAATAGGTAGCCGGGGGATCACACAAGAGTACATGCAAGCAGTTACATACCAAGCACCGCAATTATTAAGAACAGATAATATAAAATCCCTATTAGCAAGTATTACGCAGATAAAGAACCACTATTTACAAATACAGCAAAAAGCAATCAGGCACCGAGAGAAAGTATACAATACAAACAGAAAACTTGTGAAGGTTGCTTTAGTTATGTATAAAGGCAATGCAATTTAGTTAAACCATTCCAGTCGGATTAAGTAACAGTGAAGCAAAAATACAAGAATGAAAAGTGATGAATGAACGAACAAAGAACTAAAATACCATTAAATCAAACAAAATACAACGAGTAGGATAAAATGAATGAATATGCAAAACTGAGAATAGCAATATGAAAACATTATTGAATCAAACGTAAAGGGGTTTCTTAACAAAAACTTAACGCATGCACTGGATTAAAACATTTTAAGAGAAATTAACTTACTACGAGTTACCAAGGGGAAACCTAGTATATAATTACTATTATCTTGAATATGTTACTAAGTTGCTCAGGAGGTTTATTTCCAAGAACTTTCCTCTCGAATGAATTAAAATACAATGGCGACGCTATAATGACATTATTCTCCTCTGTTATTCTCACTAATCAGTTACTTGTCCAGTTACCGCAACACAGAGTATTCTGACACAGAAAATAAAGCGGGTAAATACAATGACATAATGGTGGAATTTATATAATCTATCAGGGACTCTGTGACTAGTATGATCCTTAGAGAATCCGGATCTCTTCAATATAATAAAAAATAAATACTCTCGAACGACCAAATGAACCTCCATAAATCTCCCTTACTTCTAGAAATCAAACTTTGTAAACTAATAAAGAAACAAATTACTGTCAAAGTTCCACCACCTTTATATCTGTATATTTTGAGTATTCAAAGAGCTCAATCTCAAATATGAGTTACCATATTCACTTGATGAAGTCATGTTGTCATGACGAAAAAACTGTTTTGAAATTGAATAAATCAGCGGAAATTAAGTTGTTTTACTTTGAATCATCAAGACGTATTTCCGACAAGTAAAGACCGATACAAACATAAGAATATTTCACCCTGATAATAACTTCGAATTAAGTCAAAATTTTCCCCGAATCCAGTACTTAGAGACTCTAATTATGTAAGAAAACAAAGCTGCCTCTTTTCTGCACACTTTTCGCCATTAAAATTCCTACAAGTCTCCAACTGTGACCCTCTTCCGTCCCATTGAAGGGAGCTCAGGTTGTTAAAGTTCATGAGTTGTTCGCAGACGGTGCTAAGTTGTTTCTCGGATTTATATAAAGAGGCGAAAACTTGGGAAACTAATTAACCCATATTCAGTAGAGCTAATCTTGTTACCCAAAAGGTTTATATTGTTACTGGTAACATTTCTTCCGTCAATTTTCCGCGCTGTTCACTTAGCCTCGGAATTATTCACGCGGTTGAAGATGGAAGATGTCATTTCTAATTTAGTAACGACAAAACGATAACGCAAGTTCTGCGGTATGAAAGTGTGACAAATAGTTTGAGAAATGTCTCCCGATTTATATTTGGTTAACTGATTTTAGTGTCAATTGCAAGCAAAAATCGCGATAGGAAATATCATTTGACAGAGCCTTGCAGTTGCTCTTCCATAGCTACCAAACCAAATATCTTAGAATTTATTTCGAAAGAAGGCTTCTTGTACTTTCGTTTCTGCATCTCAAGCAATTATTGTCTAATACACAGATTGTTGAAAAAAAAAATTCAACAAAGTTGGATCATTCCCATAGAAGAAAATCATTGGGAGATAAAACTGGTGATCTGGGTGGCCATTTGATCGTGCCATTTTTAGAAATGACATGGTCCGAAAAAGTCCTACAAAGACACTGTGTGACTACTCTTGCATTGTGACTTGAACAGTCTGTTAAAACCAGGCATCATCGAAATTAACTGGTAGCTGTCGAACTGTCGGAATAATTCGATTCTCTAAAAGCACCAGATATTTGGTTGGCAAAGTTTAGGTTACTATCATTATTTAAATATTTTAAAAATTTTAAAAAAATTTTAAAATTAGCCTTCGACATATTTAATTCCAAACGATTATATTTAATGATTATAACTTCTGAAAATAAATTAAAATAATGTCGTATAAGTACCACTTATATCATGACATATAAAATAAACATTCATTATAAGACATCCGAATGGTATAACAAAATCCAATAAATAAAAATTATTAACCAAAATCCTATAAATTAAATATTTTGAATAGACAAAATTTTGTTTCTGCTGATCAATCTTATGGAAACCAATATCTTTCAAGAATATCCAACATAATCTTAAGAATTCTTGAATGGTGGAGGTCCTCACTTGATGGAAATCCATTTTCATTTAATTTAAAAGGGATTAAATAAAAACATATTTAATAAAATTTCCACATTTATTGTGTTTCAACAATATTGTAACACTACATTTGCAACAATTGTTTCGCCAAATTCTTGGCTTCTTCAGGCGAGTTCGATGTTGAACTACTCTAAAAATTTTTATTTTTTCTCCTTATATATTTCTCAAGATGGAAGAGGGGGGAACGGTATTCTAAATGCTTCTGGGAATTTTTATGGCATGTTTATCAATGGTGATCTGTTGACATCGGTTTGGTCATTAAGTAATATATTCTGCCTGTTATATCTGTTAATTTCCATTGCTTCTAGAATATTAAGTCTTCTACTTTTGTTTTCTATGTGTAGAATTTTGTAGTTTGAATCAAACATATGTCCCTCGTCTAGAAGATGGTTCGCATAAGTTGAGTTCTGTTTTTTATTCAGGAAACTACTCAAATGTTCTTTAATCCTCTTCTTGAAGTTCCTTCCTGTTTGTCCAATATATACTTTCTGGCATGAACCACAATTCAACTTATATACTCCCGATTTTTTGTTTTTATCTAATTTGTCTTTATTATTTTTGATTAAATTACTTAAAGTATTATTGGTTTTGAATGCTATATTGAAATTCCGTTCGTTTTTCAAAAAATTTGCTACTTCTATTGATTTTTTACCTGTGTAATTTAGTGTTATATATCTATTCCGTTCTATTTTTTCGCTTTTGGGGTATATTAATGTTAGAGCTTGCTTTAATAAGAATTTATTCAATATTTGGTCCACAATGTCAGGTTTGAAACCATTATTAACAGAGATTTGTTTTATAGTATTGAGCTCACAGTCAAAATTCTGTTTTCTCATAGGTGTTTTGATTAGTCTATGTACCATGCTATTGAATGCTGCTAGTTTTTGTGAATATGGATGATGTGACTTTGAATGGATCGTTATGTCGGTGTAGGTTGGTTTGCGATAAATTGCAAAATCGTGTTTACTATTGATTTTTGATACTGTTAAATCTAAAAAATTTATTTTACCATTTTTTTCCTCTTCATACGTGAAATTTATATGAGGTGAAAGTTTATTGATGAAATCTAAAAATAGGGTCAACTGTCTAATTGTTCCTATGAACAAACATAAAATGTCATCTACATAGCGATACCAATATATGAAATGTTTAAAATATTTACTTTTTTCTATTGCTTGTTCCAGGTAATTCATAAAAAATTCGGCTAGTAACGGACTAAGGGGATTACCCATTGCTAAATTTTCTGTATTCATATAAAACGTGTTGTTAAATGTGAAATAATTTTGCTTAAGGCACGTATTCAGGCATTGTAAAATTTCATCTTTCAAAACCGGGTTCGTTTTATTTCGGTCTAATGACTCTTCTACTATTTTTATTGCTTCCTTCACTGGGACGCTAGGAAACAGATTTTTTACATCAAAGGATATGAATTTTGCATTACCTGGAATTTGCACGTTTTGAATTTTATCTATGAGGTCATATGAATTCTTGATTGCGAATTTTGGTTTGAATTTAGTTTCTTGTATTATGATATTTATCAATTCTTTTGATAGTTTGAATGCTGGAGCTGTGATGAAAGATAATACAGGTCTAATGGGGTGATTTTCTTTATGTAATTTGATGAAGGCGTACATTCGTGGTATCTGAGGATTCATTGATACCACGAATGTACGCCTTCATCAAATTACTATAAAACAAATCTCTGTTAATAATGGTTTCAAACCTGACATTGTGGACCAAATATTGAATAAATTCTTATTAAAGCAAGCTCTAACATTAATATACCCCAAAAGCGAAAAAATAGAACGGAATAGATATATAACACTAAATTACACAGGTAAAAAATCAATAGAAGTAGCAAATTTTTTGAAAAACGAACGGAATTTCAATATAGCATTCAAAACCAATAATACTTTAAGTAATTTAATCAAAAATAATAAAGACAAATTAGATAAAAACAAAAAATCGGGAGTATATAAGTTGAATTGTGGTTCATGCCAGAAAGTATATATTGGACAAACAGGAAGGAACTTCAAGAAGAGGATTAAAGAACATTTGAGTAGTTTCCTGAATAAAAAACAGAACTCAACTTATGCGAACCATCTTCTAGACGAGGGACATATGTTTGATTCAAACTACAAAATTCTACACATAGAAAACAAAAGTAGAAGACTTAATATTCTAGAAGCAATGGAAATTAACAGATATAACAGGCAGAATATATTACTTAATGACCAAACCGATGTCAACAGATCACCATTGATAAACATGCCATAAAAATTCCCAGAAGCATTTAGAATACCGTTCCCCCCTCTTCCATCTTGAGAAATATATAAGGAGAAAAAATAAAAATTTTTAGAGTAGTTCAACATCGAACTCGCCTGAAGAAGCCAAGAATTTGGCGAAACAATTGTTGCAAATGTAGTGTTACAATATTGTTGAAACACAATAAATGTGGAAATTTTATTAAATATGTTTTTATTTAATCCCTTTTAAATTAAAATCTTAAGAATTTCATCATAAAACTATCTTACTTAGACTATTCAATATTATTGGATATCTAACCAAGGTACTTTATATAAAAACTCAAGATATGTAAAACATTAGTGAAAAACAAGTTTTAAGATCAACTTTGCTTCTTCAGTATTCAAATATTCATATTCAATAAATATAACATCAATTAACAACAAATATTCACTTACGCTTCATTCCTCTAGAAAAAGTTCTACCGAAATGAAACTTTAAATGTGGTGTTCACTAAACACAAACATTTTAACATTCTTTATCATTACATTCTTCATACAGATAGTCCTTATGCTATAGCAGAGGCCGTTAAATTGTCTTTCAATCTTCTAGATCAAGGGTAAACCACAGATATATTTTTGTGTGTAGTGAACACCACATTTAAAGTTTCATTTCGGTAGAATTTTTTCTAGAGGAATGAAGGGTAAGTGAATATTTGTTGTTAATTGATGTTATATTTATTGAATATGAATATTTGAATACTGAAGAAGCAAAGTTGATCTTGAAACTTGTTTATCAGTAATGTTTTGCATATCTTGAGTTTTTATATAAAGTACCTTGGTTAGATATCCAATAATATTGAATAGTATGAATGATATAAGTGGTACTTATACGACATTATTTTAATTTATTTTCAGAAGTTATAATCATTAAATATAATCTTTTGGAATTAAATATGTAGAAGGCTAATTTTAAAATTTTTTTAAAATTTTTAAAATATTTAAATAATTTTATATACCTTCTATCAAGAATTAACCTCTTTTCATGTTATTAGGTTACTATCGATAAAAATGACCATATGATGTAATTCCCAAGTATTCCTTTCCAAACATTAAGTTTTTGGGAATACTGGGTACGCACAGGAATACTCGATGCTTATTCTTCCTAGACCAATATCTTATCACTGATGTTTTTTATTCAAAGGAAGTTGACTCAATAGTAAATAAGATATTCTCAAGGAATGAACTATTTTCATTTAATTCTTCCATCCTAGCTTCACAAAATTCCATTGGTTTGATATGGTCTTCTGAAAAAGTTCCTTGGTAATAGGCTTATAGGATCTTAGATCGTGTTCAGGTTTGTTCAGTTTTAGTATCATAATTATCACTGCATATTTCCAGATGGTAAGAAAACAAAATATACTACTCATCATTCTATTGTATAAAGTATTGAGTAATATTACAGCTTTCTGTGTCAGTTTCTTCCAAATCTCCCCTATTGTTAGATCAAAACAGGTTGTTTTTTATTTTTAAGCTTCTTGATCTCGTGAAAAACTTCTTTGGGTTCGAAAGTTTTTATAGGAACTTCAAACAAGTGTTTTGCAAATAAGTTTCCTCATCAGATTTGGCCTATTTTCCATTTATGTGCTTGATTGGAGGTTTTCGTTGTGCAGGTCTCTTGTATTTTTTGTGACCTACCAGATATTGTGTTCGTCCATATTTTGAATGTGGTGTTGGAATTCTAAATTGAAATATTCTTGTATGGGGTGTTTTTTTTTAGATTGATAGAACTTCAAATTGAAATAAAACACATTTAAATTAAGACTGAAGCCAAGTCTTTTATTTGTAATTTTATGACATTTATGTTTTAAAAACAATTTTCAGCATATGTCCACCACGACTAACTCTGAGGAACCGCATTCGACCAGACCAATTTTGGACCACTTTTTCGAGTATTTCTGGCTTTATTTCATCAATATCATAAAAGATACCAACTGTAGTTTTAAGCTGATCCATCAGAATATTAGAAGCATTTCAAGGAATCTAGATAACTTCGAGATAACACTAAGTCAGTTTGATGATCCTTTTGAATGTATAATTCTAACTGAAACTCGGGATGATTTTGACATAGATTTCATGCAAAGGCGAGGGTATGACTTGTTGTATAATTTTGGTGACATAAATAAATGTGATGGAAATGTTGTTTATATGAGAGATGATATTAACTATACATCCAGGATTGTAACAATCTCAGATTGTAAAGCAATTGAGATCAACTGTAAAAAGGAACAGAAAATTATAAAAATTACAGCCCTATATAGATCACCTGCAACCAATGAAAAAGAATTTGTAAATCGACTATACGATTACCTCTGCAATAATGATATGGAGAATACTGATATTTATGTAATTATAGGCGATATAAACATTGACTTACTCTCTAAGGACAACATAGTTGTATCCGAGTATCTGGACATAATGAGCATGTTCAACTTCATCTCAACTGTTAACACCCATACCAAAGTCCAAGGAGACTGTAAAAGCTGCTTGGATCATATGTTTGTAAGAATAAAAAAAGGCGAAGTCAGCGACTACTTTTCAAGCTTTATTTTGGATCCTCTTGTAACAGATCATAGAGCTACTATATTGAATGCGGACATTTTCGAGGATATTGAACCCAACTACAGGAATAACATGTTGGAAAGGATAAATATTGCAGGGTTAAAGGACGATTTGAGTAAACTGAACTGGGATTCATTATATAACATAAGAGACGCACAAAAAGCTACAACCTACTTTATTGCTAAAATTAAACAAAATATTAAAAAAAATACCAAAACTTATGAGGAAAAACAAAGATACATAAGGAAGAAGGATTGGATTACCATAGGGCTAATGAAGTCCATAAAAAAGCGCGACAAATTGTACAAGGGGTGGCAAAAAAATAAAGAAAATCTAGGGCTAAAAGTGAACTATATCAAATACAGAAATTATTTGAATAAACTCATCTATATAACTAAACTCGACCATTATAAAAATCAAATTGAAAAGAATATGAATAGTTTGCGAAAACTCTGGAAAACTATAAAAAATATTACCAACACCAATAGTAAGCCCACAAGAATAAGACAGCTGAAATCAAAAGATGGAAAGTACGTAGAGTC
Organism: Megalocaria dilatata; assembly: GCA_034642435.1. Taxonomy (NCBI): domain Eukaryota; kingdom Metazoa; phylum Arthropoda; class Insecta; order Coleoptera; family Coccinellidae; genus Megalocaria; species Megalocaria dilatata. Next base: position 25,628,985 of record CM067862.1, on the reverse strand, counting down.
CAATAAAGAAATCGCCAATACGTTTGGTGATTTTTTTTCCAACATGGGACAAGAGCTAGCACAAAACATAGAAAAGCCTCCAGTGTCACCTCCCCCCAGAGTGACAAATCCCTGCTCATTCTTCCTCAAACCTACGGATGAGAGGGAGATAAGTGAGATTATATTATCTTTGAAAAATAATAAGACGCCTGGTATATATGATATTAAGGCCGAGACATTGAAAACAATATATAGAGAGATAGTAAGACCTCTGTGTTACATTATAAATATCATAATGGAGGATGGAATCTGCCCTGCTGAATTTAAGATCACAGTAATAAAACCTCTACATACAAAAGGAGATAAAACTATACCATCAAATTTTAGACCGATATCTCTGGTGACTAGTTACGCTAAAATTTTCGAGAAGGTTATCAAAGTGAGGCTCGAGCTGTTTCTGGAGAAATATAAAGTGATTGCTGATAATCAGTTCGGGTTTCGGAGCGGAAAATCTACGGAGGGAGCCATAGCATCACTGACGCAGAAAATGTGTGATGCAATTGATAATAGCCAACCTGCCATTGCTGTGTTTTTGGATCTTGAAAAGGCGTTCGACACTGTCGACCACCAACAGTTGTTGGAGTCCTTGGAGGATGTGGGAATACGAGGACTGGCTCACGATTTGTTCAGATCCTATCTGTATGATAGGAAACAACGTGTCAAAATTGAAGATACGTATAGTAGATTTGAATTGGTTAAATGCGGAGTACCGCAGGGCACAATGCTCGGGCCAATTCTATTCATCATACATATAAATGCTCTACTCACCACTAGAACATCTGGACACATCATAAGCTTTGCTGATGATACCGTTATATTGTATACATCAGGCAGTTGGGAGGATCTAAAACTTAAAATTCAGACAGAAATGAGTGATATTGTTTACTGGTTTAATTATAAATTACTAACCATAAATTTTGACAAAACAATGTTCCTTCCTTAACAAGCTACAAGAACAAATTACCACAGTATAACACTTTGGAGGTGAATAATCATAATAAAACGATAACAATAAGAATTACCGAAAATATTAAATACCTGGGGATTATTATTGATACTCATCTTCGTTGGAATAATCACGTTAATAACTTTGTTAATATAATCAGAACATTTTTGGGTCGCTTCAGGTTTCTTGCTAAGATCTCACCTCTAAACCATCTCAAAATGCTCTATTTTGCTCTTATAGACTCCCGTATGGCATATGGAATTATCGGATGGGGTGGCATCACGAATGTATATCTAAAAAAGTTGAACACACTACAGAAATATTTCTTAAAAATTGTTCTCAAGAAAGAAAGAACTTACCCATCGGATCATTTATACATGGAAGCTAGGATACTAGATGTTCGACAGATCTTCTTTCTTAAGGCAGTGTGTTTTCTGCACAAAAATAGGGAACATATTGAATTTTTATCTCATAATTATCCAACCAGAGCTAGATATTCAAATAAGATTAAAACTCCATCAGCAAATAAGACAGTGGGAACAAAATGTCTTGCGTTCCTAGGGCCAAGATTCATGAATGCTCTTTCGCAGGACTTCTTCTTCAGCAGTTCTAATTCTGATGTACATTATAGAAATAAGGTTAGGTCATTTCTACTGAGTAACCGGAGACTGGTTGTACATGCTTTCTTTAACTGATATAATTGAAAAAAAATTAAGAATGTGAATGTGTATCGTTGTAACTCAATGCTTTTCCGAAATTTGTTGTTTTGTTTGGCATTTCAGACATAGGTGAGTAAATGAGATATGACACGGACAGCGAAAACTTTGTGTTCATTCTCCTTATTTGTTTGTGTCAGAATACTACGTTTATGTTAATATTATGTTTACTATATCTTGTGTATGTATTTCTGGTGCATGAAATTATTATTATTATTAGTTATGTTGGCTTCCAAAGCGTCTATTGTTTCTGGTTTATCAGCATAAACTGAAAACTTGACATAACCCCAAAGAAAATAATCTAGTGAAGTTATATCGCATGATTTTGGAGGCCAATTATCGGGCCATTTCTCGAAATAATGTTATCGCCAAATCTTTCTTTCAATAAATCAATTGTTACGGTAGCAGCATGAGGTGTAACACCATCTTGTTGGAACCAAAACACTTCTGGGTCGATACCATTCAAATTTTGAAATAAATAATCATTGATTATCGATCTATAACGAGCACCATTCACTGTAACATTAGCTCTAGCATCTTTTTCAAAGAAATATGGACAGATGATCCCTCAAGCGTGTAAAGCACACCATACAGTGCATTTTTCAGGATGAAATAGAACCTGTTTACATAGCCGTTGAACCAGAAATGACCTTCATTACTGAACACAATTTTACGATAAAAAAGTAAAATAGAACTTGATAGGAGAAATATAACAAAATTTGAATATTAAAACAAATTGAAATATGTTTATCTTCTACAATTTTAATTTCAAAAAATGGTTTAATCAAAAAACTTTTAGAATTAAATTAATGTCTAAAACAAGCACCGCTTACATTTAATAGACGTATATAATCAAAACTCAATATATAATGTCAAATGGAATAAATAAACCAACAGATATACGAAAGTCATTAAAATTAATAAATAAATATTTAAATAAGACAAAATTTTGTTTCTGGTCTTACCTTTAAGAACACCAATTGCCTTTTAAAAACATGAACACACTTAAAGGACTTCTCAAAGAATATAATTTATTTGAATATTCAATATATTTAAATATTCGAATAAGTTAATTCAGAAATCTCTAAAAACATGCACTATATCTTCAAAAAACAAATATAATTCTAAGCAATTCTTTCTTTAGTCCTCAATAATATTCCAAATATCAAAATCAAAAAACTAACCTATATCCAAACCCTCACCACGTGTAAAGGACTAATGCTTCGAAACACAGATCAACTTTATAATTCAAGATTGATCTATGTTCTAACAAAATCAAAGAACAGTGTGAGTTATTTTTAAGGCTTATTTAAATTCATTGACATTCCATAATGAGATTTATTGAAGCCAAAATATAAATATATATTATATATAAAATAAAATAGAAAGGCCTTTTACTTGATAGAAGAAATATAACAAAATTTGAATATTAAAACAAATTGAAATATGTTTATCTTCTACAATTTTAATTTCAAAAAATTGTTTATTCAAAAAACTTTTAGAATTAAATTAATGTCTAAAACAAGCACCGCTTACATTTAATAGACGAATATAATCAAAACTCAATATATAATGTCAAATGGAATAAATAAACCAACAGATATACGAAAGTCATTAAAATTAATAAATAAATATTTAAAGGAGACAAAATTTTGTTTCTGGTCTTACCTTTAAGAACACCAATTGCCACTTAAAAAGGTAAAGGTAAGACCAGAAACAAAATTTTCTCTCCTTTAAATATTTATTTATGAATTTTAATGACTTTCGTATATCTGTTGGTTTATTTATTCCATTTGACATTATATATTGAGTTTTGATTATATTCGTCTATTAAATGTAAGTGGTGCTTGTTTTGGACATTAATTTAATTCAAAAAGTTTTTTGAATAAAAATTTTTTTGAAATTCAAATTGTAGAAGATTAACATATTTCAAATTTTGATAAAAAAGTAGATCAACTTCAAGATGTTCTAGAGTCCAATCAGCAAACATACGTCGCTTATTATGGTCCAGTAGCTTTAGTTCTTGAACCAGTTGGATCTTATATGGGCATAAACTAAAATCTTTACGCAAAATTTTCCATGAGGTGGATGCACAGAGTCCAGCTTGTTGCGAACATCGACAAATAGACAAATCTGGATTATCAAGACACTTTGACTTACAGCAGCGATATTTTCTTTTGTACGTACAGTTCTTTGTCTTGTTGTTGTTGCATCCATTAGAGAAAATGTTGTCCGAAATCTATGGATGGGTCGACGAATAAGTTGCTCTGATGGACGAGAATGTAAACCATAAATTTCACGAAGTGCTCTGTAAGTGTGGCGAATAGAACACTAATTTTGAAAATAAATTTCAAAAATTTGTAAACTTTGTTGCGGCGTGAGTCTTTCCATGATAATTTGTCAATGCTTACTGAACAGAAATGTCAAAACAACATGGCTTCTACCTTCTGCCAAATCACAGTTATCGAAAGTTTTATCACTTCATCTAAAAAAAAAACACCGATAGTTTCTTATGAAGTGCCCTACTCAAGCGATCAATATCTGCCATCTACCTCTAGCTTGTCTTTTCCCAGCTATCAATTCCAGAATTTGCAAGGGTATTTTCTCCTCTGTAAGCTTGTCTTCTGGTTGAATATTTCAATTTTTCCAACTATTATATCCAGTCGTGAATTTTTCCATTGAGTGCTATTTTATGATATTTTTTCCCTCTTTAAGATGCTTCAAATCATTTCCTTAAAGGTGAATAAATGCTAAGAAACAGTTAATTCAAAGCAAAACGTGCAGGTTACATAAAGGTAGCTCAAGAGCAAAGCAGCACTATCTATCCTCCTCACCATTGCTTCATTATGGAATATTCGCCAGAAGGACATAATAATTTTCCTCTCACGCAGAAAAAATACGTTGAATACGGCGCCCCAAGCCCCGAGATTCTTTGAAATAATTCCATCCCTTATCGCGTAGCGTTTCTCCTAATAAAGTGAAATACGGATCCGGCTCCCGTAGGAATAATCCAGGAGTCCATATCTATTCATTTTTAATGAAACGACTCTTGAATGTAAAGACTCTATGACGCCACTTTCATGAAAATAAATTCCGAATCACCTTTATGAGAAATTTCGCCGGCTTCCAACGCGCACTTTTCAGGGGGGAAATTGGCCCGAGAAATTCTCCAGAGAAATGGCCTGGAGTGGATCACCATCATTTTTTTTGCGCGACGTAGCCGGTAAAAGAAGATCGAATAATTATGGGTTGTGTGAGATGAAATCTGAAATGAAGAATATGACGCGGTTACGAAACGGAATGTGGTGAAAATTTTATGCTGAAGTCGCAGGTTGTGGATTTTGGGGAATATATGATGGGCGTTTCAATAAGAGCGCAATATTTGAATTGCGCGCCATGTTTGACAGTCACATGATTATGACGTGACAGATTGAAAGTTGACAGATGGGAGTTAGTAAACATGGAGCATTATATGGTAGAACAACGCGTCCTGATAGTCAAAAATGATGATCAAAATGGTAAAGTGCGTCCAATGTTCGATCGAAATAATGTGCCTTATTCATCTACTGTGAAAAGAATAATAAAAAAATTCGAAAGGACTGGTTCGGTTAGTGATGTGAAACATACGATAGGTGCTCGTAGAGGTCGTTCAGAACTAAACATCACGGCAGTTCGCGAGAGTGTGACAGAAAGACATAAAAATGCCACCGGGCACTTGGACATTTCAACAGGCACCCACAGCAGATTCACAGCTGCATGCCTACAGAATCCAACTGACTCAACAACTTCTGCCAGTAGACCATGAACAGCGTAGAGAATTCACCAATTGGATCCTTGAGCAACCTGCTGACAAGAATTGGCCTTCACGCTCTTGTGATTTAACGCCTTTAGACTTCTGGCTGTGGGGTTATCTGAAGTCACAGGTTTATTCCAATAAGCCTGCAATCATCGACGTATTGAAAGCCGAAATTAGACGCCGCATCAATGAAATACCACCACATGTATCGGGTGTTTTTTCAGAGTGATAGAACTTTAAATTGAAATAAAACACATTTCAATTAAGATTGAAACCAATTTTTTTTTATTTCAAAGATAATTTTATGACATTTATGTTTTAAAAAAAATTTCCGACATATGTCCACCACGACTAGCTCTGATGAACCGCATTCGACCAGACCAATTTTGAACCACTTTTTCGAGTAAAATCAGGCCTTATTTCATCAATAACACGAGTTATGTTGGCTTCCAAAGAGTCTATTGTTTCTGGTTTATCAGCATAAACCAATGACTTGACATAACCGCAAGAAAAATAATCCAGTGGAGTTGTGTCGCTTGGTCTTGGAGGCCAATTAATACGACCATTTATCGAAATAATGTTATCGCCAAATCTTTCTCTCGATAAATCAATTGTTACAGTAGTAGCATGAGGTGTAGCACCATCTTGTTGGAACCAAGACACTTTTGGGTCTATACCATTCAAATTTTGAAACAAATAATCATTGATCATTGATCTGTAACGACCACCATTCACTGTATCATTAGCTCCAGCATAGCTTTTAAAGAAATATGGACCGATGATGCCTCCAGCATGTAAATCACACCATACAGTGCATATTTCAGGATACAATGGAACCTGCAGAACTTCTTGAGGATTGTTTTCACTCTCTATAAAACAATTTCGCTTGTTTACATAGCCGTTCAACCAGAGATGAGCTTCATCACTAAACACAATTTTACGATAAAAAAGTGGATCTACTTCAAGCTGTTCTAGGTCCTTACCAGCAACCAAACGACGCTTATTATGGTCAAGTGGCTTTAATTATGAACCAGTTGGATCTTGTATGGGTGTAGCCAAGATCTTTACGCAAAATTTTCCGTGTGGTAGATGCACAGAGTCCAGCTTGTTGTGAACGTTAACGAATAGACAAATCTGGATCATCATTAACACTATGACTTACAGCAGTAATATTTTGCTCTGTACGTACAGTCCTTTGTCTTGTTGTTGTTGCATCGAGTAGAGAAAATTTTGTCCGAAATCTATCGATAGTTCGACGAATAAACTGCTCTGATTGATGATTATGTAAACCATAAATTTCACGAGGTGCTCTATAAGTGTAGCGAAAAAAAAACGTTGTTGCAGCGTGAGTCTTTTCATGATAATTTTTCAATGCTTACTGAACAAAAATGTCCGAACAACATGGCTTCTACCTTCTGTCAAATCACAGTTATCCCTATCGAAAGTTTTGTAACTCTAAAAAAAACACACAATATATAAAATTAATTATAAAGTAAAGATACAATAAAAACTAAATTCCATTGAATAATCAAACAGATCTGAACAGGCTCCCACTGCTCATCTTTGCATAACATCTTGAAATTGTCTTATTGCTTTAAACTAGTTTTTCTCTCTCTGTTTTTTATTCAGTCTTCTATTTATTGTGAATACAGTTTAGTATTCAAGAAAATGTTGTCGAATTTGTCGAAGTCAGGATTTGATGAAATAATTGTTGTGTGAACAATACAAACTAGCGAAATTTGTATTTATTCAAAAAAATACTACCCTTTATTCAATTATGAAACCCAAGACACAACAGAACTAAATATCACAATATACAAAACACTTAAAACCTTCCCGGAAGTTTCCCCAATGGTGATTTCCTCAATTTTTTCCTTAAATATTTATTCTTCCACCTCGTAAAACCGCAGTAAATGCGTCGACATTTTTCCAATATTTCTCGTCTGAATACGCGGAAGGAATATATTTAACCCCTGGTTAAGGGTTGATGCAGGCACAGATGCGATATCCAATGTTTGAACAATTCATTTCGCGTCATTTTTCGCTGAATGATGATATATACCCTTCAGTATCGAAGTTTTCGCTTTGCGAGTTTTTGGAGCAGAGAATGATGCATCACTGTACCCGTAAACAGGAAAACTCCAAACGGATTGATCGGATTGAAACTCACGTGAAGAAATAAAATTGAATTGATATTTGTTGAATTATAAATGATGAAGATCATTATTAGTATTATTATTTATAATCAGCGGGTGTCCACTGTACCACTGCGTCCGCGCAATCTATTGTGGTTCACTCCTAATTAAAATTTTTCCGATGACATCCAGTTTTTGTATGAAAACGATAATCTTATGCAGAGGTATTTTTTCCACTTCGCAGTGGGCTATAATAGACTGACCAAAGACCTCGAAACTGATGTGACTCACCGCTGGGCACTCTGAGACAATGTGCATGGCTGTTTGAGTGTCCTCAAGACACAGCCTGAATTCATCATCTTCAGCCAGACCAACTTTGTGCAAATGCGCTTTCAGCCTGCTGTGACCTGTCATAATCCCGTCAAGTATTCTGAGTTTAATTCTGTCCAGGTCTGCTATCTTTTGGTTCGAAGCCGTTCCAAGAAACGCCTTCGAATGTTTCGACCAGAGAGACTATGATTTAGAGTTCATTCTGCCTGTCATGTGGTATTCCCAAAAATGGTTTGGGGCCTACTAGAGGCAGCGTGGCTCCAGTAAACGCCAGCTGAACTGCCTCTTCGTTACTCCAATAGTTTGAGTGACTCGGTATCCAAATAAGAGTGATACTGTTATACATACCGAGCCTGTTCAAAGCCGCGCAGCAACTTCAGACTGTTTGCAATGTATAACAGCTGGATTCTAGAGCTTTTAGTGCTGACTGACTATCTCTAAATATTTTGATTTTGCCGTGGTGGATTTGCCATTTTATCAGCAGATACGCTTCGGTCCCAATGGTGAATAGTTCTGTCTAGAATATGGTTGCGTATTGACCGAGATTCAATGAGGTGCTGACTCTCGGTTTACTCCCATTGACTCCCGCTCCCGCTACCGTTCTGTTCCTCATTTGCGAGCTGTCTGTGAACAAGCTAAGGTCGGTCCTCAATAGAACCTCAACATGCTGGTTTCATACGTCCCGGCTGGGACGATTACATTGAATTGCCGTTCTTGGCTCGTGACTTTTGACATTTGAACTGAGGGCATCGATAAGGTGCTGTTCGTTAGAAGACAAGCAGTCCTTTGTCTCCCATCACTATTGCCTCTGGCATGTCGATCTTCAGTTGATAGTTTTTATGTAGTCCTTTCCGCCTCCCTCTGCACGAACAGCTGCAGGAGTGGTAGATTTAGTAGGACCTCCTGGCTGCTCTGTATGTGGTGCGAAACGCACCTGTAACTGCGAGGCAAGCCTGCGTGTGAGCCTATGTTGGCCAGTCGTTTGTTGACCCTCCTTCCACCACCAATGAAGTTGATTGATTATTCTTTCTAATTCCTGAAGTATATAAAAAATGTTCAGTATAGAGCAGACATATTTATCAATTAGGAAATTGAATTCAATTTCCACAAACTTTTTATTGATGAACGACAATTGTTTCGCCACACTGTGGTATTACAGAAAAATGAGACTAAAAGTAAGATGACGTTTCGGTATTCCCAATACGGTGGAAAGAAATCGATAATGGCAATAAAAGTTATTAGGTAGTTTGGATAAACTAGATGAAGATATTCAGTAGGGGTGATCTATTGGTATCTGTTTGTTCGAATTCTCTTGGAACTGTATCGGCTTATTTCAAGTAATTCTGTGAATGTTGATATTAATCCTTTACTCTCGATATGGATAATTTCGTATTCATTATTGAAATTATGTTCACATACTATTAGAAGGTTGGCGTTTGTAGAATATGCGGATTTTGAAGTGTAACTTTGTTGATATCCGTGGATTCTCTTCTTGAACGATCTACCGATCTGACCAATATAAACCGTTGCGTTATCCTTGTAAGTCAACTTGTAGACTTCTGATTTATTAACTTTGATTGATTTATCTTTATTATTGTCAAAATATTTGTCAATATTGATAGGGGTTGTGAAATCTGCTGTATAATTAAAATGTTTCCTAAAATGCTTGGCAGTGTCTTCGGATATTTTATTCATATATAAAATTCGTATGAATTTTTGGAGATGGGGTCTTTCGTGGTAGAATGAACTTGAGCTAATGCCATCTTTTTCTGTGTATTGTTAATCATTTTTTTTATGAGGGTTTGGTTGAAACCATTGTTGAATGCTATTTGTTTGATTATATTAAGTTCTTTGGAAAAATTCTGGGGATTCATCGGTAATTTTAGTGATCTATGGATAAAGCTGGTATAGGCTGAAATTTTTTGATAAAACGTAATATGCTTCTTACAACTCTTGTTATGTAATATACTATCAATCTACTTCCACAGCACTTTTTTCAATTCATAGATATCACGAGAATTATCAGATTCAGTCAATAAAATTTTATCACAGTATAAAGTAATTTTTATGTAGAGTTAGGTACAGTTTCAGAGAAGAAACTATTGAATTTTCAATATTTTTGTTATTTCTGTATAGTGAAAGCAATAACCATAATCAGTTTGAAGAAACTATCTCTTTTATTCCTTCTGTGTCTTCTTATATGCCTGAGTATACTTAAATTTTTATGAGCAACTTTGATGTATATATTCTGCTCGTTAACTCAGTTATGAAATAGATTGGCCTTTATACAGGCTCTTATCGAGATTCATTTTTCCACGTTTGATAAAACGTTCTCTTATGAAATATCAAGTAAACTTTTATAAAATTACAGATCTTTGTCATAGACGGATAAAATAAATAACGGTGAGCAACTATTCATTCAATATATAATATAAAAGTTAATATATAGACGACATAGGGACATGCCATATTTCAACACCGCTCGCATATATGGTCATAAAACATTCAGCACCAATTATAGAACAACTTCTCTCATTGGCATTTCCTGAAGTTTTAATTATTGAATATAATTTTTTGAAATTAAATATGTAAAAGGCTAATATAAAAATATTTAAATAATTTTATATACCTTCTATCAAGTATAAACCTCTATTCATTTTAATCTGTTAGTCTCCTATAATTTTAATTTCGGAAAAATTTTATTCAAAAATTAATGTCTTATAAGCGCAGCCTATATTCAATGGACGTATAAAATCAAAACTCAATATACTATACAATATATAATGGAATAAATAACACTTAGAATATAAATTGTCAATTGAAATTAATAAATAAATATTTGATTATTTTTATTTTTTAAATGTAAAGTTGGAACGATGAAGATCTTATCGGGATTCTTATAGTTTTTTGAAGATATAATACATGTTTTGAGAGATTTTTGAAGTACCTTATTCAAATATTGAAATACATTCTGTCAAGAAAGTACCGGGAATTATCGATTTAAATCTGGCGGGGCAATGGGGCAGGTAAAATTTTTTTTTCCTAGGTTGGTACCACTGTCCTTAATTACTATGCCAAGCTTGAGCGGGATCTGTCAACTAGTGTGTTTGCAACAGCTGATTAAGTCAGTCGATGTCAGAGTGCGTGCCGATTTTTACTATGGGTGATTACGTTGAGCAAAGAATTAGTTTAAAGTTTTGTGTTGCAAATGAATTTTCGCGTGCCGATGCATTGAAAATGTTGCAAAAGGCCTTTGGTGATAATGCTCTATCGAAAACTCGTGCATATCAGTGGTACAGAGCCTTCAAGGACGGTCGTGAAGCGGACGCCCATCGACGGCTTCGATCGAAGATAACGTCGATAAAATTAAGGTAAGGGTGTTGGAAAACCGTCGTACCAGCTTGAGAGAGATAGCACATGATCTTAAGATATCCCACGAGTCCGCACGTACGATTTTGATTGATATTTTGGGCATGAGAAAGGTGGCCGCACGACTCGTACCGAAAGACCTGAATTTTCTTCAAAAACGTCATCGCGAACAGGTTGCTTCAGACATGCTGGATCGCTGTAATTCCGATTCTACATTCATGGAACGCATTATAACTGGTGATGAGACCTGGGTCTACGAGTACGATATGCAAACAAGCCAGCAATCATGGGAATGGGTGGCAAAAAATGAGCCGAAACCGAAAAAACCACGCCAAAGCCGCTCGAAAATGAAGGTGATGCTCATTGTTTTCTTCGATATCCGTGGTGTGGTGCACTACGAATTCGTTCCAGAGGGTCAGACGGTAAACATGGAGTATTACCTAGGCGTTATGAAACGTTTGCGTGAGCGTATCCGTAAGAAGCGGCCAAATTTGTGGGCGAACAACTCATGGATTTTGCATGACGATAACGCGCCTTCTCACCGAGCTACGATTGTGACTGACTTTCTCGCCAAAAACTCAACAAACGTGCTTCAGCAACCACCGTATTCGCCGGATTTGGCTCCCTGCGACTTTTTCCTCTTCCCAAAACTAAAATTGCCCCTTCGTGGCACCCGTTTTGAGTCGATTGAAGCCATAAAACAAAATTCGGCGCGAGAGCTAAAGTCCATGCCGGAAAGCGCCTATAAAAAATGTTTCGATAATTGGAAGTGCCGTTGGCATAGATGTATTGGAGCAAATGGAGCCTATTTTGAAGGCGACCCAATAAATTTTGACGATTAAATGTAAAAATGTTGTTTTAAATGAAAATTCCCGGTACTTTCTTGACAGAGTAGTATATTAGATAATTCGAATAAATTAATTTTCTGAGAATTCCTCAAGTTATGTTTTGTATTTCTGAAAAGGAATTAATTTTCATAATTGTAAGATCAGAAACAAAATTTTGCCTCCTTCAAATATTTATTTATTAATTTTATTAGCAAATTTATAATTTAATATTTGTTGGGTTATATATTCCATTTGATATTGTATACTGAGTTTTTATTTTATACGTCTATTGAATGTGAGCTGTGCTTATCAGACATTAATTTAATTTAAAAAATTCTTGAATAGAATTTTTTTGGAATTAAAATAATAGGAGACTAATAGAGTGAATCTGTTTTGATATTCAAATTTTCTAGTAAATATCTTTCTCTTTCTCTAATAGAGTAATTGTTGTAGCTAAAAAAGTAGAGGTGATAGATATAAAATAATTTAATATTTGGATTGAGCGCTTCAAGTATAACGTAGCTCAATTCTTAAATTCTCGGCACCAAAAAAATTTTGTAGGCCTGTGTTATTATCATTATCTGTGAAAGAATCGTGGACTTCTTTCAAAGAAAGTCTATTTACATCATAAAATCCATTTGAAATTGAAACAAAAATCATATTGCAAATAAAATTAATCATAACAGTACCTTTCCAGTTCAAGCACCTGTGAATAGGTTGAGTAACTAGAACGAAAAATTTCTGTTTGATCTCTCTAGGACCTCATGAAAAGCATTTGAAAATCCCAATACGAGGTTCGAACTTCAACAATGATCTCCATGAATGATACAGAATTCCGCAAGTTGCCAGGATATCCATCGCATCGCTCCCACCGTCAAATAAGCGGGACCCTTTTTGCCTTTTCACCGGACCGGAAAAACGCAAAAATGCATAGCTCTTCCGTTTCTGCCGAGCCGCACGAATCGGGAAAATATCTGCATTTCGCTGCATCCGTTTCGCGTAACTTATGGATCGCGTTACCGGCTCGAACTCTGGCCTTCAGCTTTTTCGATCCGCTGACAAATATCAGAGCACGACCAGCCATTTATCTCTCAGGTAATATACCCCGGATACGGGAGGCAGTCCCGGAGGGATCAGTCACGACTTTGATCTTTCGCGATTTGTCACCGAAGAGAGGTATCCCCAATGGCTGGGGCATTCGACAATGAGGGTAATGGATGGAACTCGCCTTATAGAGTTCCAGATTGGCAAGATGTCGGTTTTGGGACTTGAAAGGGTTTCCTTCAGGAGTTATCCGGCGTGGAGATGAATTACTGTGATGTTAGGTGTAGTAAGTGCATCTTGAAACTCTCTGCCTCGAAGGAATTGAAGTCCTAATGTTGAGTATACTTTTTCATGACCACTGCAGAAAACACTTAATTCATCACGAAAGCACTTGATAGTGTATGGCACGATAATCTTCCGTACAAAATATTATGGTAATCATTTTACGAGACAAAAGCATGATAATTAAAATCAACAAACAATTTTCCGCATCGTTTTCTCCTCAACAAGGTGTAGCACAGGGCTCCCCATTGTCACCTTCTTCTTTGAGTGTTGCATCAAGTCTCCCTGACGTTGATGATTGGTATGACAAACTGTCTCTTTTGAGCCAGTCTGAATAAGTCCTCTACTCTCCCTTTCCCAGTCCATCCCCTAACATTTCTCAAACAAGCGACCTGCTTCCTACCAATTCCTCTACGACCCTCGGCTTTCCCCATCATTATCAGCTGGAGTACACCATACCGGTTTTCCCGGAACATATGACCCAAATATGATATCTTTCTACCCTTTATATTATCAAGTAGCTCACGAACAGCATTCGCTCTGTTAAGAACGGCCTTGTTCGTTTGCCTAGCCGCCCAAGGTATTTGGAGCATTCGTCTTGAAGAGATCCACATAATTTTATTAAGGAAAATTAGGCGGGAAGAACCACCCTAGGGAATTTTATACCTACTTGTCACTGTCGATGCAAGGAGTAAGAATCTATGGTCGCTTCGTCGACTTGCGAGCGTGTGTAAACATAGCCCCGAGACAGGAAAGTCTAGTTTTCCTTTGTTATAAATAGAACATTAAAAGTTAAGGATAGACACAAAGGGAAGACGACTAAGCTGCCCTAACATGTAAAGTTATTGTATTGTATTGAATTACCTGGGTGTCAACGTGAGTCTTATTTGATCAAGTATTATTTATTCATGGGTGGAATTAACCGTATTGATGCTCCAGCTAGAGATGACCTGTTTACTTCAAACTGTATCGACCATTTAACATATTTCATACATGTGATCGTCTTTATCTTCATTTCATTTATTTGAATCTGGAGGTGAATAACAATGGTGCTTTGTTTGAGAATTTAGAGTGTTTATAGTGAATGAAATGTGGATCCACAATTGAATACTGACACAACAACCTCGGTGTCTTCAGAATGCCGGAACAAGGCATTCCTGAGCAACTATATTGTCAGGTATAAATATTTTAATGAAAAAATAGTGAAATAACAGACACCACAACCTCTATGTCTTCAGAATGCCGCAACAAGACATTCCTGAACAACGATATTATGCGTCCAGATCATAATAATCTGATTAGATAGTGGGTGTGTGAATGAGGAATTTCTGACCAAAGGGTTATTGTTAACTACCTCAAAGATCTTTGTTACATGTTCCTATTGCCATGTTATCTTTGTTCACTGAACTGATCGCTGTATTTACCCTTGCTTGCACATTAACCATGTTTTAGGATATTAGAAAGGTTGTCCATCTCTGGAACCTTAATTTTATGAATAAAGGAAAGGACAGGGTTGAAGAATGTATGGAAACTGAAGAGAGGTCAAGGCTTTTATTCCTGACTCTTTTTTTTTGCCCTAAAGTACAATCTCGCTCTGATACATCCAGTCAGGTGCGGGACCCTACCTTCTGCAAACAAATATTGTATTTTTACTTAACCATTCTATCCCGAACATCCATATTTTTATTCAAAGCTGTTCCAAGGAATACCTTCGAATGTTTCAGGCCAGAATAACTCCGCTATAAAGACTCTAGCCTTGAGTTTATTCTGCTAATTATCACCTGCTTAGCCACGTCATGTGGTATTTCCAGGAATGGTTCCAGAGGCAGCGCAGCTCCAGCAAACGCCAGCCGAACTGCCTCCTCGTTACTCAAATAGTTTGAGTGGCTCGGTATCTAAACTAGAGTGACTCTGTCATACATACGGAGCCTGCTTAAAGCCATGCGGCACCTCCAGACCGTTCTAGAGGTGCTAGAGTTGGATTTCACAGCTTTTAGCACTGACTGACTGTCAGTAAATATTTTGATTTTGCCGTGGGAGATTTGCCGTTTTTCCAGTATTTCTGACGCGATCTCAATGGCAAATATTTCTGCCTGGAATATGGTTGCGTTTTGAATGAGACTCAATAAGATGTTGATTCTCGGTTTACTCCCATAGAATCCCGCTCCCGTTCAGGTTTTACTTGGGTTATCTACACAATGTAACGTCCTATTGTCCCGCCACTAGATGATCACGATAAAAAGGTTAGCGTTCTATAAAGTACTCCGTAAAATCCTAGATATCTTAGAGTACTCCGTATGACACCAGATATTTTAGAGTACTTCGTAAAGTATAAGATAGCTCAACGTGTCCCAATTTTTTTTTTAATTTTCTAACATAAGGACACAAATAAATTTATTCCATAAGTGGTTTACACACTGTATATACGCCAATTATCCACTTCGATTTATGATCAGTGTAGTCACTGCCGAAACAGTTCAATACAGCCAGAAAAATTAACTAAATGTTTACAGGGGTGAATA
Organism: Megalocaria dilatata; assembly: GCA_034642435.1. NCBI lineage: Eukaryota > Metazoa > Arthropoda > Insecta > Coleoptera > Coccinellidae > Megalocaria > Megalocaria dilatata. Next base: position 25,612,979 of record CM067862.1, on the reverse strand, counting down.
ATTCTTGATTTCATGGGAACAACCAGAAATTATCGTTTCAGAAAATCCTACAAACCTTGAACAAAAGGATCCCCCGATCTTTATTTGAACAAAGAGACGAGACTAAACGAAGGTCACGAACGCCATTTCAATTATAGACGCCTCCGTCCACTCACACTTCTTTGTTCCACAAATTAAATTCGACGAACTCGCGGACAACTTCCCAGTTATAACTAACTAAAGTGTTTTCACTTTTGCACAAGTGTGTTCAATCAATTTCAGCCACGTGAGGCGTGAGTAAACCGGAGGTCGATTTTCAATTGGAGTCACGTAGCCTTTCCATCATAAGCCCTATTGATCAAGTTGGTTATAGTGGGCTCTCCTAAATGGAGGATCTAATTCCTCGGGGTTCTACTGAAAGTTATTTCACCGGAAGAATGGATGATTCCGGCGCCAACAAGGAGAGAGAAAAGAAAATGAAATGTTATATCGAATAGTGGGGATTTTGAGGGGTTTAGGGTTGAAGTTTTCGGCTGAACTGATGAAAAATGAGGTCGGTGAAAAGATAGCGTTGAAATGATTGGTTAGTAGATGGAGAAATACGTTGCTTTGTGATGGTTCATTTCGCATGGAACATTTATGTAATCTATCTTTACTTGATGGAAATAATTGGAGAACATCAAAGGTTGTGTCGTTTCTGTGCATGTCGATATTTGATTGTCATTTGTACTTCGAGTCGTGTCAAAGACATTTTAAGGTTATTGTGTCTTGTTCACTTCTAAATAATTGAATATTAGTCTTTTTTGCGATTTGGGGTGAAAAGGCCAGCGAAGTACCAGAAGAATATATGGCATTGTATGCTTTTTGAGTTTTGCAGGGGTAGTAACGCAACAGTTGCGACCAAAAACATTTGCGATGTTGATCCAAGTGCATTAGACATTCGTAAATGCCAAAGATGGTTATCTAGGTTAAGATCCCGTAATTTTGAACTCTCTTACTCCTATCGGTCAGGAAGACCAACAACATCAGACAACTACATTTTAAGGGTAGGTAAAGTAATACATAAAAAATATTCTTCGTCCTTGTGTGCGTCGATTTTGATACAAATTGGGAAATAAACATTGAAATTATTAGCAAACAACGAAAAAATATTCACACTTAACGCTCCGTATCTTTTTCCACAGTAATATTCAATCGAGGCATATCGGATCTAATCGTCTTATTTTGGTCCAAATAATCTCTTCTTAACCTATGTCCTAATAGTTATGATTCACCCTCTATCCCCATCGATCTTTCTAGTCCTATAGCCGTAAGTTATGCTCGGACCTTGCCCGTTCAATACATTGGCATTCATGTTGTCATTCGTTCGATGCAGCCATACCAATTTAGTGGTCTCTTCTAAACTTCTATTATATTTATTGCTACTTTCATTATCTCCCTGATTTAATCATTTGGTCATTCTTATCGTGCTCGTGTCTTTATTTTCCAGCAGATCTTCGCCAGTCATTCAGTTCCAGTGCTTATATTCGACGTTCTAGGGTTTTATTCGATATTATGCGATATTTTGCAGCCATACAGTGTTATACTCATAAAAACTGTGATGTATGTTTCTGTTCACAGGACATGCTTCTAGATCGAACGAACTCAAGCAGCTAATTACTTGTCCTCGCTTTACGCTTCGACGTTCAATTTTTCCCTCTGTTCATCCTGTATCATCTATCCTTGTTCCTAGATAGATATATTCATTGCAGGGATTTATCTCTTGCTCATCAAATTCTAGAACCTCCATTTTATCTCCTTCAATTCAAAGATATTTTGTTTTGATTCTGTTCACTGATAATCTAAATTCGAGGTAGTGTTTGATAAGTCTTTGATTCATTTCTCATCTTGAGCAATTATCACCTGATCATCTGCGAAATGCAGAGTATAACCTCATCATCCAGTTGTATGGCCATTTCACTACATGATTTTCGACAGTTCCTCAAATAAATTTTAAATAGGCCTTCTGACACACTGATTCAAACCTTTTTATAAACTCGACAAATCAATCCATAAACTTTTATTTTATCATCTGTAGATGTTTCATCTTTATTAATAATAATAATAATAATAATAATTTATTTTTGCCTTCCCATTATTGAACAATTATAATACAAGCATATATTATCCTAAGAAACAAAAATATACTTCAGTCACAGAAGTAGTGCTATACTACTTGTAAGTGACATAATAAATACAACTCAATGGTATCAGCTACATCACAACAAAAAAAAAATGAATAAAACTTCTCAAAATTCAAAACAAAATGAATAACAGTTCCAAAAACTACACAGAAACCGTTAGCAAAAAAGGATCACAGCATCCGATCGACATATTCATTCCCAATGTCATCGAATTAATTCCGACTGATCAAATCACGCACAATCCCTCTATCGATATTCCGCAACCAATTTTTTATCTTCTTCTTGAACCCAATGCCACATACCGATGTCTTGAGCTCCTCCGGGAGGAAGTTGAAGAGCCTAGGAGCAATGTATGAGGCGCATCTTTGCCCAACGGTCTTGAATGCTCTAGGTACAACTGCACCGTCCTCTTTCAATCTCGTGTCGTGTTGGTGGCCAATTGGGGTAATCTTTATCTTCTGCCGATTTATGTCCATTAGAAGATTCAGGGCGAACAACTGTCTGATATCACTCTTTCCTGTCTCCATATATAGTCTATCGGAGGGAAGTCTAATCTTCTTTTTGTATATGATCTTTAATATCCACTTCTGTAGTACTTCGAGGCTTCGAAGATAGCAATCAGCCAAACCTCCCCAAGCCGATATTCCGTAAGTCAGTTGCGATTGTACCAATGCATAATACAGAATATTTAGATGTTTTTCTTCTAAAAATTCCCTCAGAACTCGAAATCTCTGGATCAGTCCCCTCAATTTTCCCTTTAGATTTTTTATATGCAGGTCCCATCTAAGATGCTCATCAATTGTTATTCCAAGATATCTGACATGTTTTGCGGTTGGAATTGAAGTATTTGGTCCTATCTCGAGCGGTGCATCATCAGGTAAGTTACTTAAATATGAAGTGAATTTCATATATTTAGTCTTTGCGCAATTTAGTGTCAGTTGGTTACTATCCAACCACATCTTAACATTAACCAAATCATTTTCTGCCTTCCACTTTAGGGTATCCCAACATTCAGACTTATATATGATGGCCTGCGAAGATGATCTGCGAAGACGACCATCTCACCAACCGTTTTTTGCCGAAGTAGATTATTCAAATAAATAATGAAGAAAATGGGACCGAGGACGGTGCCCTGTGGAACACCGGACTCTACAACAATCGGATTGCTTTTTGATCCATTTATGTCCACTACCTGTGTTCTATCAGATAGGTAACTCTTCATAAGTTGAAGTGAGACTCCTCTCATTCCATAGTCCTCCATTCTTTCCAACATTATCCTATCGTTCACTGTGTCGAATGCCTTTGTGAGGTCGATGAATAAACAAAGCGCCGTGATTTTCTTATCGATAGCTCCATACAGCTCCGAAGTTAACTTCAAAATTGCATCCTCTGTCGATTTCCCCTCTCTAAAACCAAATTGTTTTTCAGAGAGAATGTTATTTTCATTCAAAAATCCTAGCATTCGAATCTTGATAACTTTCTCTACACTTTTTGATAGGTTCAAAATCAATGTTATCGGTCTGTAATTATTCATATTACTTTTAGAGCCCCCTTTATGTAATGGTTTGATTATCCCCAACTTCCAGATGTCCGGAAACTCACCTGATTCAAAACATAAATTAATAATATAGGCCATTGGTGAACATATTTCTTCAGCTACCTCTTTCAGTGTTTCCGATCGTAAATCATCATATCCTGTACCTTTGCTCGATTTTAGTTGCCTTATGATGGACAACACTTCAAATTGATTCGTGGGCAGGAAGAACAATGTCTTTTCACACCTGTCCCTCCTTTCCTTGTATTCGCCCAGATCGTCCGGTGTATTCCTGCTGTTCTGACCAATTTTACCAAAGAACTCATTCATCTTAATAGCAATATCTCTCTCGTCATTGATTGTTATACCTTCCTCTGTCTCAATCTTACGAATTGTTGTTTTAGCTTCTTCCTTGCCATACATTTTATTAATACATTCCCATAGACCTTTAGACTCATTCTTCCTCCCCTCAATGTTTTTTTGTATATACTCTCGCTTTGAGCGTTTTATGAGCTTTGACAGGGTTGACTTGTACCTTCTATACTTGTCCTGCAGCTCAAAGGATTCCCTGTTTTGCTGCACTTGTGCAAAAAGTTTATTTTTCTTATTAACGCATTTTAATATTGATGGTGTTATCCATTGCTTTACAGCGGTAGTTTTCCTGTTTATTCTGACCTTCCTGGAATTTTGCGCAATATGATGCTTCAGCGTGTCTAAAAAATTCGACGCAGCTGCATGGACATCCTGAGAATCAAAAACGCAACCCCAATTCTCCGATCTCAAATCATCTTTCAGTTTAGAGTGCTCTATTATTAGTCTAGTCGTCTAGGTTTGAATTTATTACGAATTAAGTTCTTGAATTATTTATCTTATTTACTTATACAACTTCCATTTAACTGTAAACACTTGACTAAACGTCGAGGCACACCCGAAACGAGATTACCTCCATAATTTTCGATGATGGTAGTCCGGGACTGTAGAACTGACTGAATTAAATCATCTTTATTTCGTGACGCTGCTCGTTCAAGTTCAATCTTCATTAGTCCCCATATGTTTTCAATGGGACTAAGATCTGGTGAAGCTGCTGACCATGAAATGATTGTCGCTTGGTGTTCTTGCATCCAAGCTTGAGTATACGCATTTATAGCATCTTACATTATCCTGCTGAAAACGCCACCCCTCTGGATATAACGCATGCACTGTTTCAAGGAGAAAATCGTTTAGAATGCCACAATACTTTTCACTTATAATGGTACCATTATTTTGGCGGAAAATTTGAACGGTAACAGGTAATTTTGATAGGATTTTTGAATGATTTCCACCAAGTTGGAAATAACTTTCATCAGATATAAAGATATTATTAAAATTATCTTCTTGAAAACGTTGACAAAATTCTATCCTTCGTTCCTTTTGTGTCATTATAGGGATTTTTTGGTTTTCTTGATACGTAGCCTGATCTTTTCAGTGACATACGGACGGTTTCTGGACATTCTTTTATCTTTAGTCAATTTCCAAATCTGTTATCCAATTTGCGAAACCCCAGGCGTGGATTGTGTCGTCCTAAGGCCAATAAAGTTTAAATTGTTTCCTTTAATCTTATGCGGTCTTCCTGAAATTGGTCTATGCCTCATAGTCATGCCATTTATTCCTCTGTATACCTATTGACAATCAACAATATTTGAAAAATTGTGTTGCCATGCAACTATGGCCATAGCCGACCTTTTGCACAACATATTTTATACATTACTTTTGTCTCAGAATGCTGCAAGAAAGAAGTGAATAAAAATGATGGAAAATAATAAATTCCTGATACTTTCTAGAAGGACTATACATTGGATTTCCTGAAAAACTGCCGTTTTATCCATGTTGTGCGCCTCTATAAAATTCTTTTTTTTAGTTACTTCAATTATATTTTATGATAAAAACGAAAAACTGTTTTATATCAACTATATCTGATCATAGACAATATATCAAAGCAGAAACTTAATGAATCTTTCTTGTGATCTCATCTAAGAACGGACTCTCACATAATGATAATCGAAAAAAATTTTATATTTCGCGATTTCCATTATACAGTGTTCGTTGATGCCGACTCAGCGTCCCGTAAATGCAAGACGACATCCGGATGTGAAGAATAATATTGGTTTCTCGCATTTATATGCAGATTTTCAGAGATTGAATCCCTGCAGATCATCTAGGATAGCGGACAGTGTTCTTCTTTCTCGCATTAGACGTCGCGTGCCTCATTTATTCTCAGATTTATGACGTTATCTCGATACGCGGGAATTTAGGGGTGGCTTTCGTAGCAAGGGGTTTGAGTGATTTCATTTTGATTGGTTCTAGTATAAAATTTCTTGACGATATCCCTTAGAAAATCGTCTATACATAACGGGTTTTTCAATAGGAATGACACCGATTATTTCCCAGGGCATCTTGGATCTTATAGCAGAGTAAATTTCATTTGTACTAACGGTTTCTATCGCTTGAATATGGGCTCTTTAGTTGTAGCAACTGATTCACATATCCTTCAAATATCAGAACTGTCTTCTCCAATATTTATTTAGATGATATCCCCCCCTGCAGAACCAAGAGCAAACCAAGGAGACAGCCCAAATTTCTGTTTTTGGCAATTAAAGGCGGGTTCAACAGAAAGAGTATATATTTTTGCCTATTTCGGTCCTAAATATATCCTGTGAGCATATGTTCGAATCATTTCAAAGGTTTTTTTTGAGTTTTGCCAGTTTCAAGAATGATTTCTTCATCTACAAGAGTTATTTGTAGCTTTTGTTAATTTACCTGGATTCTAGTTTTGATATATCAGGGGAGAGTTTGTTAGATGAAAATAGGTTTTTTGCATAGTTGTATAGTAGGTAATACTCTTTCCTGTCAATATGAAACGATGCAGCTTGAAGGGAGCCTTTGAAACATGCATTTTTAATTTCCATGAGAGTTTCCGTTTCTTCAGGGGAACATTGCTGAAAGTGCAAAGAATTATGATTATTTAGCTGTCGAGTGACAGAATTCACAACTTTGTTTTCTTCTATGATTGATCGCCTAAGGAAAGAGAAATCTATGTCACCTTTCTATTGTTACAAACGAAAACTTCTGTTCACTCTCGTCTTAAACTGTTGAAGATTATACCGAAGGATACACATCAGCTGGAAGAGTGCTGCACAACTGGCCAGTTCAGTGGATGAAAGACTTCTGATAAACAGAAATTCTCAGAGTTGCTAATTCACCTGGAGTGTGCGATCGTGGGACAGCCCTACGTCCGCGTGCGAATCTTGGGGCAGCAGGCATTATTTCCTTTAGTTGCTTGGAGCATCGACCTTGATAATATCTATAGAACAAGCACAAGACAGAAACTCTGCTTCTATGTTTCAATAACTGCAAACTGGCTTAACAGCCAGTTAGTTAGGCAGTCAATCAGTCATCCTGCTCTTTTCTGATTGGCTCCCAGTGACTACTAGCTATTCCCAAATGCTAAGAAATATCTTCGTGGAAAGCGATTTTCCGAGGATGAAGAATTATAGAAAGCAATTAATAGCTTTCCTGAGGAAAAGGCGAAAATATTTTTAAGAAGGTTTAGAATAGCTTTTTTCTCAACCTTACGATTGTATTGAAGTTGTAGGGCACTACATTGAAAAGTATAATTTTTCCAAAATTTTCTGAGCTTTTTTCATGTCTATATCAGGAATATATTGAGCGCCCCTCGTATTATTAACTGGGTAATGTGGTTCAAACAGGTAGCAGTTTCCAACGGTTTTTGAGAACTTCTTTGTTTTTCGGCCCCCGATTTAGGCTTTATTTGAAAAAGTAAAAAATGAACCTCATCCAATTCGACTGCAATTGTACGTTTATTGATTCACACCCGACATTTAAAACGACGTCCAATATAACGCGGGAACCGACAAATACATCTGAATTAACCAAACAACATCAAGCACTACTTTTCGGCGGATGAAAACCAATAAAATGCAGTCCAATTATTGTCCTCCGGTGGAAAATAAATCGCCCGAAGAACTGCCAACTGTAACGGCGTCCGGCGTTATTGACGCTATAACGCAATGTGAAGTCGATCCGATGAGGTTTTGGCATTTTTTCGGGATTTTTCCCATTCCCTTCTCTATTCTGGTCCCTTTGAAATAGATTCGTTGTTTGTTTCAGTTTGCGATCAGCAGACGGGTGTTATTCACTTAAAGAATTCATGATGCCATATAAAACTAAGGATAATGAAAAAGAAATAATAAAATACCTTCAAATTACGAATACGAAAGCAAATTTTAAATATATTTCCTTGAAATATATAGTCCGTCTAGAAAGTATCCGGAAAAAACAATGCTCAATTGTAATTATTCAGCATACATTTTTAATTCTTGCATTAAAAAATTATAACAAAATGTTCTTCTTCTTATCTTATTAACTTATACAACCTCCATTAAAAAGATAGCTCTAACCATGACTAACCATGTGGACTTTACCGAATCTACGAAAACATTTTCTGGAATTTTCTTGTCAATAGCTTTAAATATCATTCTTGTATGATAGAATAATAGATCTAATATAGAAGTAGGTTACTAGATCACAGTAAGAATGAAGTACCACCAATTATAGAATCGGAAGTAAGAATCATCAAACGAATTGTTGGAGTTTATAGCAGAGGAACTTACAATACCACTGATTCATATATTTAATTGAGTCATCCAGAGCCAAAACCTACCAGAAGAGTGGACTACTTGCGAAATCGTACTTTTCCATAAGAAAGGGCAAAAAAAACATTGAAAATTATCGCCCAATCAGCTTAATGTCAACTGTCTAAAAAGTGTTCTCAAAAATCATGTTGAGAAGAATAACCAATATTTTGGATGAAAATCAACCAGCTGAGCAAACAAGATTCAGAAATGGCTACTTAACTATGGACTACCTATTTACTGTTACCCAGGTAATTGAAAAATACAATACAGCAAAAAATTGTACCTAGAATTTTTAGAAAACAACAAGGTCTTTGATAATGTGCATCATACCTATTTTATAAATGCTCTAATCAATCAAGGTATACCAGAAACATACACTCATATCCTATAACAAATTTATTACAATTGCTCAGCAAAACTCAAACTTGAAAATGTAGGAAAGCCCTTTAACAACGAAAAATTTATACGTCAAGGAGACCCATTTCCCCAAAGCTATTTAAAGCGTTGGTAGAGCAAATATTCAGTACCATTGATTGGGGAAATGGACAAGCCATCAAAATCAATCGAAAGTATTCATCTTATCTTAGATTCGCGGACTATATTATCCTATTTTCATAAAACGGAGAAGAACTTCAACAAATGCTGAATGACCTGAATACTTATAGTAGAGAAGCTGAACTAACGATAAAGGAAACCAAATCTAAAGTGATGACAAACACTGAAGAAAAAGAAATAAAAATGAACGATAAAACCATTGGGTATGTTCAGGAATATTGTTAACTTGGCCAGGTCGTTTCTTTTACAAATCGTCAGAACAAAGCGATTAAGAAAAGAAAACACTTGGAGTCAGTACTGGTCATTTGCGTTTATCCTGAAGGGTGACTTTCCCATGAATATCAAGAAGGAAATGACGAATATGTGTGTACTGCCTGCTCTATTCTATGACTCTGAAACTTGGTCGCTGACTGAAAAACAAACACAAAAGTTAAAAGCATGTCAAAGAAGAATGGAAAAAGGTTTGTTAGGAATCAAATTAAATGAGCGAATAGGAAATTTAGATATCAGAAGAAAAGCACAAATAAGAGATGTAGGCAAAGAACTGTTCAAGAAAAACTGAGTTAGGGCTGGCCATTTAGCAAGGATATCAACTGAAAATGGACCAAGGTGGTGCAGGAATGATATCCAAGAGATGGTAGAAGAAGCCGTGGTCGTCCAGCAACAAGATGGCAGGATTCTATTGGGAAACAGAAAGGGATAGTATGGACACAAATCGTTCAAAATAGGGAACAGTGGAAGAAACTTGGAGAGGCGTATGCAAGGGATGAAGTACGGCCTCCTGATGATGGTGATAATTAGCTTCAAATATATGTTCAATGTGTCGACATACCTTCTCCGTAACCATACTGTCTTAGAAATTTATATTCATTTTGGAAATTCACAATTCAATCTTTTTTTATTTACTTAAACATTTTTGAAAATGTACACGCACGGTACATCGTGTATGTAAACTTGCGTAAATTAGGTGGTGCTAGTGTTTAATAAAACATTAGAGATTCTATGCGGGCCTAATAAAGGTGCATAGCTGAATTGTATCCGTTGGACATTACAGCGCACCGATATTTGAAGCCGATAAGCCTCGAAATATGTGCATTTTCTCTGCTTATGTCCCAGCGACCAACAAAACTTCTTCGGGCCTTTTTGAGTTTTAAGCTGTTGTGCAGATGTAAATTGCACCCTCCCAATTCTAAGAAGTATCTGTAACCATAGCTGTGTGTCTGTTCAAGGCATTATTGGCTCATCTGGAATGTATCAAAACCCAAATAATTCAGCTGTACGAAAGGAATATTTTTCAGTGTAATTTAAACAATAACACGTTGTGTGTATGTTCTCGTATATGAAATGAATACTTGTCAGTATGGAAAGAAGAAATTATCGAACATTTTGAACGACACATTGTTCAATTGATTGCAACTGAAGCATTAACAGTTTACTTGTGAACTTCACAAAAATTAATTTCAGTAAATTTCGATACCTAAAATCAGTTCGATTGTTTCCTCATAAATTAATCTAGTTGAACGTCTGTGGAATTGTGATAAATGTCGAAAATATTTATCAGTGTGATGAAAAACTGGAGTTTTCCATTCAATAGTGTTGCGTCGGAAAATGAGTTTCCAATAATCCTCAATTGTTCAATGTTTCACATGATAAAAACACACAATTGAATGGATCTGACTAGATGAGTGTTGGAACTAAAATTTCATGCTGTTTATTCATTTTCAATATTAATGAAATAGTGGGCTCTTGTGAAAATTAGTGATATCAAAATTTTTAATTGCTCCTCTGAAGCTTTTCAACTCAGTCTTTCGAACATAAAATTTTATGACGCACTGAAAAAGATTTATATTGTCACTCCTAGTCTGGGAAATTTTACAGTTGGAATCAAGTAAAATGTATAAAGTTTCAAGGAAATTTCAAGCATTTACACGAATTTTTATCGCCATTGTAATACACAACTGGAGCCATCTTTGATCTTATTGTTGGCAGATTATTGTAAACAACAGGATCTCCAACTTCGTTGTAAATGTCGCTCAACACGAACAGCTATAAAGAATAAAATCACATGAGAGAATCTGGAAATGGACTTATTCACATATGAAATATACTGACTGATAATAAAAGAAGGTAAACTCACACATATGTCTGTACCATCTTAATTTTTGTCCTGCACGTATTCAGTGTCTTTAATTCAGTAAATTACACTGGACGCCAAAACGAGTTTTTTTGGTTGTGACATAAAGATGAATGTCATATTATGGTAGAATGGACGTATCCAAATACGAAAATGACAAAAAATAGTTGCGAGACGTAAGGTTGCTTTCTAAATTTTTAGAACCACATTCAATGTAACAATATCTAATGTGTATTGAAAAAAAATATTTCAGAATTTTTAATCATATATATCGACTTCATTCAATTTTACAATTATTAAACGTACCTTACATTCAAGAAAAACACAAAGATTAAAAATATTGGCTTGAAATACTAATTGAATTCAATTTTTTTCTTTTATGATGGTTCATTTCTTCTTTTTAAAACCAGCAGTTTTCATCATGGATGGATCTCATCGTCCTTGGTAGGGAATTTCTGTTGGCCTAATATCTTAGTATATATATATAGTGGAATCTTTCACCATGCACGTCATTGACAGGTCCCAAATTTTCAGGAAAAAATGATAGATGTGGATGGAGGAAATGAATTTGTAGGCATTTAATAGTTCATTAACTAACTGTTGGTAGTTTGCTCCATATTATTGCCCAAAAATCCTCTTACTACACTTGAAAATAAGTTCCATGCTCTGAGTTCCTGCCTGATCTTCTTTGTAAAATTAACGTCGTCCAGCAATTTTCTGATTTGCGGTCCAATAAAAATGCCTTCCCCTAATTTGGCGTCACGTAACTTAGGAAATAAAAAACTTCCGGAAAGGTGGACAAGATGTGTAAATAGTGAAGGGAAAAGCCTAGAAAAAATGCGATTTTTTGTAAATTTTTCGATAATTAATAAACGTGTTAGAGTATTTGTCTCGATCATATTTGAACCACCCTCGCATAATGCTGATTTACTGCACGACTGTCTCATAGACAAAAAAAAACATCAATATTTTGTAAATCCAACCTGAATTCTTATAACTTTTAAGTCTTCACATATCTGCCATTTATTCGTGTTGTAGTTTATTTTATCAAAAAGAGTGCGCATATTCTCATAACTTTCTCTCGTTGTCGCTGAATGGGCAACTGGTGTAGAGGGTTTTAAGGTTCCGTTATGTAATAGCACAGCTTTTAACTGTACTGAGACGAATCTATAAATAAATGCCACTCAGAGGGGTAATGCTCAATATCAAGTTCCTGTATTAAACCATCAATATCAGTACACTATATAAAATGATTTTTCCTTATTCCATTTAGAAATTTATTCAAACGCGAATGTGCAGTCAGAGAGCTCCCATAATTATTTTGTTCATTAATAATATAGCAGCAAAAGGAACGTGCACACATTAAAATAGCCGGCTGTTATGAGCAACAAATAAAAGGCAACGTTTCCATTTTAATGCCCTAAACATGTCCATCTTACCTGTTTCCTCGTCAAATGTGCCCTGTCCGTGAATACAGTATATGTGTTGGAGTAGAACGGAGAAAAAGTAATGGATCCTTCGTACCGGAAATAATTCTGAGTGTTTTCCGGGATCAGTTGGGAAATAACAATGGGAAGTTCCGCCAGACAAGGAATCTTGGGATACTTGGATATGGCGTCGTGAGACGCCAACACGGTATTCAGCGAAGGATTCTCTATGTCCGAATACTGAAATAAATCAAAATCCGTTTGAATTTGAACATGGAAAGATCAGTAACATTTTTATTTTCCGCTATATCTCAATTTTGAAGAAATCGTTTCATTAAATCGAATAGTACACATATCTTTGTAGGAATTCAGTTTCTAAAGCGACTAAATTGAGTTTCTACTTTGTAAATAACGTGAAGATACTTTACGTGTATTGGTTACTTAATTCCAAAGGTATGGAAATACTGGAGTGGTCAATTATTGGGATACAGCCTTTCCTGAAGGCGACTACTACTCTGTCAAGAAAGTACCCGGGAATTTTCAATTAAAACAACATTTTTACATTTAATCGTCAAAATTTATTGGGTCGCCTTCAAAATAGGCTCCATTTGCTCCAATACATCTATGCCAACGGCACTTCCAATTATCAAAACATTTTTTATAGGCGTTTTCCGGGATGGACTTTAGCTCTCGCGCCGAATTTTGTTTTATGGATTCAATCGACTCAAAACGGGTGCCACGAAGGGGCAATTTTAGTTTTGGGAAGAGGAAAAAGTCGCAGGGAGCCAAATCCGGCGAATACGGTGGTTGCTGAAGCACGTTTGTTGAGTTTTTGGCGAGAAAGTCAGTCACAATCGTAGCTCGGTGAGAAGACGCGTTATCGTCATGCAAAATCTATGAGTTTTTCGCCCACAAATTTGGCCGCTTCTTACGGATGCGCTCACGCAAACGTTTCATAACGCCTAGGTAATACTCCTTGTTTACCGTCTGACCCTCTGGAACGAATTCGTAGTGCACCACGCCACGGATATTGAAGAAAACAATGAGCATCACCTTCATTTTCGAGCGGCTTTGGCGTGGTTTTTTCGGTTTCGGCTCATTTTTTGCCACCCATTCCGATGATTGCTGGCTTGTTTGCATATCGTACTCGTAGACCCAGGTCTCATCACCAGTTATAATGCGTTCCATGAATGTAGAATCGGAATTACAGCGATCCAGCATGTCTGAAGCAACCTGTTCGCGATGACGTTTTTGAAGAAAATTCAGGTCTTTCGGTACGAGTCGTGCGGCCACCTTTCTCATGCCCAAAATATCAATCAAAATTGTACGTGCGGACTCGTGGGATATCTTAAGATCATGTGCTATCTCTCTCAAGCTGGTACGACGGTTTTCCAGCACCCTTTCCTTAATTTTATCGACGTTATCTTCGATCGAAGCCGTCGATGGGCGACCACTTCACGACCGTTCTTGAAGGCTCTGTACCACTGATATGCACGAGTTTTCGATAGAGCATTATCACCAAAGACCTTTTGCAACATTTTCAATGCATCGGCACACGAAAATTCATTTGCAACACAAAACTTTAAACAAACTCTTTGCTCAACGTAATCGCCCATAGTAAAAATCGGCACGCACTCTGACATCGACTGACTTAATCAGCTGTTGCAAACACACTAGTTGACAGATCCCGCTCAAGCTTGGCATAGTAATTAAGGACAGTGGTACCAACCTAGGAAAAAAATGTTTACCTGCCTCATTGCCCCGCCAGGTTTAAATCGATAATTCCCGGTACTTTCTTAACAGAATGTAGATCGAAAACACTTTCTGTGCTTAGTCATTATTCGACATACGGTTTCAAGATGCTTAGTGTCATAAAGAGTAGAGATTTATTGCTGCACCAAAAACGTCGACAGCTTCCCGAAAGAACATATCTTCGATGAGGTGTCTTGAGATTCATTTCCATTGTTATATTTCTCGCCCTTAGCATTATTAGTTCGGTTAAATTTAATTATGGGTCAAATTTTATCAAGATCTATAAAGGAAGGTTTATGAGACGAAGAAAAATTATGTTTGTTATTCGCTCTAGTTATTGTTGAATACAAATAATTTAATAAGATTTCAGGTTCAATTTCCTTCGTAAACTCAATACTTTCATGTGATGAATGCAAGTAATAGAGAAAAACTTCAAGTTGTCTACTGATACCTTTAAAGCATACGATGATGTCGTGTACCAATATCTGTTAGCGATTTTCTTCTTATTTTCATGAATAGTTTTTTCCAAACTATTCATAGAAATATCAGCTAAAAGTGGGATCAAGGGACTCCTCATAATTAAGCCCTCTGTACTTCTGTAGAAATCACCACTTAAACCAAAATAATTTTTCATAGGATTTATGTAGATTAAAATCTGTAGAGGTTCTGGAGAACTAATTCCAGCTATTATTCTGTAATATGCAATTACTTCTTCATAGTAATTTTTAATTTATATATTTTAATAATTGAGAAATTTCTTTGTATGACATCACATGCACGTGGCTATCTAATGTATATTTCTGTAATGTATCTGTGATATAACCTAATTTTCGTACGAGGCATGCTTATCCCAAAATTGGTTAGTTGTTGCAGAAATGTCTTGTGATAAAAAAGGTATTTTTATATATTTTAAATGATTATTTTGTTTATTCAAATAACTCCTTACTGAAGAGATTTTAGGTCCTAATTTATCAGGTTCTTTCTCTGTAGAATGTGTTATATATTTATTCTTAAAAAAAGGAAAATAAAAAAAGGCCTTTTTGAATGTTGAACATTTGTTGATGATGGAACTTGTGCTTCTTTAACATCCAATCGAAACGTTTATATGTATGAGGTGATTTCTAAATAATTTGTAAATTTCTTTTGATTCTATATTAGTTAGTTTCCACCACATGTGATGATAATATATATGTCTATAAAGTGATACAGTGCATTTAGGACATGTTTTAAAATTTAGTTCTAAATGTTTTCGTGAGATTTATTCAGATTAAAAGTTGTAGAATTTCTGGAAGTTATTATTCTGTACTATGCAAATATTTCTTCATAGTAATATTCAATTTATATAAAATAATTTCAATTTACCCAAATTTTTACGGAGTGGATTATATCTGATTTTATTACTTAATTCCTCCTATTTTCTAATAGCGTTTCTTCAATAAAGATTACTTCATCTTCAGGTTGTACATTAGAAATTTAGAAAGTTTGAAAGCTGATACTGTTTAATATGAAACTACAGTCTTTATGTAGGTATTTTTTGAAATCGAGAAGAAAAGGCGCGGGGACAAGCAAACTGCAATTCAAATCTAGCTGTAAAATTGCGATAACTTAACGGCCCTTTCATTATCCAACAATCTAGCAGCCATCTCAAAAAATTCTATTTTTATATTGTAAAAAAATCATTAAATTGAATAAGCATATACGGTCCCCTCACATTTTTGTCCCAAATTTTGTATTGACACTTACCCGCCACAAAGACGCCAAAATAGCCAAGCCTTTCTTCTCAGCGGCTTCCTTGAACG
Source organism: Megalocaria dilatata (assembly GCA_034642435.1). Taxonomy (NCBI): domain Eukaryota; kingdom Metazoa; phylum Arthropoda; class Insecta; order Coleoptera; family Coccinellidae; genus Megalocaria; species Megalocaria dilatata. Next base: position 25,596,922 of record CM067862.1, on the reverse strand, counting down.
ATTTGAACTCGCTGGCTATCAGCTGTATGTGGCATTCAAGCATGAACCTGCGATACAGGAAACAGGTCAGTCAGATCAATCGTATATCATGGTGTCCCTGAAGGACCTTCCCACCGGATCTGCCGAAACACTAAAAACGATGTTGCGTTTGACTAATCGATCTTGTGGGATATCGAGTTGAAAATCGAAAAAAGGGAGAATTAATTATCGTTTTCCTTTCAGCCTATTTTCGACCAACATGCAGAGGTTCCTGGAATGATTCCGAGATTCCAAGCCAACGCAAATTTCGTTTACACTTCAAACAACTGTTGTTTTAGGAATGTATAGAATATAGAATAATCACATTAAACTTTAGAAATGAGAATTAAGGTTGAAATGAAGATTAAATCTTGAGAAAGAAGATATTCATGATGACTTTCAGTTCATATATATTTGGAGGTGAATTAATGCAACAAATGATTATATTTCACTGATAAAATTTGATTATTTATATAAATATAATATTTGCAGAATTTAATCTGTCATTTGTGGACAGCCAAATTCCAAAGATCAACGAGGAACCGACAAACCTGGGTTTTCGTCAATACTACAGGCTACATCAGCAATATTCTGAGTTGTTCTTGAGCGACGCACACGGTTTTGATTCTTCGCATTACTAACTTGTCCCAACAGGTGAAATTTTTCCTGGGCTCCTCATCATTGAAATTCCTTAGGAATATTCGAACTGAGAATCAACCATTCTGCTCAAGAGTAAGCGTAAACTCTCGCAGCTAGGACTTCTTCTAAGCGTCTGTCATTTCATGCACCAAGCCTTCTGTGTATTAGCTTTCAATGCCGATAAACTTTGTCACAAGAATTCAGCAGATGCTTGGTCTTCATATAATTTTTATTTAATCTCCATTTTTTCATTTTCTGCTAAATATAATAGTACTGAATACTTTCCGAGACATCAAGGCACTCCATAAGGAGACTGTAAGGAAAATAAAACATATTCTAGTTATGGTCAAGATAAGATTTCAATTTTGCAGTGCTCAAATACATAAAAAAACCTTCAGAAGTGCTCTCCTGTCTTCCTGGAATTTTCTTTGTATTCTTCAGAGCTCTGGATAGTCCTTAACTTATATATTCATCGGTGCCATTTGACTATTTGAGGCAATATAAATATAAGTTGTCTTGTACAAATAAGCTCGGGCACATATCTCTCTAGCCAAATTTTCGGTTTTGAGTATTATTAATCCGCAGAGGCAATAATTCCCCATACTTTGAATCATATATACGTATGTCTGCTTCTTGTTTCCTTAGAGACCAGATGATATGGTTTCGTCGAAATTGAACTAACCTTCTTGGCGGTTACCTATAATAACGTCAGAGTTAGTATAAAGGTAATACTCAAGCGGTATAGAATCTCTCCGAAACGAAAGATATTCAGCTCTTAGCGATTCAAAAAATCTTCTTGGCGCTGCATGTTCCATTCCAAAGGCACTCATCGGATCTTCGTTTTTCACATGGATATACATCGGGGTAAGATCCAGTCAAATCGTTGGTAATACTATGGGAGTTGTATAAGCAACTCCTAGACAAGTAAGTCTTTGAAGCTTGTTCAGCTTCTGCAAGCCTTTTCTTTTAACAAGTTTAGTCCACCAGACTACAGAGGCATACGTAATGAAAGGGTTAGTAAATAGTTCTGAATGTCCAATGGATTGTTCTAGGTTTCAGCCCACAAGTTTTGCCGAGCAGCATATCAAAGAAGCTGGTGTATATTTAACAATCATTTTATTCAAGTGTGAGCTCCAATTAAGTTATTTATCCAAAGTAATCCCAAGATATTCAACATCTTCTGAAAACTCCCTTTCTGTACCCTTCAACACCGGTGCTACCAGTTTGAGCTACCTATGACGTATGAACGGAGCAATAATTGTTTCTGACTTCTTCCTTCAGGCACCATTGATTAATTATGTCAATGGCGTTTTGGATCAGGACCGAAGTTGTTCCATTGAACTTTTCCTAACTGTGCTGGCTAGCTCATTGGCGTAACACTAGCAACTGTAAACCTGCTCTTTGAATCTTCTGAGTAGTTCATCCACCACTGGACCCCACAGAAGAGGCGACAGAACTCCACCCTGTGGACATCCTCTTTCGATAGTGACTGTTACTGTTAACACCCCCCCCCCCAAGATTCGCCATCGCTTTATCCAGAAGCAGGACTGAATCCATTAAGTAGTTGTAGGATGCCCTTGTTCCCTTTTTTTAATTTATCAATGCTTTCGGTAACACCACCGTACGTAGGTGGTGTTACCGAAAGCCTTGAAGTAGGCTATGTTGATGGTCAAAGACAAATTTTTTAAAAAAGGAGTGGTTTCTACAATACACCAGGAAATTATCTGCTGATGTATTATAACAAGTGCAATTGAAAAGTATACACATCCATTAGAAGGCAACGGTGCAAGTTAGAAGCTATGGATACCTTGATGAAGTGAAAAGATAGTACGAAAAGACCAGAAAATATTAAATGATAGTGGATTTGAGGTAAAACCAGAAAACAATAGCAAATGAAATAATTCAGGTGAAGAACATCAAGCGGATATTGACAACCAAGATAGAAAAGCAAGTAGAAAAGCCAACTGCAGATATCAGTTCGAGAACCTCAAACGATTTCCGAATCGTGCGTAATACCCCTGGGTGTGTAAAACTCTTCAATTAAATCCGGAAACGCGCTCCATTGAACCGCCCATCCATCTTTTTTCCCGGAAGCATTGATCCGACGGTTGAAGAATTATTACGCAACTTGATTGGGGGCAATTTGGAGCAGATACACCATTAATCTGTACAATGGGTATTTGTCCGCGGGCCCAATCGTGCGTAGAGGCGATGACCCCGTTTCCTTTGTTGCAAGAAACGTCTGTCTGTGAGAGTACACAATATCGTCCTATTCATGTGCGTTATTTGTTTCAATCAGAGACGGAAAGGGTAGCTGTCTATTATTGAACGTTGATAGGGTGGGATTCACGCTAGCGTCTAAAAACTATCGGGAGGTTTCAGTAGGTGGTGATGGAAGTGTCAGGCAGTTTTGTTGAATCTAATTGGACAGCTAAAAAATCCAGTGTGTTGAAGAGATCCATATTACAAATACTATAAGGCTGTGTAAACTCCAGGTTTCCACATCAAAAATCTTTGTTTAATAACTCCTTTGTTTTGAATTGTAGACATACATCTGTTTGCATAATAGGGATTTACGCTTGGCTCGGTTTCCAATAAGGGATGCGCCATTTAAAATTCGCATTTTTATGGGCTATAATTAAAAAAATTATGAATGTTTTTCCAATGTAGGAGTTGCCCACCTTGGACGATGCGATCATAACCCCATGGAGCGAAGTGGAAATGCATCGGATGATCACGAGGCTTCACTTCTTCATCTGGAAAATCTCAGCAGGTTATTTGTCGCGCACATCATTCATAATATTTAGATCTGAGAATTGGAATCCCCAGAGGAAGGATTTTAGCCCCTTTCATCTATACAATCAATTTCCATGGATGCCTTAAGAACTGCAAAATTCATTGACTCAAACCGGTTTTATAAGTGTTCTGTTGTAGTATTTGCTAACTAAGAGAGCTGCAATTAACTTTAGAGCCCTGGCTTTCTCTAGGACGTACAAAAACCTGTGAGTTGTAATGGACTCTCAACTACACTTTGAAGAACACGTTGACAAAAAACTGAGTTTAGCCTAAAACTCATTGAATCTTGTTTATACCTTCCAACATTGCCTTTCTGAGGATACTAGAAAGCTGCTTGTTTTGTCCATATTCAATCACTGTCTCAGCATTTACCATCCTTTCTAGAGGTTTCTGATAAGCAACGTATCGAAAGAATACAAAACAGCTATTTTAGGCTCATTAAAGGAAAGAGAGATCTTTAAAGCGATCAGGTTGGCTGAATATTTGTCTCACGGTATAGAATGCACCTTGCGTGTATTGGTTTCAAGATTTTTAGGTACAAACAGCCGCGTTAACTCTTTGATTGGATCCGATTTAGATATGATATTAATTGCCTCAACCTTTGTCATAGATATCTTGTAATGATACCACAAAATAGAAAAAAAATTGTAAAAGATATTTATCGTACACGGTTTCAGTTTCGCGTAATTTTATGGGGAATAATAGATTTTCAAAAGAAGGACTCTTCTCTCAGACGAAAAACATCGGCTCCAAATATCTGTTTTGCTGTTTGCTGATTGGGCCCTAGAACAGCTCGAAGTTGATCTACTTTTTTATCGTAAAATTGTGTTTAGTGATGAAGCTCATTTTTGGTTGAACGGCTATGTAAACAAGCAAAATTGCCGTTTATGGATTGAAAACAATCCTCAAGAAGTTCTGCAAGTTCCATTGCATCCTGAAAAATGCACTGTATGGTGAGCTTTACACGCTGGATGCATCATCGGTCCATATTTCTTTGAAAACGATGCTGGAGCTAATGTTACAGTGTTCGTTAAAAATCGATCATCAATGGTTATTTGTTTCAAAATTTGAATGGTATCGACCTAGAAGTGTTTTGGTTCCAACAAGATGGTGCTTCACCTCATGCTGCTACCGTAACAATTGATTTATTGAAAGAAAGATTTGGTGAATACATTGTTTCGAGAAATGGTTCAATTAATTGGCCTCCAAGATCATGCGATATAACTCCACTGGATTATTTTCCTTGGGGTTATGTCAAGTCATTGGTTTATGCTGATAAACCAGAATCAGTAGACGCTTTGGAAGTCAACATAACTCTTGTATGGGTAATGTCGAATGCGGTTCCTCAGAGCTAGTCGTGGTGGACATATGCCAGAAATTATCTTAAAAACATAAATGTCATAAAATTATCTTTCAAATAAAAAAAAATTGGCTTCAATCTTAATTTAAATGAATTTTATTTCAATTTAGAGTTCTATCACTCTAAAAAAAACATCCGATATATAGGTTAAAGTTTCCATTCGGGATCTTGTTTAGGAGGTGATGGAGGTAAAATCCTTTCCAAGTATTCTAATCCTAATTCTCCCTCATTCACGGTCAAAGAAAATCTTCAGTTTCTTATTGTTGCACTGCTCTTATTTGCTCCACACATAAGGCTATAACAGATTCTTTGATGAGAAATCTGAAACCTTTATGGCTTTTCCTGCAAACTCTTGTTGTAACCATAAACGTTTATTCATTTATTATCTATAATATTTCACAAATATATTCCTACGTACTGCAAACCAATAATGCAACTTTCGGTCGCGAACCCTCAGATCCACTCCAGAACCATCGGGTCTATTGCTCGTTTCCGAGGCAGGGCGGTCTGGCTGCTCTGTAGCAAGGACAGATTGGAAAAGCGACCACCGATCGGGTAATCGAATTGTTTACTTTATTTTCCGGCATGTCGGTAGATCGGATCTAGATGGCGACCGAAAGAGGGATTTGCGTAGACCACTAACGAGTTTTAATAGAGGTTGTTGGGGCATTAGGAAGGCACTTGTTCCTCAAACAAGATATGAAGTTGGAGAGACCCTGAGAAGTTTGAATTGTTGACGCATTGAGATGCCCTGTCTTAATCGTCGGTCAAAACTTGTTATCCTACCGATTCTGGGTATACAGGGTGAGTTTTTTACTTCAACATTAATTCTAGCTATAGATTTCCCTCAAAATATTTTTCCATCACAATTTTTTCAGACTCATTTCAGGTGGAAAGATGTTTCTGTTGAAATTTAGAAGAAAAATCTGTTTCTTCTTTGACATGATGAATAACGAATGAAATTAATTGCAAATATATTTCATTGGTTGTTTTCATTAAGCATTCAAATAACTCCCAGCTGAGGAAAATATAGATAAGAATTTCAGATTCCCTTTCTTGAGAATGTAACAAAGACCTTTTTGAATTCTAGGTGGAGCATTTTTTTGGGATCGAATTTGTTATTCCTGAATATTCAATCGAAACAAATTTGTCTTGGATGATTGATCTGGATGATTACGATCAGTATGTTTTCTTTGAATTCTTTATTGGTTAACTGTCAGTTATATGTGTGGATAATTCTATATTTCTATAAAGTGAAACAGTGTTTCTAGGGCATTTTATTTCATTTGATTTTGAGAGATTTTTTTTGGTTAAATATTTAGAGAATTGGGAAAATTAATCCAGCTCTTTTCAGTAAAATTTCAAAGAAACTCTTCGAAGTAAATTTTCAATCTATATTTCAAGGAATAAAATTTCCACCAAAAGTATTACTGCATCAGAATCCAATAAAATTGTCTGAATTTTGAAGACGATTATTCGCGAAGGAAATTTTTACATAAATTTCAAAACGCAGGTTTGCCAGACTTCTGGACCATCAACGTCAAGCCGAAATCAGGTAACAGGTTAAGTCATAATAGTCGTCAGAAAAATATAAAAGAAAATCCAAGTCCCGTAATTTTCTAATTATATTGCACTTTTTTTATTCAATAAAATGCACACCTTGTGATGATTTTTTAACTCCTGTTGCTACAATTTTATACTCTTTTCGAATTTTATTTTTCTTGTGTTATTCCGAATAGTTCTTCCGTTACCTGTATTCTTCAATTTCAAGCCAGTTACTCTTGCTTGGAAAATAATGTCACTTTTGGCCGAACCAAGTATTGAAAATTAAAATTGACTGTACTGAATAGAAAATGTACGACTTCAATTTGGCAAGTTACTTCAAAGCTTCACACATTTAATAAGGATTCTAAAATGCTATAACACTAACTACATTCTTTTTTAGATGGGACAAAAAAAGATTTTCCTTGAAGAAATTCAGTTTCGTTTTATGACAAGATTTAATAAATTCACAAAAGATATTGAAACTGCCCACCTTCACTGGTCCCTAGAAAAAACAATCTAAGGAATTCAAATCAGGTTAACGGCCTGGCCACAAGATAATATCAAACCGCCCGGATATTCCTCATTTAGATATTCTCTACCTGAGAGGGTATAGTGCGCTGCGTAGCGATCTTACTAAAACGATATTTCTCTGAAAATACTAAGTGCCAGGTTTTGGGTGAATTTGGCAACTGATTTCGTAAAAATTCTAAATAAATTTCAGTATTTAAAACCTCTGGCAACTCAAAAGAAGTTCAAAATTCCAGTCCACATGTTCACTTTAAAACGATATTGAGATCTATTTCATTGAATTCGGATTTTCTACGTGCCACTCGTGTGAATTTTGTAGGTTCATGTAACCATCTTTTTTAAATGTTTATTCATCCGAGCACAAAATTTTTTCTATGAATTGTGGGTCTTCCCAGGATGGTTTGGCAAAACGCAAGTCGAGGTTCATAATCCCGAGGTAACAGAGCTTGTACTCGCTGTACATGATATGGATGGAGCTTATGTTTTTTAAATAGTCGATGAGCTATGCTTTTGGGCACTCCTGTGCATAGCTGAATTTCACGTAGCGAAGTACTTGGATCTTCTTCAACTGCTTGAAGCACAATATCGTCGTAAGGTAAGAAAATTCTTCCTTCACCATGCACTTTGTTTGAAAGTCGGCCCGCTATGAAGAGTAGATGGTGCACATTCGTGAAAACTCGATGATCTGAATAACGATCAGCATTAGGGTATCTCTTACGATACATTATCGAAGCTGCACTAGCGTTACATCTGCATTCCCCATAAATGAGGTCCATGTTGGCATATTCCTGTGTGTTATATACAGACATGAAGACATGATGGCAATACACAGGTTAGTTCAGGTAAAATCAAAGTTCGTCGTAAAGAGCTCAAAACTATCCAAATCACAAGCGAACAAATCTAATAAACGAAGCCAAAAGTAGTAACTACAAAAATAACACGATCAAATACGGAAAGATGCGCAGTAGACCAAGGTAGCGTACTGATCTGTATTGCGTTTACTCGTGCCAATACCAAATAGTGGTTTCACTATCTGTCTCACTCACACTTTATGGAAGGATTCACCCCATCTCATTTAAATCGGATTCTTAAAGTATTGGATGCACAAGAATCAATTTTAGAAAGTTCGAAGAACTTGTTCGAAGAACTTGTTCGAAACTGTGTTTCTCTAAGAAAGACCGTTTTTTTCGACTGATCCAAGAAATAATATTGTGAGTGTTTTACAATTTTAAAATCCCTAATAAATGCGCTAACCTTCAAATTAATTTTCCAAACTCATGCAGTACAGTTTTTTTCAGTACAGTCAGTTGAAGTTGTGCAAAATATTAATTTTGAATACTGGGTTCTGAAAAAAGTGGCATTATTTTCCAAGTTGGAGTAATTGGCTTAGAATTGAAGATCACAGGTTACAGCAGCACTATTCGGGATAGCATAGGAAATATAAAATTTAAAGAAAGTGAAAAATTGTAACCACAGGAGTGCAAAAATCATCACAGGGTGCGCATGTTTTCGAATAATAAAAAATGCAATATAATTTGAAAAGTACACGACATTTTTTTTAAATATATTTCTGATGACTACTATGATTCAGCCTGTTACCAGATTCCGGCTTGACGCCGACTTCTGGAACACCTGTATAAAACAGCAGACACATAGAATAGCCCTCGAAATCCCATACAGAATTCAAGAGGCCACTGTGCGACACGTGCAAAATTCCATATATAAGGTTACCTGACGCCGTTAATGGTATGTTCTGAATCCCAATGAAAATGGACGTTGTGTACCATATATTCTGGATACCGCAGACCTCCACCTATGACCCTGGGCCTCAAGTCGCCTCTGGCATTTACCTGGACTGAAACAGAAATTTCAATTCAGCGGTTTCATTTGTCGGTGATGTTTGATATGTTCGAATTTCCAAAGGCGACATCTCATATTGGATTATCACATCGGAATGTAATCGATGATGGAAAAATATTCGAGCTCTGCAAGGAAATCGAATACCTTGATTCAAAGGAACTTATTTGCACTATACAGTCAGGAAATTTGTAAATAGATATCATGTAATCGGAAAAGAGTCTTCGGTTTTCGTATATAAAATGACGTGAAATATTTTCAAAGTTAGTATTTTGTAGAACGAGGGGTGTTCAATGTATTCTTGTTATCATGGTGATTGCTTATAATATGAGTAACCTAAATATCTCATTTACTAATGACGCTATCTGAGGGTATAAATATAAAATTGCATTCGAAGTTTTCGAAAATTTCCTTTGTCATTCAAGCATTCTTAAAAATTTTTGTAGATGCAGGGATTATGGAAATTTTTAATTGCTCTTGGAGATTCTGCTTTGCCAATAATCAACAGCGTGAGTTTGTGGAAGCCTGATGCTTTTACACAACCCAAGAAGGTAATTCGCTGCTTTGATATTTTGAGTCCGGATGGAGTTTTTTCAGAACTCATAGGTTTTGTCAGGCATAATTTTCCACTAAAATTCAGTCTCATCAGCGGTTGTTTTGTTTAGAGTGATAGAACTTTCGATAGGGATAACTGTGATTTGACAGAAGGTAGAATCCATGTTGATTTGACATTTCTGTTCAGTAAGCATGTACAAATTATCATGGAAAGACTCACGCCGCAACAAAATTTACAAATTGTTGAAATATATTTTCAAAATCAGTGTTCTATTCGCCAAACCTATAGAGCACTTCGTGAAGTTTATGGTTTTACATAATCGTCCATAAGAACAGCTTATTCGTCGAACTGTCAATAGATTTCGGACAACATAGTAGAAAATATCGCTGCTGTAAGTCATAGTGTTAATGGTGATCCAGATTTGTCTAATTGTCGACGTTCACAAGTTGGACTCTGTGCATCCACCACATGGAAAATTTTGCGTCGAGGTCTTGGTCTACACCCATACAAGATCCAACAGGTACAAGAACTAAAGCCACTTGAACATAATAAGCTTCGTTTGTTAGCTGACTGGACCCTAGAACAGCTTGAAGTTGATCCACTTTTTTATCGTGAAATTGTGTTTAGTGATGAAGCTCATTTCTGGTTGAACGGCTATGTAAACATGCAAAATTGCTGCTGCTGTATGCTGTATATGGAGTGAAAACAATCCTCAAGAAGTTATGCAGGTTATGCCGGTGAAAAATGCACCGTATGGTGTGCTTTACATGCTGGAGGCATTATCGGTCCATATTTCTCTAAAAACGATGCTGGAGCTAATGTTACAGTGAATGGTGCTCGTTAAAGATCGATGATCAATGATTATTTGTTTCAAAATTTGAATGGTATCGACCCAGAAGTATTTTGGTTCCAGCAAGATGGTGCAACACCTCATGCTACTATCGTAACAATTAATTTATTGGAAGAAAGATTCGGCCTTCAAGATCATGCGACATAACTCCACTGGATTATTTTCTTTGGGATTATGTCGTTATTTATGCTGATGAACCAGAAACAATAGATGCTTTGAAAGCCATCATAACTCGTGTTATTGATCAAATAAGGTCTGAATTACTCTAAAAGGTGGTCCAAAATTGGTCTGGTCGAATACGGTTCCTCAGAGCTAGTCGTGGTGGACATATGCCGGAAATCATTTTTAAAACATAAATGTCAAAAAATAGTCATCTTTCAAATAAAAAAAATTGCCTTCAATCTTAATTTGAATGTGTTTCATTTCAATTTGAAGTTCTATCACTCTAAAAAAATCACCCGATATTATAATAACAATAAAAATTTGTTGAAATCAGAATAACCTCATTTAGTTATTGTTATTTTCACCTTCTCTGTATATTCTAGCCTGTATATGCTTTGTCATGAGGGAATGAATAAATAGACAATAATCCTTCAAAATATTCGTGAAAACCTGAAAATCCCCTTCTGGTTGAAAAATATCTAAATTGAAAAATATCCAAATTGCAAAGTAATCTCTCACAACATATAAGTTGTTCGTAAGAATTGGAAAAGATACGAAACTATAGTAGATATTTACTTACGAGAGTAAATATAAAGTTTGAAGTGGAACCAATAAGATTTCGAAGTATTATAACTATTGATCCGAACATTTCTGTTCAATCAGCTTTAAGTAAACGTATTACTGTCAGAACAATAGATTATTATTTCATTTTTCTCTGCAGAAAAGATTCCGAAGAATTGTAACGTTTGATCCAAACGTTTCTATTCAATCAGCTCTAAGTGAAAGAAGTATTTCCAGAATAACAGGTAATTATTTTATTTCTTTCAGTTTAGAAAAGGTCGGCAACTCCGACTGTTCTATACAACTAAACTGCCCTCTCATTTGTCGATATCACTCCCCAACATTAATTTGAATACAGAATATAAATCAATTGATAACGTGTTATCCTATACAATGGTTTCCATTGAATTTCAGAATTAGGGAACGAGGGTTCCAGTTGACTATATTTTATTATTCGAGTGGCAATATACGCTCAAAAACAGTTCATTTTATATGGCCTCTGTTTCAGCTGAGAATATACGAGCCTGGAAAAAAAATTCTGTGGCGAAAATATTACTCAAGTATATATACGCAAAGTCATAGATCTTCCATATTCGAGATATTTCACAAATTTCGACTTCTCAACTTGGAGATTCTCAGATTCCCCGAGTTTTTTACTTGAATGCGAAATGAAGACAATCAATAAAATATATCTATATACCTTCACCAAATATTTTGTTATAGAACGAACTTCAATAAACGTGCTCATCTAGTTGAGAAAAATGTCGAATTAATATTGACTCAATATCTCAATACTGCCATAAAAAATTATAAATATAATCAAATTATAATTTAAAGTTCTATCACTCTGAAAACTACCCGATATAAGCTTGAGTAGTACGATCCTAAAACTTTTTACTAAAATTTCAGCATAAGCAATAATATCATCAGAGATTAGTGAAGAACAGCAAGGTTTCGGTCATAATAGGTCTGCTATAGATGCCATGTTTAAAATCTGCCAAATAATTGAAAAAGCTATAGAGTTTAACAAGACAGCCTTTATGTGTTTTATTGATCTTACCCAGGCATTCGATAAAGTGAGACTAATTGATGTTATAACCCTACTAAAAAAAGACATACACCCCAGCATAATAAAAATCATCAAAATATTGAACACCCGGAACTACTCATATGTGAGAGCGTGAAATAAATCGACGAGAAAATAACTATGAGAAACGGGATTAGACAAAGAGACAGCTTAAGACCAATTTTATTCAACATCATAATGGATGAAATCATCAGCGAAGTAAGGCAAGCCTTAAGAGGATACCGAATGGGAGATAAAGAAATAAAAATAATATGCTATGCTGACAATGCAGTTTTCATCTCAGAAGATGAAGATAACTCACAATGGCTTCTGTATAAGTTTCAACAAAAAGCAGAAGCGCTGAACATGCAAATATCCTTGAAAAAACAAGTTCCTTCACTGTAGCTGGAGAACCGTGAAGATGTAAACTTTCCATTTATGATCAGAGTGTAGAGTAAGCGACGCCATTCAAATATCTAGGGGCAAATATAACAAGCAATAGAATTCTGAGAGAAGAAGTCCAAACAACCAAGGCATCATCAATATCAGGTTACCTAAGAGATATAGTTTGGCGGAATGGACATATGAGTTACAAAGAACAAAGTCGGAATATATAAGACGTGTGTGAGACAGATTATGACGTATGGAATAGAAACCAGAGCCGAGAATACAGTAACCAAAAGACTTTTAAGAAATGCTAACACTAAGATCAATAACAGGACATACGTTATTTGACCGGACGAGAGGCGAAGAAATAAAAGAAATGTGTTAGATTCAGGACGCAGAAAGATGGGCAAGAAACCGCACAAGAGAATAGAGAGATCACATTGACAGAATGCCATATGATAGGCTAACTAAAATAGCAGAAAACAAAAACCCAATACACCTAGACCACCTATAAGATGGTATGAAAGCGGGTTTCCATCATATCAACTGCTCCTAGAAAACCATTGAGGCAAACACATCAATTAAAGAGGTAATTACTTACTGGTATATCCATTGTTAACTATCTCTGGATAAAATTCTCTGTTGAAACCGACGAACTGGAAAGGTTCATTCTGTATAAGTGTTGCTTTATGGGTGTACAGGTCTATAGGAGATGACGGCTCCCTTGGAGAATCAGATGAATCGCCAACCACTGGAAAAATGAGCACATAAAATCATTAGTCGTTTAAGTAAGAAGAATAAATCGATTAATCATTTAAGGCAAGACAGGCAAGAGAGATTAGGTAACTTCAATCTGGATTTCCAGGTACTCAAGAATTATGAAATATGAGCAAGCCAACATATTAGCTAGAGAAGAAGCTTAACTCTCTGTATATGACTAGAATCTGTTGTTGAGGGAAAACACTTACAGAAAATAGTTCACGAAAAAACAGAAAATCAAAGAAGAAATATTCTGGAAGATATTTTGGGATCACTTCTACCCTAACATTTAATTGAAAATTAATCAATATCATCTTCCGACAAGCTTTCTTGAAAGACACTCTCGCTGGAGAGAACTGAAACATTTTCTCTAGGTAGAGATGAGTTTAATTTTCTCATATGAAATAACAACGAAATATTTGTATGGTAAACTTGAGCTGCCTTCGAGTAGTGTTCAACTCGATGGACTGCTCAGGTTCAGAGACTGTGTAGTATTTATTCAATATTCAAGAATGGGTTCATGATAAAATCAATATCGAACACATGTGTTCGATATAACAATTATTCAAACAATCCCTATAATGATTGAACTCAATAATGACGCCTTTCAATAATTACAGCATTGCGTGGAATTGATTTCAGATGAATATAATGAAATTGAAGAGAAAGAATATCATTAAAATTTCACATTAAAAACATTCGATGTCTCTAACAATAAATTTTCTGTGTAGAAATTGAAGTTTATCATTATTTTTATGTCAGGTAATTATTTGGAAGAGAAGGTAAATAATACAGTCATTAATAAACAAACTGCTATAAATACCCTGATAAGATTTCACTCTCATAAAAAAATTGGAACAACAATGGAACTACCCTATTTTCCAAATCTGAGAATCGAACGTTTTTTTCCTGATTTCGACATGAAACAAATCAAGTGGAAGAGGATTTTCACAGGAGCCGAAATCCAAGCACCAACTCAAATATTTAGATAACCGCATATGGAAAATCCGTATTAGAACTTCGCATTTCCTTTCTCCGACGATTCAACAAGGAAACCCGACTCGGGGGGTTTTTAACTTTTCCTCTTTGACGTCCTCTGCAGCGCCCGTCTCCAGAGTCGCGACGCAAAATGCGTGTCTATACGAGGTGCGTATCGAAGAAAAGTTGGCGAATTTGCGGTATCCTCTTCCGATGCTATCCCGGATTTTTACCAGTTTTCCGGGAATACGTCTTCATGGTACGCCTCCTGTTTTCTTTGACGCGAGGGCTTTCGTACTTGTTTGAAAGTTTGGAGTTCGAGGGTGGGAAATTTGGTTTAATTTTCGTATTTGGTTCGCTTCAGAATGGTGGTTTTAAATATATAAGATGTTCGATAAAGTAGAATGGTGCTTAATAAGTTCATAATTGTTCAGAATGTCCATATTACACCTGGTTAAGTAGCGATGAATATGAAATGCCCTCAACCGATGATTATTTTTAAGAAAGGAGTCTATGTGACTCATTGTGCATCAAAACTAGAAGTCTACTTAAGGTTTTGGACCTACCTTTCTTGTCCCTGCTGTAGTAGAGGGATTGTAGAATTAACAATTACCAAAGGCAGCTCTCCGACTATATGTGACTATATGAAAACATATTTCACTAGCCAATGGAATAAAAATGATTTTGGCCCAACCGCTTTCGGCAATCTCATTGAACACCCTTAATTTGATTCTTAGAGTTAGAAAAGAGATAAGTGGATAGATAGAAAATATATTTCAGCCATTTTTAAGCTCGAATTACCAGGAAAACTCCTTTCTTTCGCATATGAGCTTCTGCAATAATATATCACTGTGAACAAAATTGCTTGAAGGATCAATCATAACAAGAAATCCGGCAGAAGATGTACCTAGTCTTTTCAGCATCGAATTTTCAGAACGAAATAACTCTGTCAAGAAAGTATCGGGAATTTTCACTTATAATACCACAAGAGCTTCAAAATTATCGGGTATTTCCCGATAGGTTCGTTGCAAACAAATGAAGGAGTCAAGTTTTTCAGGTTAAAAAATCACGAGCGCGAAGCGCGAGTGATTTTTCCTGAAAAACTTGACGGGTAGTAGCTAATATTCGAAGGGATAACTAAATAGCCCTTCCTAAGTATATCTGAGACTTCCAAAGTAATAATCTACAAAGAATTATGGAAAACTTGTCTTCCATTTATACTGACTCAACTAGATTTACTGCATCTCGTGGATTCGCTGGAGCACAGTAATACTTGCGACATCTCCATGAAGAACTTTCACCTATGAGGACTATAAAACAAGTAAGCAGGAAAAGGAGGAAACAAGTGGAATATCTATTCCTTTTTAGCAGGAAGTTAATTTGAAAGTTACGTATTTGCTGTCATATCACAGATCAAGTTTTATTGTCCAAGGGATACCTGAGAAAATTTTGGGATATTACTTATAGAAGATGCCACATTAATGAAGATGGCGTCTAATATTGTAAGGGAACTTCTATTTTCTAGCATTTATCCAGGCTGACAATCCAATCTGTATTGATACTAAGTTATAATAACACCATCAGTTAAAGGATGGTATGCGATTAATAAGGTGAACTCTATGAAAAATGCAATAATAATAAAATCTTTTTGGTCAGGGACAATGAAGAGATTAACACACCAACCAAAAAAAAAACTCAATCCCACTCCATTGAAGCAGAACGTAATGATATATTATCCTGATACTCCCAGATCTTCTATGAAGCTCCCTCAGAAGCTTTTTCAACTTGTGCGTGTTAGGAGTTCATTTGTGTTCTGGTTGTTTGGCGACCTTACGCCACTTTAGGTCACAGCAATGTTAATTTTCGACCCAACAGTGAAATTTTGGCCGAAACCCGTCCAACTAGATACTGTGTTTGCTACATGATGAGACTTGAACATGGGACGTTTTGGTTCCCAGCCCAAGACTCTTACAGTGGTTAGATACATAAATATGTATGTAGATAGCTCCACTGAGCTATCTACACACATATTTATGTGATTCAGGGAAACGAAGATATGAAAAAAATCAGGAATAAAAGAAATCTTACAGGGATTTATTCTACTGAAATCTTTTAGATTTGGAGACTTCATTGAAAAACTAAAACTAAAACCAAAAGTTGGTCTGAACATAAATAGGCACATTTTAGATTGTAGATGTAAAAGGTAATCATTTCGCACAGCGTTCTCAAGGTCTATTATGCCTTCTATCGAAGCTATACTACAGCACACCCCCCAGTCTCAGAGATCTGATTAATTCCAGTATTAAGGATGGCTTCAGGGGGTAACATCCTCGATCATACAGGTCTCTTGTCTAAAGCATTTTTTGCCTTAGCTTGTAATCGCTAGACATTCTGTAACTGGGTGATCTGGAATTACTTCCTCCTCCCTACAAAATCTACAGTCATCAGTTTCTGCTAAACCTACTCTCATCAAATGCTTCCAGAGGTGGGTTGCCTAATAAGAAAGCCAGTGAGGAGGTTAAGCCTGTTTTTACTAGGATACCGGTAATTTTTAGATCTTGCAGTATCCAAATTCCCAAGGAACTTTTTGTAGTGATCCACCCCTTGACGATTCCGCCACAATGTTGTCCTTTCGGTTTCTTCCTTCTTTTGAAACATCTTATAGGTACGTTTTCTCATACCATAGATCATAGAAGGATTACAGATCAGTAAAGGGTATGTGTGCTCCTTTTCTGACAAGATCATTGGCTTTCCCAATTCCCTTGATTCATATATGATCGGGAACCCATACTTAAGAGACTCTTTTTTTGCCTACTTCATTTATGTTTATTAGGTACTACCATATCAGTTTTCAATCAATTGTCTAGGAGCTTAAAGCCTTAATAGCAAAATGACTATCAGAATGGATCGCTTTGTCACATTTCTAGGTTAATTCCCACGTATCTTTCAATTGCAAGTATTGCTATCTGAAAGACACTCGAACAGGAGCCTAAAGATAGTATTTGGTGCCTGGACTAGACACTCCGGCACCAGCTCCTGTCGTGGTTTTTGAACCATCTGTGTACTATTTGATGCTATTTTGCTGAGAGTTTGGGACACACAGGCCAGTCTTTGTACTCTGTCAGGGGTTATCCTCGTACTGTTGAGACTTGCTTCAACATGCGAAGCTACATGGAACGATGATGACGTACATCGATCGCAGTATATTGGGGTTAAAACCCCAAGTCTAACCAGCTAGACTTCTACAAGCCATCAAAGCACTTACTTCTTTACCAGCAGTCTCAACATGCTTGTTCCATATAAGCTTATGGTGAAGGGTTATTCCTAAATGTTTAGCTTCCAATTAGAAAAAATTCAGGAATTGAAGGAAACTTATAAAGATTAATTTCGCTGAAATCTTTAAGGCTCAGAGCACTCCTTGAAACTCTAAAAATTTCTGATGAAAAACCAATTTGGACATGAATATGCTATATCTTATCTCACGAAGTATTGTCGTGTCAGGAGTTTACTTAGCGAGATTAGATTCAGAGACAAAGACGAATGAAGATTCTGTGAGAATAATGGATAAACTCCTAATACCTTATGATATACAATCCTTGAATCTCTCTCCAGTAGTACAGCTCCTTGAAATTCTGGAATAGTGTCTCAAATAATACTAAATCGAAGTAAATAATAATTGATGAAATTCAAATCTGGCAATTTGACCCTATTGCGTTAAAATCTACATCAAATGTTAAAAATTCATTTTGTATGCACAAGCAATTTGTATCGGGTGTTTTTTTTAGTGTGAACTTTCGATAGGGATAACTGTGATTTGACAGAAGGAAGAAGTCATGTTGTTTTGACATTTCTGTTCAGTAAGCATTGACAAATTATCATGAAAATACTCACGCCGCAACAACATTTACAAATTGTTGAAATTTATTTTCAAAATCAGTGTTCTATTCACCAAACTTATAGAGCACTCCGTGAAGTTTATGGTTAACATAATCGTCCATCAGAACAGCTTATTCGTCGAACTGTCAATAGATTTCGGACAACATTTTCTCTCGATGCAACAACAACAAGACAAAGAACTGTACGTACAGAAGAAAATATCGCTGCTGTTAGTCATAGTGTTGATGATGATCCAGATTTTTTTTTCGTCGACGTTCACAACAAGTTGGACTCTGTGCATCGACCACATAATTTTGCGTAAAGATCTTAGTCTACACCCATACAGGATCCAACAGGTTCAAGATTTAAAGCCACTTCACCATAATAAGCGACGTTTGTTTGCTGATTGGGCCCTAGAACAGCTTGAAATTGATACACTTTTTTATCGTAAAATTGTGTTTAGTGATTAAGCTCATTTCTGGTTGAACGGCTATGTAAACAAGCAAAATTTACGTATATGGAGTGAAAACAATTCTCAAGAAGTTCTGCAAGTTCCATTGCATCCTGAAAAATGCTCTCTGTATGGTGTCTTGTGTTTAGTGATGAGGCTCATTTCTGGTTGAATGGCTATGTAAACAAGCAAAATCGCCATATATGGAGTGAAAACAATCCTCATGAAGTTCTGCAGGTTCCATTGCATCCTGAAAAAAGCACTGTAGGGGGTGCTTTACACGCTGGAGGCATCATTGGTCCATATTTCTTTAAAAACGATGCTGGAGCTAGTGTTACAGTGAATGGTGCTCGTTACAGATCGATTATCAATGATTATTTGTTTCAAAATTTGAATGGTATCGAACCTGAAGTATTTTGATTTCAACAAGATGGTACTACACCTCATGCGGTTACCGTAACATTTGATTAATTGAAAGAAATATTTGGCGATAACATTATTTCGAGAAGTGTTAATTTAAATTTGTTTTATTTCAATTTAAAGTTCTACCACTCTTAAAAAAATACCCGATATGATGCCATCCATAAAACTATGTAAAGTGAGTTATTCAAGTAATTTTAAAGAATGTTCAGTATTCCGCCTGTCATCATTTTCAAAATTATAGAAGGTTTATCGGACATCTTTTATAATAACGTTATAA
Organism: Megalocaria dilatata; assembly: GCA_034642435.1. Lineage (NCBI taxonomy): Eukaryota > Metazoa > Arthropoda > Insecta > Coleoptera > Coccinellidae > Megalocaria > Megalocaria dilatata. The sequence continues at coordinate 25,577,833 of CM067862.1, read as the reverse complement.
CAGGATGGATTTTATCTATAAGGTAAGCAATTAGAAATTTTTTTGAAGTTGTTGGATTTCTCATGCAAAAGTTTGATATATTTTTTGTACCTTCGAAAATACCACGTTAAATTTGTTAATAATGCAGACTGAAATACTGGTATGATAACAAATGGAGTACATCTCAAAATAGAAAGATAAAACAGGAAAATTTCAATGGCTTCTTTCGAAACACGTTTCAATTCACATCACAAAAATATGCCTGAAATTTAAGGATAATAATACCTCAACACGAAGTTTATTTTATACTTACAGTCACTTGGCTGTTTAGCCAATTCCCTACTAGAAGTTGACATTGCTTTTTTTAACACTTCGAATTTATACGAGAGAACGAAAATGTATGTTGAAATTAAGATGATTTGGATTCACTTATGAGATGTGTTTGATATTATTAAATAATGACATTTGCTGCGTCAAAATTTGACATGCAAGTTCTTCAATAGTGTATAAATGTGTAATTTCCACAAATTTATTGAATTAACAATACTTGTCTCGCCAATACTTTGATTTCTCCACGTTTACATTTTATTTAGGCATAGTTTAGGTGAAAATTTGAAAAAGGGATACTGATAACAGTAAAATATATTGGGGTGATTATCGTTAATCTTACCAATTACGAATATTCTTCATGAATTTTTGGTTTATCCAGAGTACAGATATACCGATAAGTCGATTAGAAAACTGATTTTATTTGATATTTTGAACATTTGAAGTTGGTGTTATTAGAAAATACGTTGACTGGAATTGTACGATCTGTAGTTTGATGTCTCTATTGTTTTGTTGATGTGTGATACAATGTGCCTTTTGCAATTCGTTTTACATTCGAAATATGTTATTCCTTTCATATCATTATATCAGAAAGTTATTTTCGATATGGTTTCCGTCTTTCCTCGTGTCTATTCACTGAAATCTGTGGGAAATTTATGCCATGCAACCCACGCATAAGTCTATCCTTGTAAATAGTCCGTCGAAAAAGTATTCGGAATGTATTATTTTTCATAATTTTGATATACTTTTTTGTAACATTCTAAGAAAAAAGTAATGTATGAAATAGATTGTGGAGATAGTCAGCTATGGCCAAAGTTGCATACCAACACTACTGGTCAAATATTATTCATTGTCAACAGGTATACAATTTATGAAATAATGTCGAAACTAGAAAAAGAAAACAGTTATAGTATTTGTATCGAAAAGGTTTTCAAAACGTTAAAAATTAGCGCAATTGACTGAACTGGAAAAAAATTCTGAATATGAGACAGTAAAAAGGATAAAAATGGCATGGATATGAGGCATAGCCTAGTTTCAGGAAGACCGCGTAAGATTAAAGGAAACAATTTAAACGCTTCATTGGTCTCAGGACGACACAATTAGCGCCTGGGGTTCCACAAATTGACTAACAGATTTGGAAATCAACAAAATATAAAAGTATGTCTAGAAACCGTCTGTATGTCTTTGAAAAGACAAGGCTACGTATCAAGGAAACCAAGAAAAATCCCCATAATGACAACTTAACGAAAAGAACGAAGGATAGAATTTTGTCAACGTTTTCAAGAAGATAATTTAAATAACCTGTTAGCGTTCAAATTTACAAATTTCCCACCAAAATAATAGTTTGGGGAATAATATCTCAGCGTAGTGCTACGCCTCTCTGTATAGTTGATAGTACCATTGATAGTGAAAAGTATTGTGGCATTCTAATTTTCTCTTTGAAACGGCGCATGCGTTATATCCAGAGGGATGATGTTTTCAGCAGGATAAGATGCCATACTTATCCCTATACTCAAGTTTGAATGCAAGAACACCAAGTGACAGATGGCCAGCAGCTTCATCAGATCTTAGTCCCATTGAAAACATATGTGGACAATGAAGATTGAAGTTGAACGAGCAATGCCGCGAAATAAAGATGATTTAATTCAGTCAGTTTTACAGTCCTGGACTTCCATCACCAAAAACTATGGAGGTGATCTAGTTTCGAGTATACCTCAACGTTTAGTCAAGTGTTTACAGTTTAATGGAGGTTGTATAAACAAGATGATTATTCTGTTATAATTTTCTAATTCTGAAAATTTATAATATATGATAAATAATTACAATGGAGCTTTGTTTTTCCGGCTACTTTCTAGATGGACTATATATTAGCATTTGAATGGTGAATAGATATTACTGATGAAAAAAATTGAATTCACCAAACAAAAATTTCCCACATACTCGGATTAATAGGGTCTTCTTCAAGCAAAATAAAGAGAGTTTATTGGAATGGTGTTACATCCGTAGAGGAAGATGTATGTCGTGGGGTTCCTCAGGGATCCGTATTGCGGTCGATACACCTTCTGAATTATACTAACGACCTGAACAACATGAACTTGAATTGCTTAGGCTTGTACTATGATAACACGTATATACATTCAGAGTGATTTCAGTGAAAAGATACAACTCGGCCTGGAAGAAGTTGAAAGATGGTTTGCGCTGAATTCCCTCAAACTGAATTCAGATAAAACTGTCAAGTTGACGTTTTGGGGGAATAAGAATGGAGCAATGTTCCTGGCAGTTATCTTGGACAATAAATTGAACACATGTCGACAATGTCTATGAGAATTATTCAGAACCGTCTGTCTACTAAGGAAATTTCAAAAAATGTGGTACTTCTGAGATGGATTTTGGCTACGACTCTAGTTTTCATTTTTTGTTGTGACGTATGGCATCGACTGCTGTAGCCATTAGCCCTAACCCACCACCTGACTTACAAAAATACACCCACGGGCGCAGCTCCGAACCCGCAATCCCTGGCACCTGCCTAAGGTGGCATAAGGACACAGTAAAAAAGTCTAACTGAAATATTCGTAATTCGCACAAGCTAAAAATCTTCTGAGGGGTCTTACCAAAAGATCTAGGACTATCAGGATAATATCATAAAATTACTGAAATTATTAGAACAGCATATTTTGCAAATTTTCTGACTTTGGTTTCATAAAGCATACTTCTGTGTGGAAATGCGTCGGACGCTTCAGAAGTTTTCACCCCACAAAAAAGGCAATGTGTTTTATATGATTAGAATATCTTGCAGTTAATGTAGAATTTTCGTCATTCCGATAGTATAATTTGAGAATTTCTTTTTTTTATTCCATAGAATAGACCATATTTGCCTACTTTAGTAGGTCTCAAACCTCAATATGATGCAGAAACGAAAGACTGAAACACATTTGAGGAAGAATCTTCAAAAAAATAGTATACATTGTAACAAATTTCATGCGTTTCACATATTTCCATCATGAACGATAAGAAAATCGAATGTTCTTAATATAAAAACATTCAAAAACTCAAACTATCATTAAATAAACAAATTTGAATATTTCAACTGCAATGTTCAGAGAACAGAAAAAACTTCTCAACTAAAACCATATTCAACATCTCCTCCCTATTCAAAAAATGTTGGGGATTGTTTTTTCGGAATAATGTCGTCATAGGAATTCTTTCCCCCTAATACAGAACTTGAAAATTATTCTTGGATTCTTCAAAACTCTTAAGTTCTTGAGTTTGGGCATTTCAACAGTCAGTTCAACTTTATCTTTTGACGGTAAGTTCAATACTACATTATTTCGTAAATAATGGACCGATTTTGAAAATTTTAAGTGGGTTATGTACAGGACATAAATAGCTTTCAAAGTAACCAACACTCGACATCGCTTTTCTATTCAAAAAATATTTGGGGTTGATGCCACCTTACGGTGGTGATTTTTTCGGAACAAACTCATGCTGGAAATTCGTTTCCCTCAAAACAGAAGTTGACCTGTTCCTTTAAAATCTACGAAAATTCTTCGTTTCTGAGTTCTGGGGGGTTCAAATTTTCGTTAGGACACCCTGTATTATTATTATTCAATATCAAAAGATATTTCTCTGATTTCCAACCTCCATTTTCAATTGCAAGTTCAACATTATTATACAGAACAATCTCGAAAAATTCGTTTCATGCAATTTAATATGAGTTATCTGCATATCATAAGTATGACACATAGATTATTAACAATTCCTTCATCTCCGAAAAATTCTAATCATTAAATAAATTTAATCAAACCAATATCAACCTTCGTCATCATTAAAAGACAGTATGATTTCCCGAATATACTGTGAATATGCTTTTTATGTAATATACCCTGAGTTAAAATTTATAACCTGATTAATGAAGAGATTTTTGGCGGCCAAATCAATCCAAAGGTAAATGACCCAGTAGCTCGCTCATCTTTCAATTATTATTATGAAATATAACAATGAACACATACACGTTAATAATCTCCTAACATACTTTATGCTTCCGTCCCAAATACAGTGAATGTTTCTTCTCTCTAAATAATTACTGACGATGTATACTCGAACATTCCGATTGGCACAATTAAGATATAACGACAGATGTCTCATTAAAAGAGATACAGGTGTTCTGTTTCTCTGAAAGCGCAACTTAAGTTCATTCATTTCAGGTTTATGTTGACTGTAAAAGAAAGTCGACAAAATTGAAAGAGAATTAATGCTAAAATCCCATTTCGAAGGAAGGTCCATATACATATTTTGAAAAAATTATTTTTCACATGTTTCGAGCATAACGAATTTATTTACTAGAATGAAAAGATTTTTTTGTCTCAGAAAATAACTATTAACCTTATTCCAATCAGTTGCAAAGTTTCATCGAATTGGGTTTGTCAAATGAAATGTTATAAATTTTGTAAATTAATGACAAATGGGAATAGAAAGATCTTGAAAAATAGTCGAAATGAAGTCGGCAGCTTTTGCATGCTTATTGAACAGTCCAATTCTTCTGAAATATTCAAATCTGTGAATGGATTATTAAAAAAGCTATTGATAGTAAAAATTAAGAAATCCTGACACGTGTTTCTCTCTTTCATTCATCTTCAGAGCAGTACAAAAGGTAACTAAACTCAAAATTGAATTAAGGTTCTTCTATTACACTTAATACATCTGTATACTTTTATGGCGCATGGAAATAACAGCATCCAATACCGGGGTTTCCAAAAGAGGATTTGGGAATTTGTTAAATCTCCTTTTTCTCAATGGCTCTTTGATTGAAAGAATCTCCAAAGAGTCCATCAGTTTACAGTTTTTAACATTATATAGTAAAGTAACATCTTTCTCATTAAAAAACTGATTATTTTCTATTCAATAATCAAAGTGTACAAAATATCAAAAACTGCTTTTTAGGTACCATCTTTAGAGGGCTGTTATTAAGCAGTTTATATGAAAGACCCACCCTATTTTTAACAAGGAATCACCCCTAAATTTTTTCGCAACTATTCATATACACCCTATATATTTAAAGTCAGGGCATTTCATTTGATGAACCCTGTAGTTGGGATTCCAAAGAATGATCAGCAATGTGGTTAAAAGGAGAAACCCTTGTTATAACTCTACATCTCTCCATATCTCAACCTCCTCCCACAATCTCCAAATCCGAGGTTTTAGTATAATGCGTTAATGGCCTTTTTTAGTTCCTCCCTCTTGTCCAGAGATCACCAGAAGCCTAAAATTCCCGAGGAAAGGAAAGTTAGGATGAAAGTGCAATCCCAGCACATACGTTCTTGTCTGATCTGATCCCTTCCACGCCTAAGTGACTTCGTTACAGTCCCCCAACTCCACGATTTTTCCAGGAGGAGTTTCAAGGCTGTTTGGGTCAACATCTCATCTCTATTCCTTTCTTTCGAACGACATTAAAATATCCCAAAGTTGTATAACACGGGTGCCGGACCCTGTTTAAACTCGACCGGATATAACCGGGATTTTTCCGGAGTTTCCGGAATTTTCATACGATTTACCGATCGCTTGGGGATCTTTCCCTGCACGGCAGGGAATATGGATTTGAGATATCGGATGCGGAGTTTGGAATATGAAAGGGAAACTTATTCGGATATTGTTGGAAAATGCGAGAATTCTGGGAAAACATCTTTTCGTATGGAATGAGACGGTGAGCTTATGAATAAAAGATTCTGGATGTTAAGTCGAATTGCATCCGGTTGGTACAGGATGAGATAGGTTGAATCTCAAAGGGGTTCTGTATGCGGTTATTATATGTGATATAAGGATTATGATTTGAAGTACTAGGTCCTGAAAGATGTTTATTGTTATGTATGAGAACCGTATATTTTATTAACTTATTATGCAACATTTGTTGCAAATTGCAAAGCAATTCGTAAAAATAGTAAAAAATATAACTCATTTTCTAGAAGAATTTTTAATACTATTCATTTAGGGAAAAATCCAATGAAAGGAGGAACTCCTCCTAATGAAAATAAATTTAAAAAAAAAAAAAATTTAGTAGTTTTTCTTGAATTATAAAGTATAAATAATTCTTCTAAAGTATTAATATTATATTTATTTAATACTAAAACTAAATTTGTTGTGATAAAAATATAAATTGTAAAATAAAAAGCTCATAATGATTGGTTTAAAAATATTATAGCTATTATTCATCCTATATGATTAATAGAAGATAAAGCTAAAATTTTCTTTATTCTAGTTTGGTTTCAAATTTTTAATCCTCTAATAGTAATAGATAAAAGGATAATAGTACAAAAAAAAGAGTTTATTTCAAAATTATACATAATTAAAATTATAGGAGCAATTTTTTGTCAAGTTATTATGATTAATAAATTAATTCATCTTAGTCCTATTGCTACTCTAGGATATCATATGTGAAATGGGGCGGCTCCTATTTTTAATAAAATAGCAGAATTAAAAATAAATTTTGATAAAGGAGTAAGATCATAAACATTTCCTAGTAAAATATAAGAATTTAAAAAAGCAAATAAAATTAATATAGAAGCTGATACTTGAACAAGAAAGTATTTAATTGCAACTTCTGAAGATTGTTTTATATTATCAGAATTAATAAGAGTAATAAAAGCTATAAGATTTATTTCTAGTCCAATTCAAATATTAATTCATGAGTAAGCTGAAATTGAGATAAAAGTTCCAACAATTATGATATTTAAGAATAGAATATTTATTATTTTAATAATAAAGAAAAGGGGTTTACCTTTATAAATGGGGTATGAACCCATTAGCTTCTTTAGCTTATCTTTATATTTTAGTATAAGATGTACAGAAATTTTTGAAATTTCAAGTAATAATTTAATTTATTAAATATATTACTATTTTTAGTTATCTTCATATAAATAGTCATTAAAAATTCTATAACTAATTTAAATTATTTACTATTTTTAATTATTTAAATATAAATAACCATCAAAAATAGTAAATATTTTAAATTATTTACTATTTTTAATTATTTACTATTTTTAATTATTTCAATTTAAGTAATCATTAAAAAAATTTTAAATTTAATTAATATTATTTACTATTTTTAATTAATAATATTATTATGCTTGAGTTTAGGTAAAATGAAATATTATACTAAGTTAGAACTGTGGAACGCCTTCAGTTCATTCAAGCAGAGCTTAAATACATGGTGTCTACTTTCACAAGGGCCAAACTTCAAAGGAAGATCATACAAGTTATTTTCAATAAAAAATGTCAAATAATACATGGTCGAAATGTTTATGGTTATTCTTCAATTCAACATTTCTTGAATTCACAAAATATTTTAAGTTTTTCCATAAAATGAATTATATTTCAGTTATACTTATAGCCTCATCAAATTCGACCACATATCTGGAACCCTCATTAAATCTTCTACAAGAAGTTCTGTGTCCAAAAAATTCTTATTGGGGGCTTGGTAAAGAGATGAATATCACGATTCTGAAGTGAACAAAATCAGTTATATTGTTTCACTGGTTTTATCGATGGATAATTATTGATCATAGATATGTTTTCTTTTCAGCAAAAAATACATTTTGTAGTATACTTCCGAATGACATATGAACTGTTGTGCTAACTGCTTGTCCTCTGCCATAATATCATGGCTAAGAAGAAAACAACGAAAAGTTGAAATATTCCCAACCTGAATTTGCTCTTAGTAAAGCTTCTTGTGATTGCATATCAAATAAAACATTGAATTTAAGATCTGGCAGTTTTCATTTCATTGTATTATGATACACTTCATTTTTTCCTCAACAAATATGCTTTATATATAGAACTAATTCGGTCCCCACCGTTCGATAATTTGGGCGCATTCGCCATTTCGCAACCAGTTTTCCCTCTTACGGGTGCAGTTTTTTTGGTATCAGAGTATACGGGTGTCTACTTTTAAAAGGGCCACACTTTAAGTGGGGATCATACAAGTTATCTGCACAAAAAAATGTCTTATAACACATGATCACAATATTGATGGTTATTCTTCAATTTAACATTTCTTGATTTCACGAAATACTTTATGTTTTTCCATAAAATCATTTATTCTTATAGCCTCATCAAATTTGACCACATATCTGGAAACTACACTTAATTTTCTACAAGATAAGAAGTTTTGTGTGCCAAAAATTCTTATTGGGGACGTGGTAAGGAGATGAATATCACGATTACGAAGTGAACAAAAGCTGTCATTTCTCCAGTCCTTTCGATTTTAATCTCTTCCGATCGATGCAAAATGGCCTGGCTGACCCAAACTTCTCCATTTACGATGAAGTCAAAGAATGGATGGATGGATATTCTTACAGCCTCATCAAATAGCCTCATCAAATTAATTTTCTACAAGATAAGAAGTTTTGTGTGCCAAAAATTCTTATTGGGGACGTGGTAAAGAGATGAATATCGCGATTATGAAGTGAACAAAAGCTGTCATTTCTCCAGTCCTTTCGATTTTAATCTCTTCCGATCGATGCAAAATGGCCTGGCTGACCCGAACTTCTCCATTTACGATGAAGTCAAAGAATGGATGGATGCATGGATAGTAGCCAAAAAGTTTCAAAGAAAAACGAACTTATACTCCTAAATCATATAAGTAATCGGCGTGAACATTCATTATATTTAGGACATAATGGATTTCTATCAAAACTATATCGATTAATTTAATCGTAAGAAGTGATAACGAACGTAAAAACGTCGCACGATTCCAATATGGTTACCAATTCCACGTATCCCGACAAAAAACCCCGGTTCGAAATTCTTTCCAACTTCCGAACGGGTTCCCCTATCAGATTCAAAACTTGCCGAATATCTGACAAAGTAGCAAAAGAAAACAAGGAAACTTTCCGTGCCAATACCCACGAATAGGATTTTCATCGGTCTTAACTTTTCCCAACTCCTTTTCGTATTTGGTAAATTGCTTCAGTGTAAGATAATTCGGGTTTCTTAGGAAAATCAACCACATCCCGCATGCGGCACGTCCTGTTCTAAATTCTTCTGGTCCGTCGTGGCGGATTCAGGCAAATTTATCAAGAAGACGTGTATGTGACTGCCGCTGTTTCTGTTGGGTAATTTGTCAGTGTTACCGATTGTAAGATATATTTGGGGAGGTAAATATAGACTGATGTTAGGTGAAAAAATATATTTTATTATATGAACAATATGTAATAATATGAAGTTTCGTGAGTTCCTTAGGAGTTAAGTCTTGTACCTCAACACGTGAATCTCTGAAACAACATATAAAAATTAAACATGTAACTTGATACGTATCGTTGACACGTAGTTTGTCCAATCCAAAAAAAAGGATAATCGTGCAATTCTCCTAGGGTTTAAGTATTGATTAGACGACAGATGATTAAGACTTTACAAATTTGGGTTTCAACATTCCACGTTAACTTATGAATGAGAAAGAAAGACTTAAACAAAGAAATTAATTTACACTAGCCCTATTACCTTTAGGTCATTAAAAACGAAGCTTATATCCGTTTCAATGTTTCCTTGAAGTGCAATCTTTACCCCCCTCTCATATCCCTTTAGGCTGTTGAAGGCTATTCTGAATTGAGCTGTTTTCATTCCTACACGCTGAAATATCTAGATGTTAAGTTAAGGAAGTCCGTTGCGTATTATTGTTGGTACCTATATTCTCAATTAGAGCTTAGTGGTAAGATGATTGGGCTCGTAACCGAAAGGTCGCGGGTTCGAATCCTGTTCAGGTTAGAAACAAAAATTTTCTAGTTGGACGGGTTTCGGACACCATTTCAGTGTTGGGTCGAAAATTAACAGCGCTGTAACCTCAAGTGATCACAGTAACAAAGCTTATCCAGAACACAACTGAACTCTAACTCGCACCAGCTGAAAAAGCTTTTGAGAAATCTTCACAGAAGATAAGGAGTATCAGGATAATATATCATATCATATCGTCCTGGTTCAATGAAGTGGGATTGAGAAATTGTCACCTAAGATCTAGCAGTATCAGAAAATATAAAAAAAATTATAAGATAAAATAAGGATCTTGAGATATAAAATAAATATAAATGAATAACTCTGTAATACCTCTATAAAATTCATTACTACTAGGAATCTTTATTATACTTTACATAATAAAAAGTGGTTTTTACTTGATAAAAGGATGATTTAACAAATTTAAAATATCATACAGATTTATTCTGTTAACCTCCTACAAATTTCAATTTCAAGAAAACTTTATTCAAAAATTTTCAGAATTAAATTTAACAAATGTCTAAGAACACACTGTGTCAATTTAGTAGACATAAAGAATCAAACACTTATCACACAGTACCAAAGGGAATACAAAATTTCCAAAAAATATAAATTATCAATTAAATCTACTGAATAAATACTTGAAGGGGAAAAAAATTTGTTTCGTTCCTTGTTTCATTGAAACCAAATTCCTTTCCAAAAATGTACATTATTACCCCAAGAACTTCTTCAAAAATAACTTGCTCAAAATAAGTTCCCGCAATAAAATTTCTGAAAGGAATTTTGAATTCTTCTTTTCTTCTCTTTTCTTTTATTCCCTTTGGTACTGTGTGATAAGTGTTTAATTCTATGTCGACTGAATTGACAAGTATGTTCTTAGACATTTAATTGATTCAATTCTAAAAGTTTTTGAATAAAAATTTTTTGAAATCAAAATTTGTAGGAGATTAACAGAATGAGTCTGTATAATATTTAAAATTTGTTGAATAATCCTTCTATCAAGTAAGAAACCTCTTTTTATGATGGAGATATAACGATAAAAAATTAAACATAAAAATAATATAAAACTTCATTGAATTTAAGGTACCCTGTAATAATCTTCATATTTTCGTATTTTCTGAAAATTGACTGTAATTAAATAAGAAGGAATGGTTTTTTACTTGGTAGAAGGATTATTACAAATATGAAAATCAAAACAGATTTAATCTGTTGTCTTCTACAATTTTAATTTCAAAAAATTCTTTGAAGAGACTTTAAGAATTAAATTAATGTCTTTATAAGCACTGCTCATATTTAATAGACGTCAAAATTCATCATACAATATCAAACGGAATTAAGAAAAACCAACGAATACAAACTGTCAATTAAAATTAAAATATAAATAAGCAAATATTTTTTGTTTCGTTCCAGGCATGCGTAATGAACTCTTCAGACAAACTTACAAAGCCCTGTTTGTTACAAAATAATACAAAATGTATTGTTTTCCGATCCCATATGAATGAAAAATAACTCTTTCTCAAGAATATAAAACATAATTTCAAGAACTTCTCAAAAACTAATTTATTTGAAATATTCAATATATTTAAATAAATTACTTCAAAAAATCTCAAAACATGTAGCACATTCTCAAGAAATAATTAAAGTTACGATAAGATCCTAAGATTCACCGAGTAAGTCTATACATTGTTTATTTGATTTTATTATATTTTTATATGTAATGTTGAACTGATCTTATCGTAACTTTAATTATTTCTTGAGAATGTGCTACATGTTTTGAGATTTTTTGAAGTAATTTATTTAAATATATTGAATATTTCAAATAAATTAGTTTTTGAGAAGTTCTTGAAATTATGTTTTATATTCTTGAGAAAGAGTTATTTTTCATTCATATGGGATCGGAAAACAATACATTTTGTATTATTTTGTAACAAACAGGGCTTCGTAAGTTTGTCTGAAGAGTTCATCACGCATGCCTGGAACGAAACAAAAAATATTTGCTTATTTATATTTTAATTTTAATTGACAGTTTGTATTCGTTGGTTTTTCTTAATTCCGTTTGATATTGTATGATGAATTTTGACGTCTATTAAATATGAGCAGTGCTTATAAAGACATTAATTTAATTCTTAAAGTCTCTTCAAAGAATTTTTTGAAATTAAAATTGTAGAAGACAACAGATTAAATCTGTTTTGATTTTCATATTTGACTGTAATTGTACTCCCTTTTTTTAAACTAAACTATAACCGTAGGAGATGAAGTTGTGATTTTGAGACTTGGTTCAAAATGTAAACCTGAAGAAGCCAGAATGAAACAATTACTATAAATTAATGAATTGTTAAAATATTTATCACTATTTCAGTCAATTAAAATGAATTTCCATAGTAAGGATGGATTCACCTGAAAACTATCCTCTGACTTCGATAGAACTGTAATAATTATATAAATCCTTATTAATCAATATCGAAATTTGCATAAATTTGTATGAATAGCCATAAATTATACAATTCTCTAAATTTATATGTGCATTGTTATGACTCAATCAGAAATTGAAACATTATAAAACGTGAGTATGTAATTAAATTCGATCAATTATACTAGTAATATCTGACAGAGAAATAATTGATTCATTCCACCAATTCAATGAATAGATTCTGGATCTGGATAATTTTGTTCCATTCGATTTTCTTTTGTTTGCATCGCTGGAGAATTTTCCACAAATCAATTCACTCTGGGAAATGACTTTGAAAAGCAATTACCAACTTTAATGAGACAAATGAAAGCGTTTCAATTGGAAAATAAGTAGTAGTGAAATTGATGTTTTCATTACCGCTGAAAGTGCTATAAACTATTTGTTCTTTTTGTTCTTACATTTTCAAACACAATAATTTTTCTGCCCCTTAAGATATACATTATGTCAAGAAAGTACCGGGAATTATCGATTTAAATCTGACGGAGCAATGAGGCAGGTAAAATTTTTTTTTGTTAGGTTGGTACCACTGTCCTTAATTACTATGCCAAGCTTGAGTGGGATCTGTCAACTAGTGACTGAACTATCGACTGATTAAGTCAGTCGATGTCAGAGTGCGTGCCGATTTTTACTATGGGTGATTACGTTGAGCAAAGAATTTGTTTAAAGTTTTGTGTTGCAAATGAATTTTCGTGTGCCGATGCATTGAAAATGTTGCAAAAGGCCTTTGGTGATAATGCTCTATCGAAAACTCGTGAGCCGAAACCGAAAAAACCACGCCAAAGCCGCTCGAAAATGAAGGTGATGCTCATTGTTTTCTTCGATATCCGTGGCGTGGTGCACTACGAATTCGTTCCAGAGTGTCAGACGGTAAACAAGGAGTATTACCTAGGCGTTATGAAACGTTTGCGTGAGCGTATCCGTAAGAAGCGGCCAAAATTGTGGGCGAACAACTCATGGATTTTGCATGACGATAACGCGCCTTCTCACCGAGCTACGATTGTGACTGACTTTCTCGCCAAAAACTCAACAAACGTGCTTCAGCAACCACCGTATTCGCCGGATTTGGCTCCCTGCGACTTTTTCCACTTCCCAAAACTAAAATTGCCCCTTCGTGGCACCCGCTTTGAGTCGATTGAAGCCATAAAACAAAATTCGGCGCGAGAGCTAAAGTCCATCCCGGAAAGCGCCTATAAAAAATGTTTCGATAATTGGAAGTGCCGTTGGCATAGATGTATTGGAGCAAATGGAGCCTATTTTGAAGGCGACTCAATAAATTTTGACGATTTAATGTAAAAATGTTGTTTTAATTGAAAATTCCCGGTACTTTCTTGACAGAGTAGTATAGTTTTGCTTAAAATGTCTGTATTGCTATGGACAAGTGTTTCTTAGTTGTTTTTGGCTGCGTTAGAGCTATCTTCCTTTCAATTTTATTATCTGTCAGTGATAAAGCTGAGGAATCAAACAGGAAGAAACAAGATTTTTGTCTCACAAATGGGTGGTTCCTTAAATGGATTACCCCAATTGATTCATATATTTTCAAAATGTTCAATATCTCTATCATATTATAATAAAGATATTAGAGATATTCCTCCAACAATACAGATTTTATTCAAATAAAACGGCAAAAAGTTGAAGAAACAGTAGTTCGGTCAAAGTCGTCCTCCGATTGTCAGAAGCAATCTTAACACGAATTTAATGAACAAATGAACAAACCTGTCAATTAACTAGTAGTAAATAAAATGCCACAAACTCTTTAGTGTTGAACGACAATTGTGTCGCCACACATTGGCTTAATCACGTTATACGTTTGAACTGATACTGCGTGGAAAACTTATATATGTTCTTATATATGTATTGAGAAGTATTACAGGTATCACGTCCTACTAAAAGTAGGATTATAGTTACTTGTTATCCTATTTTTATTCCCATTTGCTGTAATACATATATAAGAACCTATGTTAGTTTTCACACAGTATCAGTTTAAATTAAGAACATGATTAAGCCACAGTCTGGAGAAACATTTGTCGTTCAACAATAGTAAGTGTGAATTTGATTTTATTTACCATTAGTTGAAAATGAATTTCCATCAAATAAAGACCGAATTCATCAAATACTTGGGTGTAAGTTATTAATGGCCAATTATGAAGAAATTCAAATTGTTATTTTTGGATTTTTTCATATATAATATCCTGTTGTTTTCACGATATTGCAGGTAAGCATTTACATCTAAAATAACGACAAAAAGAGTAATACAAAACTTCGTGAAGATCTTATAATTGATTACAGGACCAAAAAAGAATTATTTTATGGATATCGTCAGTGCTCTTCGCCTTTTTGTAATACTGCATCAACCGCGAAGGTTACTAGCGATGGTACAATATATATTATACTTCATATAATATATTTTTTTTTTTTTAATATTCTTGCAATGACTCAACGTTACTCGGATCCAAGATATCTTTAGTTTCCCCAGTAGTACTGCATCAACACTTGAAAATGACATAGAAGTTGAAACCGATGCAATATTTTTTTTTATTAAATTTTGGAAAATTGTTTTACATCAAGATTCATCTTCCATTTTTATAAGACAAAAAAAATTATCAATACCGTGTACATAAACTAATTGCAACATTTCTAACGTAAATAACAAATTCGTTGCAGAAACTCAACACCAGACGCCCTAAATATGTCTTTAATTGAAATGTAATCCTCGTCCTCTAATGGGAACCTTTCCAATTCCGCAGAGTTACAGAGTTTTCCCGATAGATGTTGAATGTAATCCGAACCATTTCTGTGTAGGTTCTATTTCTTCAGAATTGGAAACTTGGAATGAAAATTGGTTGCAGCCGGGAGCAGTTCGGGAAACTAGTTTAATCTGAATTCAAAGATACAATTCTAACTCTTGCAAGAGAAACGATTTATATTTCCATATTGCACTATTTGATGCGAATAGAGAATTGGATTCAAGTTTGTTTCAAGGATAGTTGAACTGGGATGAACAATGATTTTTGGACTGAAAATAATAACTGTTAAAAGTTTGATGGTTATGAAAAGGTTCTCTTTATAGTTAAGTCTTTCAGTAAAAGGAATGTATTGTGGAAAGAAAGCCTATCTAATCAGTTTTTGGTATAAGAGTGCACTAGACGGCTTATGTGATTGGGTGTTTCCTAGCACCCTGATAGATATTTTTGGTGTATGTGTTCATTTTGACAATGTGTGACATAAGCAGCTAAAAATTACTTTATTGAGTTTGATGAAAATCTACGCCAAATTTAGCTTGAGTTTCTCCATTTGTTTTCCATTGAGTTTTCAATTTTCTTGGTGTTTGAATGAAGAACAAGTGATTTGACAATTTATTTCAGACATCTAGGACTCAGTGATTCCCCACATAGGAATACCTTGAAGTTTCGTAAAATTTTATCAGATTGGAGTATTCTCAAGATGAGATCGAGCGGAAGAATATTTACGGTAATTCACAAATATTCTGCACTTATTTTCATTACTTCATCTTATAATACATTCTATTTTTTCTTCGACAAATATGCTTTATTTATTGAACTTATTCGGCCCCCAAATCAGAATACGTGGCGCATTCGCCATTTAGCAACCAATTTCCTCGTTTCAAGTGCTGTATTTTTGGTACCAGAGTATACCGGTGTACTACTTTTGAGAGAACCACACTTCAAGTGGAGTGTTACAAGTTATTTTCAACAAAAATGTCATATAACACTTGGTCGAAATGTTGATGGTTATTCTTCAATTCAACATTTCTCGATTTCTCGAAATATTTCAAGTTTTTCCATAAGATCATTTATAATTCAGTTATCCTGCCAAAAATTTTTATTGCTCATTTAGTGTACTTTCGAATGACATATCAACTTTTGTGCTAGCTGCTTGTCCTCTGCCAGAATATCATGTCTACGAAGATAACAACAAAAAGTTGAAATATTCCAAACCTTAATTTGCTCCATCTTGAAACTCCTTTTGATTGAATATTCAAGTAAACATTGAATTCAAAAACTGACTCTTTCTGTCGCTTAATAAGTTTTGATAGGTTCTTGCTAATAAAATTGAAAATGTCCTCAACCGAGGACGAAACGTCTTTTTAATATAAATAGTACTTTTCTGTTTTTGGTTATGGAATCCAGTATACTAAGAAACTCCAACATTATTATAGATAACAGGATTCAAGAAAATTTAAGTTGTGTATAATTATATATCTTGCACAGAAAACCTTGTTTTTAAAAAACAATTTATTTGAATACAATGATGAATGCGTCGAAGCTCCAATTACATTCTCTTGAAGGATAAACAGTTACAATGGTATTTATAATTGTCCTTATCTGAATTAAGATATGATTCATGGGGAGAAATGCTGAATTGCAATAAAATACATGCCAATATATAGGTCTTATGGAGTATTGGAAAAGATTCATTTGATTAATAAGTGTTAAGATTATGTAATTATGTATATATAATTCATAATTGTCAAATAACATATTTAAAATTTATAGATACTCTTATTGTTATTTTTTCAGGTGAGTGGAATGATTCTCGATGGACAATTCTGGGTGAGTTTGATAAAACATCATTTTCAATTGTATCTCAAAAATAAAAGTCTTTCTCTGCTGTCTTGGATCTGAAAATTGTTCGAAATATGGAGAATTTTTTATCGATAGTTATTTCATATTTGAGATCTTATTCTTTTTTGATATATTTTCCCTCAATATTTTCATTCAAATTGAAAATACTCAGATACAAACTGAAAGCTACATAAAATAATATTTGTGCGCGATATTAAAACTAAAATAATAATGGTTTCACCCTAAAATTCTGCCGTTCTTTCCACAGTATTTGTCATTATTCGCTGTAAGTCATTGAAAAGATTTCTTTTCTATTATTATTTAAATTTCTACTCACAAGTTTGATTATTTTTGGCTTTTTATTTCGATTTTCTATATCAGATTTTTTCTCATTTTAACTTTTCATAATAAATTTATTTTTAATTTAAGTTCAGCTTTCTTCAAGTTGTCTTTGAGAATTTATCCTAACTCGTACAAGCTGAAAAAGCTTCTGAGGGATCTTCACAGAAGATCTAGGAGTATCAGGATAATAATAATAATAATAATAATAATAACTATTTATACATTTGATTGATTATATATTATAATTATTCAAAATTATCAGATTCCACGTTCAAACTATTGACTGTTTCCATATTTTCTTAGAGTTAAAAAAGGAACCATGGTACAATTTTAAGTCAGAACAACGCAAACACTCATATCGGGTGTTGTTTTAAGAGTGATAGAACTTTCGATAGGGATAACTGTAATTTGACAGAAGGTAGAAGACATGTTGTTTTCACATTTATGTTCAGTAAGCATTGACACATTATTATGGAAAGACTCACGCCGCAACAACGTTTACAAATTGTCGGAATTTATTTTCAAAATCAGTGTTCTATTCGCCAAACTTATAGAGCACTTCGTGAAATTTATGGTTTACATAATCGTCCATCAGAGCAGCTTATTCTTCGAACTATCGATAGATTTCGGACAACATTTTCTCTACTCGATGCAACAACAACAAGACAAAGAACTGTACCTACAGAAGAAAATATTGCTGCTGTATGTCATAGTGTTAATGATGATCGAGATTTGTCTGTTCGTCAACGTTCCACCACATGGAAAAATTTTGTGAAGATCTTGGTCTACACCCATACAAGATCCAACTGATTCAAGAACTAAAGCCACTTGACCATAATAAGCGTCGTTTGTTTGCTGATTGGGCCCTAGAACAGCTTGAAGTTGATCCAATTTTTTAACGTAAAATTGTGTTTAGTGATGGAGCTCATTTCTGGTTGAACGGCTATGGAATGAAAACAATCCTCAAGAAGTTCTATTGCTATAAAGGAGATATGAACAGAATTTCCTTTGTGAAATGCCTAAAATTACCTCCTTTAATCCAAGAAAATATTACCGTTTTTGTTGATGGAATGTGTTTTCACCCGTATGACAATCAGTAGGTCAGAAGAGTTATTTAGATGGCCTTACAATAATAAAGATTCTTCTCTCATCTTGTTACAGTTTCAATTTTTCTGTTTTTTTTTGCATTTTTCCAACTCGTATTCAAGAAATAAATAGGAAGATATTTGACGATATATTTAAGGGATGAGGACAGAGAGAATCAAACGACAAGGGTGCGAAAAATTTGGCAATTTGCTGATATATTGCAGCTTTTCCTTTATATGAATGACAGTTTTCCCTACTTTATCTTCATGAAAATCTCAGTCATTATGAATATATTTTCTAATCATTATAGCAAATATATTTGTTTCATTTAGACACCACGTCAATTTCACATTGAAAATTATGTCAAATTATTCAGTCAAATGAAATATGCACTATACAATTTTGTTCATATTTCTTGTGGATATTCATATTACCAGTGAAATGTTGTTTCTGTTTTAAATTCAGAGTTTTCTCTTGTAAAGGGTGCTTAATTGGGAATGCCCCATTTTTAAACTGATATAACCCACGCATGGCAGCCATTGGTTATTTGTGACATTGACAGTTGTATTTTTCAATATCTACTATTCAATCGTGAAAACAACATTTACAAATAATCTAAATTTATTATAATGAATCGCGATCTGTTACTCTAATTGTGTGCATTAACTCCAATTTTTGGTCGTTATAATCTTCCCGATAGAAAAACAGTTGAACGTTTAGTGAAGAAGTTTTAAAAAAAATGTACACTTCATGATATTACAGTGCAAGTGACACAAAAAAATCAAAGAAATGAAGAGAATATTGCTGCCGTACGTGAATGTGTTCGTGGAGACCAAAATTTATCGTTTTCTCTACGTTAACAAAAACTAGGCATCTCCCAGACGATTTTGTAGCGAATTTTACGGAAAGACCTTGGTATTCATACAAAATTGTTTTAACCCAATAACTCAAATCAACAGATCATTTAAACGTCATGTATTCAGTAATTGGTGCTCAGAAAAAATCGGAAGAAATAGACCGATATATTATCCGCCTGGTTCCTGCGATTTAACTCCATTGGACTTCTTTCTTTGGGCTTACTTGGAGCCATTGGTTTACAGCAATCATCCAGCAGATTCAGAGGATTTACTAATCAATATTAAACGAGTGATAGCTGACATAGGACCTGATTTGTGAGAGAGAGTCATGGAAAATTGGGTTCAACGACTTTATTCCTGCCAGCGTTTCTGTGGTGAACATTTAAATTATGTATTATTTCATAACAAATGGTAACCATTGTACTTCATGATGAAATAAAAATTTCAATTATTTTCAAATAAATAATGTTTTTTATTCGCAAAACAAAAAGGGGAGCTGTTAACGAAAGAACCTTTATTTTCACTTTTTCTGTTTGTTTTAAACTAGATACGTGGAAGCGCTATAAAACTGAATCAATTCATCTAAACGAACGAATTTCATGTGGGATATTTGTCACAAGTTGTAGCATTCGAAGCAGAAACCTCTCAAACAATCCGTCGAACAGGCTCCAACAAAAAAATAAACAGTGTAAATCACAGATAAGACTGATGTCTCTAGCATAGAACGAAAACCAATCTCGGCATCCATTTTCCGACCACGTGTAGGACAAATCGACGTCTTAGGCATGCAAAAGGCGTGGAGAGTTCGTATAAAACAAGGCGGAATTTCCCATTCGCCACGAAAAACCCACTCTTGTAGCGACGTCAATATTTCAAGTTCTCGTTCGTTCTTCATTTGTCGCTGAAAGAAGATCGAGAACGTTTGATGCCTGGATTTCGGATTTTGCCATGAATAATTCAGAGGAATCTCGTTTGGTCAATATGGGTGATCCATATGGTTTCTGGGAGTCGTGATTTGGGGTTATTGACTGAAAAAGATCAGGACGATGGGGTTATTCAATGAATTAATTTTTTCTATCTTTTAAGGGCTAACCCTTCATCTCTAAAGATGAAGCGCATAGTAATTTTTGTTAATGTACAGATGTGCGGTTTATATGGTTTGTATTGACTACATAGTCAATTTCGAATTCAAGTTCAATATTTATTCGCGATTTATACACAAACCATTTTGCTAGAATTGTTTTGTTGTATTCATATCTGGAACACTTTTTAAAATACAACAGACAAATAACCATAAGATGTTGTGAATAAGAGGACGAGGATTATGAAAATTTTTCGAAGAGACGTTTAAAAAGAATATTGAAACAAAAAAAATAAAATAGAAAGGCCTTTTACTTGATAGAAGAAATATAACAAAATTTGAATATTAATATATATTAATATTCAAATTTTGTTATATTTCTTCTATCAAGTAAAAGGCCTTTCTATTTTATTTTATATATAATATAGAATTATATTTTGGCTTCAATAAATCTCATTATGCAATGTCAATGAATTTAAGTAAGCCTTAAAAATAACTCACACTGTTCTTTGATTCTGTTAGAGCATAGATAAATCTTGAATTATAAAGATGATCTATGTCTCGAAACATTATTCATTTACACGTGGTGAGTTGTTTGGTATAGGTTAGTTTTTTGATTTTGATATTTTGAATATATTTCAGGACTGAAGACGGAATTGCTTAAAACTATATTTGTTTTTTGAAGATATAGTGCATGCTTTGAGAGATTTCTGAATTTACTTATTCGAATATTTAAATATATTAAATATTTCAAATAAATTATATTCTTTGAGAGGTCCTTTAAGTGTGTTCATGTTTTTAAGATGCAAATGGCGTTTTGAAGGCAAGACCAGAAACAAATTTTGTCTCCTTTGAATATTTATTTATTAATTTTAGGGACTTTCGTATATCTTTTGGTTTATTTATTCCATTTGACATTGTATATTGAGTTTAGATTATATACGTCTATTAAATATAAGCGGTGCTTGTTTTAGACATAAATTTAATTCTAAAAGTTTTTTGAGTAAAAATTTTTTAAATTAAAATTGTAGAAGATAAACATATATTAATTTGTTTTAATATTCAAATATTGAAACAATTCCATGGTATCTAGAGATACCTTTCTGAATTCTTCAGTGTAATTAATTGAACGTTAATCAATTAGTATGCCAGTGCTAGGATAAGCATACTTCAATGAGAACAATAGAGATATATACAGAGTGCCTACTTTTAAGAGGGCCAAACTACTAGGGAGATAATACAAGTTAATTGCAATAAAAAATGTAATATAATACATGGTTGAAATGTTGTTGGTTGTTCTTGAATAAACATTTCTTGATTTCACGAAATATTTCAAATTTTTACATAAAATCAATTAAACTTCAGTCATCCTTGTAGCCTCATCAAATTTGACCCCATATCTGGAAACAGTATTAAATTTGATACAAGATAAGAAGTTCTGTATGTCAAAAAATTCTTATTGCGGACGTATACGTAGATGAATATCACAATTATTATGTGAATAAAATCAGTCATATTGCTCCAATGGTTTTATCGATGAAAATTCATTAATTATGGACATGTTTTCTTTTCAGCAGAAAATATCTCATTGCACGCCTTTCAAATGACATATCCACTTTTGTGCTAGCTGCTTGTGATCTGCCACGATATCATACCTAAAAAGATAGCAACGAAAAGTTGAAATATTTTAAATTTGTTCTATCTTGAAGCTCTTTGTTATTAAATATTAAAGTGATTCTCATGGAAATCTTAAATTCATCTGAAGTAAATAGAGATTTATACTTGATAGAAGGTATATGAAATTATTTGAATATTTTAATATTAGCCTTCTACATATTTAATATCAAAAAATTATATTTAATAATTATAAATTCAGGAATTAAATTAAATTAATGTCGTCTGACAAAGTGGTACTTATATGACATTATTCATTCAATTCCTGAAGTTATAATTATTGAATATAATTTTTAGAAATTAAATATGTAGAAGGCTAATTAAAATATTTGAATAATTTCATATAACTTCTTTCAAGTAATTGCCTTTCAATCTTTTAGATCAATGGTAAACCACAGAATTATTTATTTGAGTTAACATTACACTCCATTTAAATTTTCAGTATTCATTTACCAGAAGCTTTCTGAATTGTTGAAAGGTGAGGAAATATTTTTGTTGATTGATGTTATATTTTATTGAATATGAATATAATTGAGTACTGACGAAGCAAAATCTCTCTCAAAACTTGTTTTTCAATAATATTTTTACATATCTTGAGATTTTACAGAAAGTAACTTAGTTAGATATCCAATAATATTGAATATTCCAAGTAAGATAGTTTTATGATGAAATTCTTAAGATTATGTTAAACATTTTTGAAAGATATCTGTTTTCATATGATTGATGAGCAGAAACAAAATATTTAATTTATAGGATTTTGGTTAATAATTTTTATTTATGGGATTTTGTTATATCATTTGGATGTCTTGTAATGAATATTTATGTTATATGTTGTTTGATATAAATGGTAATTATATGGCATTATTTTAATTTAATTCCTGAAGTTATAATTATTGAATATAATTTCTTGAAATTAAATATAAAGAAGGCTAATATTAAAATATTCAAAAAAAATTTAATTCATCTGACGAATCAAAATAATTCCAATGAATAAACTAAATTTTAATAATAAAGAAACTACAACACTGCTAAGTTCATAACGTCTCTGACGCATTTCTGCGTCAATTTTATTCTTTCGATCAGATCCTCTCGAATCTGAACGTGAATTTGATATACTTTTTTTTCAAGATGTTCCAGATATAAAAATCCAAAGGCGTAAGGTCTGAGTCCTTGGTGGCCATCTTACCGGACCGTACCTTCCAATCTATTGCATCCCAAAATATTCATTCATTAAGTCTCGTACATTCCGGCTATTATGAGCTGGGCAGCCATACATTTGAAACCAGAAATTTTGTCTGTTAGCCAGGGGCATTTCATCCAATATGTCTGTTAAGCTGCTTTGCATTAGTGTAATGAATTCTTTAGCGTTGAGGCGATCGGAAGGTATTACTGTCTTCTCGGATACCGCACATGACTCCCAAACACACGTTGACCCTTAACCGATGTTGGAAATGAGGAACAATGGTCGCATTTTACCATTCAAACTGAAATAATTTTGATTTAAGCAAATTTGGCACTTTATTCTGACATATAATTTCCTCAAGAAGGTTTATTGCATCCTCAATGTATAAGGAAAAAAATTTACAACATCAAATGAGGTTTATTTTTTGTTGGATGGTTTCGACGCTTTTGATATTGTCAATAAGTGTTAATGAGTTTTTAATGGAAGTCTTTCTTCAGTGTTTTAAATTGCCTTTTTCAGATTAAATGTGATGTTGTATCGGTATGAAGTATTTTATTTATTGCCACTTTCGTGTTACTCTTATCTGATTCTGTGAAAATAATGTTGTTTTTTCATCTGCTTTCTATTTTAAATCTTCTGCTATTTTCTGTTCACTGTTAACTAGAACTTTGCTCACATAATATAACTTTTTAATACTCTCTGAACATATTGATCCAACAATATTGCATCTCTGTTGACAGTCTTACTCCCAGAAATCATAGCTCGGAAACTGGTTTTCAATCGTTTCTCTTCCTTCTTCTTGAAGCTGTAAGTGTGTTCAGTGATTGATTACCAGCGATCTCGCAGATAATCCAATGCCGTTTATCGATCTCCTTTCACGTCATTTGATTCGAATTCGTCTTCGTTATGAGGTTCGTGTCGAGTGGGAACTTTAAACTTCATGAAATATTTCACCCTCGCGACAAATTCGTTGATTCCACCCTCTTAGCATCGAATAGTAAACTTAAGAGATTATCAATTTGTCATCTGCCAATAGGCGACCGAAATTTTCTATAGGTTTAAAATACACAATGGAGTATTTCCTTATGTTATTCAAATAAAGAAACTTTGAGATCGATTTTCAGAGAAAGTTTTCTAGGCTTACCATTTGAAGAACGTAGAAAGTTTATGGTATATTAGTTTGTTGGTTTTTGTGCGTTAGTTCTAGGGAACAGCGTGCTATCGTTTCGTCCAAATGTCGGAAATTTGAGGAGAAAATAGTCTCAAATGAGTAGTACAAACTTTTACATATCATACAGATTTATTCTGCTAACCTGCTACAAATTTTATTTTAAAAAAATGTTTATTCAGAAACTTTGAGAATTAAATGAAATAAATTATTCAAAAACACTATTTCAATTCAGTAGACATCTAAAATTAACAGTTATTACATAGTACCAAAAGGAAATTGAAAAATTCAAAGAAACATAAATTATTAATTAAAATTACGTACCTTCTTTTATGGTAACCAACTCCCTTTCCAAAAATGCAAAACATAACCTCAAGAACTTCTTCAAAAACAACCGACTCAAAATAAGTTCCTTCAAAAATAAATTCCTTAAACATGCAGAATTTCTTCGAAAACAAATTTGAATTACCACAACGGAAAACACATCACATTCATTTCATTTTTGATTGTCTCGGTCTTTACTTGACGAAAATTCATCTTCAATAGAAGAAAAACAAATGTTAACTTCCGCTATTTTATTGATTTACACGACAATTGTTTCGTCATACCATTACTTCATCAGGTGAGTATTTAAACTGTTTAAATACTCACCTGATGAAGTCATGGTATGACGAAACAATTGTCGTGTAAATCAATAAAATAGTGGAAGTTAACATTTCTTTTTCTTATATTACATTCATTTCATATTCAAAAAATTAAAATATTTATCTGAACAAAACTCTAGAATGAACTGAACTTTTAAAAATCCAATATTCAATTGTAACGGTAGCAGCATGAGGTGTAGCACCATCTTGTTGGAATCAAAACACTTCTGGGTCGATACCATTCAAATTTTGAAACAAATAATCATTGATCATCGATCTGTAAAGAGCGCCATTCACTGTTAGCTCCAGCATCGTTTTTAAAGAAATATGTACCGATGATGCATCCAGCGTGTAAAGTATACCATACAGAGCATTTTTCAGAATGCAATGGAACCTGCAGAACTTTTTGAAGATTGTTTTCACTTCATATACGGCAATTTTGCTTGTTTTCATAGCCGTTCAACCAGAAATGAGCTTCATCACTAAGCACAATTTTACAATAAAAAAAGTGAATCAACTTCAAGCTGTTCATGAGAGGAGTGAATTGAGCTGGTCAATCCAGGCGAGAGAGAGATTTGAATGTATGGAGAGTTATTCCAGAGCTGTGTTCGGGAGAAGAAGAACACAAATAGTAGACTCTTTGAGATTGTCCCTGACCGGAAACGGGTAGGACAGGGCGATGGTTTGTCCCCTGATGGGGGTCAAGGTTAGTGCAAGGCGGTGATCTTCTGGCGGTAAAACGGAACGAGATTCCGCTCGATTGTGCGCTAGGTGGACTCCGGCCTGGCTTGGCGTCGCCTCCTTTAGGGAGAAGCCTTAACAGCAGATCCGCAAATTAATAAGCGGCCCATATAAATCTGGGTAATTCCTCGTGCCGCAAGGTCCATGAATTAGAGGACGCCAACCAGCAAACAAACGAAGCTTATTATGGTCAAGTGGCTTTAGTTCTTGAACCAGTTAGATCTTGTATGGGTGTAGACCAAGATCTTAACGCAAAATTTTCCATGTGGTGGATGCACAGAGTCCAACTTATTGTGATCGTCGACGAATAGACAAATCTGGATCATCATTAAAACTTTGACTTACAGCAGCTATATTTACTTCTGTACGTTCTTTGTCTTGTTGTTGTTGCATCGAGTAGAGAAAATGTTGTCCGAAATCTATCGATAGTTCGACGAATGAGCTGCTCTAATGGACGATTATGAAAACCCAAATTTTCACGAAGTGCTCTATAAGTTTGGCGAATAGAACACCGATTTTGAAAATAAATTCCAACAATTTATAAACGTTGTTGCGGATTCTCGCCATGATAATTTTTCATTGCTTACTGAACAGAAATGTCAAAACAACATGGCTTCTACCTTCTGTCAAATCGCAGTTATCCCTATCGAAACTTCTATCACTCTAAAGAAAACACCCGATATCATTTGGAAATCACTCAATCCTTAAAAATAGTTTATAAACTTCGTGTAATTCCTGTAGATCAACATGGAATACGTAAGGTTTTGATATTTAAGTTTGTTTATGGAAAGACATGTGGTTTTAGTCGGATGAGATAATTTTATTAATTACTCTTATTTTTTGGTTAGGAAGCTAAACTGATGAGTTGTCGATATGTTAATTCCAAATGGCCTTTTTGGAAATATGCTGCATGTTTTTGATGTTTTTCTGAAGGAACTGTTTCAAAGGGAGTTAATTTCGAAGAAATTCTTGAATTTATGAAGTGCATTTTCGAAAAGGAATTTTGTTTTCATAATACATTGATACGGAACAAAATTTTGTATCCTTTAAGTATTTATTCAATATTTTCAGCTAATAATTTATATTTTTTCTGTATTCTGTTATTCCTTTTGGTGCTGTGTAATTAGTCTTAATTCTATATGTCTCATTAATTGAAACTGTCTTTTCTAACACAGTTATTTAATCAAATTCTAAAAAGTGTTTGGGGAAACAGAAAATACAGAATAAATCTGTATGATATTTAAAATATTGTAATAAACCTCCTATCAAGAAGGTTTTCATTACCTATTTTATATCAATATAGAATATTTTCGAAAACCGACCTACAAGCAATATTAACGCAATTGTTGAGCCTTTAACTACTACTGACGTCACCTCTCACATTCTCTCTTCCTGCAGATACAAATATTTCACCAGCAGCATCTCATAAATCCGTCGTGTCTTCACATGAATTTTCTAAAATAATTGGGTTCCCGCAGGGCCATTCTTTACCTAACTTGGGCCAAGAAAGACGCGGTGACACGTTATTCTTTTATTATATATTTCGCACGTCGCAAAACTAACGAGGTGACCAAAATACTAGTGAATAGAACTGTTATTCGATGTCCCGGTCCGACGATATATCATTATTCAGTTTTTCCTTTTGTCTAACTGCTCGGGATTGGTAGAAATAAAATAGAATGGGTATAGTTTCGAGTATTGCCGTATTTCGTGCTGCTAAAGGAAACAATGGTTAATGTTCGGTTTTGTCGATATGAACATGGAACGTATTTCGTTGTCCTAATGCCGGATGCTCCGTTCTTCCATACAGATCTCTGGAACAAAATGGGATTGGTGCAAAATATTGAACGAAAAATGGAATTTGTCTCTTGTACTTCGTCAATCATGAATTTTGAGTCTACTCGGTGAAAGTACTAATTTAAAATTTTGAATATCATACAGATTTATTCTGTTAACTTTTACAGTTAAATAAAATAAATGTCTGTGTCAATTTAGTAGACATATAGAATTAGCACTTATTACAGTATATATAATAAAAGAATTCAGTGTAATATAAATTGTCAATTAAAATTACTAAATAAATATTTGAAGGTTTCAAAAATTTGTTTCGTACCTTGTTTTATGAAAACCAAATTCCTTTCCAAAAATTTAAAACATAACCTCGACAACTTACTCAAAAACAACTTGCTCAAAATAAGTTCCTTCTTAGAACATGCAGAACATCTTCAAAAAGCAATTAAGAATTCGCACAGCAGAAACTCCTCATCCCTACTTCACACTGTATGATATTTAAAATTTTGTAATGATCCTTCTATCAAGAAGATATCTCTTTTAATTATTTTATTGTATATATTATAATAACATATTTGGTTAACACTAATATATTATCATTTTGTTTTTAAGGAGTCCATAAAATACCTTGCAAAGTTTGTGTAATTTCTGTGACGAACATAGAATACGTAGGATTTTTAAAAGTTCATTTCATTCTAGTTCTAGTTTGTCTCGTAAGATATTTTTTGTTGATTATTTTTATTTTTGAATGTGAAATAGGGCAGAGTTTTCGTTGTGATAATTCTAAATTGCTTTTCGAAGATGTTCCGCATATATTAGGAATTTTTTTGAAGGAACTTATTTTGAGCCAGTTGTTTTTGAAGGAGTTCTTGAGGTTATGTTTTGCATTTTTGGAAAGGGAGTTGGTTACCATAAAAGAAGGTACATAATTTTAATTAATAATTTATGTTTCTTTGAATTTTTCAATTTCCTTTTGGCACTATGTAATAACTGTTAATTTAAGATGTCTTCTGAATTGAAATAGTGTTTTTGAATAATTTTCATTTTTGGAAAGGAATTTAGTTTTCATGAAACACGGAAAGAAACAAAATTTTGTACCTTTCAAGTATTTATTTAGTAATTTCAATTTACAATTTTATTAAAGTTATATGCCTACTAAATTGATGCAGTGTGTTCTAAGACATTTATTTAATTCAATTCTGAAAGTTCTTGTATAAAAATTATTTTGAAATTAAAATTTGTGGGAGGTTAACAGAATAAATTTGTATGATATTTGAAATTTTGTTATAATCCTTCTATCAAGAAAAAACCTCTTTTTATTATTTAAAAATTTAATTCCATTTAACTGATCAGCAGCAAAGATGTGGTGTTATATCTTAGATATCAAAGAGATTAATACTACTGATCGCACTAAGATTTTCAATTTAAAAAAAATTGTTGTTGAAAATTTTCTGAAGTTAACGTGAATAAATGTCTTAGAAAACTCAGTTTCAACATTATAGAATTAACATTCATTACACTTCATCAAAAGGAATAAGAGAATCCAAAGAGAATATAGAATATTGATTAAAATAAAATAAATGGAGTTTTATACTTGATAGAAGGTATATAAAATTATTCAAATATTTCAATATTTACAGATATATTCTGTTAGCCTTCTACATATTTAATTTCAAAAAATTATATGTGATATAACTTCAGGAATTAAATTAATGTCATATAAGCACTACTCATATCAAATGACATATAAATTAAACATTCATTATAAGACATCCAAATGAGATAACAAAATCCAATAAATATAAATCGTTAACAAAATTCCTATTAGTTAAATATTTTGAGTAGACAAAATTTTGTTTCGGCTCAACCCTCTTATGAAAACAAATATCTTTCAAAAATGTTTAACATAATCTTAAAAATTTCATCATGAAACAATCTCACTTAGAATATTCAATATTATTGGATATCCGACTAAGTTACTTCTTAGAAAATCTCAAGATATGTAAAAATATTGCTGAAAAACAAGTTTTAAGAGAGACTTCGCTTCGTCAGTTCTCAGTCAGTCCCAATCGTATTTAATAAAATATAATCAATCAACAAAAAATATTTACTTCCCTTTTACTAATTTAGGAAGCGTCTTGGTGAATGAATACTGAACATTTAAATGGAGTCTTATGTTGACTCTAAATAAATAATTCTGTGGTTTACCATTGATCTTAAAGATTGGAAGGCAATTTCTATCTTCTATCAAGTATAAACCTCCATTTATTTTATTTTATTCATAATATATAATTATTTGGTTTCCTTGACATTCTTTATACATATGGTCCTTGTGCTATAACAGAGGCCGTTAAATTGCCTTTCAATCTTTAAGATCAGTGGTAAACCACAGAACTATTTATTTCGAGTCAACATTAGACTTCATTTAAATATTCAGTATTCATTTACCAAGACGCTTTCTGAATTGTTAAAGGTGAGTTAATATTTTTTGTTGATATATTATATTTTATTGAATACGATTGAGTACTTACGAAGCAAAGTCTCTCTTAAAACTTGTTTTTTAGCAATGTTTTTACATATCTTGAGATTTTCTAAAAAGTAACATAGTAAGATATCCAATAATATTGAATATTCTAAGTAAGATAGTTTTATGATGAAATTCTTAAGATTATGTTAAACATTTTTTTAAGATATTTGTTTTCATGAGACGGATGAGCAGAAACAAAATTTTGTCTACTCAAAATATTTAATTTATAGGAGTTTTGTTAACAATTTATATTTATTGGATTTTGTTATCTCATTTGGATGTCTTATAATGAATGTTTATTTTATATGTCGTTTGATATGAGTAGTGCTTATATGACATTAACTTAATTCCTGAAGTTATAATATTAAATATAATTTTTTGAAATTAAATATGTAGAAGGCTAACAGAATATATCTGTAAATATTAAAATATTTAAATAATATTGATTGAAATTATTCAATAAAACACTTGAAGGATACAAACGTTTGATTCATAACGGTATTATGAAAACCAAATTTCTCTACAAGAAAGCACAACATAACCTCGAAAACGTCGTCGAAAATAACTCTCTTTAAAAAAGCTCCTTCAGAAAGAACTCAACCAAAAATATGTAGCACATCTTCAAAAAGGCTATTTGGAAATTAAAAAATCTCAATTAAATGAATGGAGTATGCGGTTGGCTCTATGTGAAACATAACAATTTTATTCAAAAAAATTTACACAGTTTTTATTTTTCACAGTTTATTCAGAATCCTGTCACATCGAAAAACCGAAACACGTGTAAGGATACTAAATAAATTGTGAACCATAAAAACTTTGTGAATTTTTTCAAATAAAATTTAAAAAACACATGAGTTATTCGGTGAGACACATTTTTTTTATTTGAAAGGTTACATTATGTATTATTCTATATGGAAAATAACATGATTCAAACTACAATCGCGATGTCTCCGTAAGTACTTCATTCTGTCATTGTCGAGTCCTGTAAGAGATAACGAGGAGGACATTTGAATGGTGTTGTATTCCACACATAATGGCCAGGTCCAAGCATAATATTGATATTTTGGATTATTCTCAAGATTTTTTATATATGGAGATAATTATTGGTGCCACAATTTCGTATCAGATAGATTATTATCGGATCTATAATCTTATTTAAGTATTATTATTTAAATATTTTGTAAATTTTTAAGAAAATTTTAAAAAATTAGCCTCCTACATATTTAATTCCAAAAGATTATATTTGATGATTATAACTTCTGAAAATAAATTAAAATAATGTCGTATAAGTACCACTTATATCATGACATATAAAATAAACATTCATTATAAGACATCCGAATGGTATAACAAAATCCAATAAATAAAAATTATTAACCGAAATCCTATAAATTAAACATTTTGAATAGAAAAAATTTTTGTTTCTGCTGATCAATCTTATGAAAACCAATATCTTTCAAGAATATCCAACATAATCTTAAGAATTTCATCACAAAACTATCTTACTTAGACTATTCAATATTATTGGATATCTTAATTAAATATGTAGAAGGCTAATTTTTTAAAATTTTTTAAAAAATTTTTAAAATATTTGAATAATTTTATATACCTTCTATCAAAAATTAACCTCTTTTTATGTTATTTTGATCTATAATCTGTTATAAAAAGGGGCATATTTCCTAACATTTCTATTAAAGAAATTAAAAACTGATAATCGTTTGGTGACGTGGGTTCAACATAGCCATCAGCTCTTTGGATTCATATAATTCAGGCTATATTCGAGGTTTGATTACTATCTATTATTGAGGTCAGTGGTTTTTCAACTTTGAACCAAGCACATTTGAAAATATGTGACAGCTATTGGATAATTTATTTAGTTCTTAATTATTGTGCAAATTTATGTGAACAGATATATGGGATCTTTTATTTTTTGATTATTTGCATACTATATATCATAACCTTTCCCTTTCAAGGAACATACCGTTTGTAATATTTCAATAAATCATTTACGTGGTTATATTTCCTTCTTCAAATTGTAAAAATTTCCACACCCTGAGTTAAGTGTATGCTGCTTAAAGAAGGTGGCGTCCATTTATAACGAGCTAGCCTGTAACTGAAACTGTATGTGACAATAAGTTATGTGTCTTTCTTTGATTTTAATTTTTTGTATCATCGCTAATGAAGAACCTTTTATTATTATTACTATTATATCATCTAAAACGCCCTATCTACCCACTCAACTTTCAAGTATACCATAACATCTCCCGGATACTTACCGAAAGCTGCAACCCACCGTTTTTTGAATCCAGCATTTTTCATCAGGAGTTCAAATTGAACTTCATTTCATTTCGTTCCATTAAGATCCGGAGATGAGTTCCTTAACCGAATCTCGTAATAAACAGAGACGTTCCCCCTCTCGACTTCCCGGATCATCCTGAATATCAGAAACGGGGGGCACATTTCCTCCAATTTTAGCCGTCTCCCCAGACTCGCGAGGCGTCTCGGAAACGTCAATCTGACGCCGTGTAACCTCGGTCGCTTTGATGTAGCTTTCATGGCGTATTTCTTTTCGAATCACGTCCTGCGTGTTTCTTCAAAGAGACCAATGCGAATTCCTCGTCTAGGGGGAATACGAAAGGCTTTCAACACTTGTTTACCAGACGTATGAGTCTGCCGGTGAAGATTGTGTGGTAAAATCTGCGTTTTGAAAAGTGGTTACGAGGGGGCATGTTGCTGCATATGAAGAGGTTGCGGGGAGGTCTCTGGAGGGTTTTCTTGGTTTGTGAAGCGAAATACTCCAGACAGTGGAACTTTCAGATCTACGAGGTAGATTCTGGTTACATTTGGAAATTTCCTCAGGAGAGTCGAGAAACAAATAATAATAAGAATAAATTCATTCAGTAGGGTAAATACAATATTTTGACCATAACCTGAAACAGACTGAAACAGATCTGTTCCAAAAAGTCCTCGAAGGAGTAATCTCTAGATGGTTTTTACAAGTTTATATGCTTGCACACAAAGTCCAAGCAAAGATTAACATCACACTCTCTGCACCAATAAAAAACATAGTAGATTCTCAGAGTCCTTTGATATTCAACATAATAATGAACGAAATAATAAGACAGGTTCGAAATCTACGGCGATGCAAAATGGGAAATAAACAGATAAACATCTTGTGCTATGCAAATGACGCTTTACTAATAACAGTAAATGAGGATGATCTCCAGAGACATCTATTCTTGTTCAATAAAGATGATTTAATTCAGTCAGTTTTACAGTCCTGGACTACCATCACCGAAAATTATGAAGGAGATCTAGTTTCACGTATACCTCGACGTTTAGACAAGTGTTTACAGTTAAATAGAGATTGTATTAGTAAATAAGCCCTGTTTTTCCGGATACTTTCTACACGGACTATATAATACAACATGAAATGAAATTCACCTACCTGAGCATTAAAATATCAAGCTATGGTGACGTGAAATCAGAATTACGAGAACAAGCAATAAAAGCAACAAGGACAGCTGCTCAATTGAACCATACCTTTTACCGAAATTTATATCTTGGAATATAAACAAAAGCCAGAATTTATAAAACTGCGATAAGGCTAATTCTCACTTATGCGGCCTGAGACTTCAAGAATACGACAAATAATGGAAACAACCTAGATGGAAATAGTTCGAAGGATAGCAGGGAAATCATTGTGGAACAGAGAGGGAGAAGGAACCAAGATCGAATAGTGAGGATTTCGAGAGATAAAACACCAATGGAAGAATAAATATCGGAAGACCCAGGAAGTGATAGAGTGACAACTTTCCAAGATATATGGTGGGATGAAAATGGCGAAAATTCGATGTAGAACAGGCAATGTACCTATTTCGAAAAAGGAATTAGTTATGTCTGCACCATGCATTGAAAAATGTGGCTCTAAACACATTAAATTTTTAAATACTAACAGCGGACTGCAGCTGTTTTAGACATACTGGACATCTGCCGATATTAAGTGCAGCTGAAGCTTATCGTATGCTTGTAGAAGTTTACAGTGACAATGCTCCAACTGACAAGTGATGTAGAGAATGGTTTTGGCACTTCAGAAATGGCCAAAAAAATAGAAGACGAGTTCACATTTACGTTGGGGGTTACCCAACAAGCAGTATCTATGACTTTTGCCTGGTATACCTTTTTCAATTCTTCTTGAGTAATGGATTGAACGTTAACCAATTAGTATGCTAATTCTAGGATAAGCATATTAGACTTCAACTGCTTTATTTATAGCATAAATATGTGTACAAGCTTGAATAATTTCACCCAAGATTCAGGGAATTGTTGTGGTGTAGTTTTGAACTGTAATTGTGAAAAACTATTTTCCTTGTAAAGCAGTAGATCGATGGGTTTTTTCACCGTTACTCACTTTCACTAGATTCACTTTTGGGTTCACTTCACACATGTACTACCTATTGCAAGTTAATAATGCAGATAATGCATTCACTTCACTTTCAGGCCTTTCAATGTGTTATTGTGTCATCACGAGAGGGTGTTCCTTGAGAAGTTGAAAATGAATGCGAAATGAGAGGTTTTTCGTTGAATGTGTAAATAGATGAAGACGAGATTTTGTCTTGAATGAATGGTAACTAGAGATCGTTTATAATATGTGTCGTGGGTGGATGACAAGAATCGACTGTGTTAAGAGAAAAAATCAGAATAGAACTTACCTGTTCAAAGATCGGAGAGGGAGTCTGAATAGACTTACTCGTTCAAAGAGCAAAGAATGATTGTTATTGTAGTGAATGAGTTACGAGACTTCAATGGAACTAAATCATTTGAGGAGTAAAGAATATTGCATGACCGTTTGGTCGAAGCACAACAGGAGAGTGTGTGTCGATGTGTTTTGGCCGGGTGCCAAAAAGATACTGTTAGATACTTAGCGTAGGGTGGCAAGAAAGGTGAACTCGCAGTTATATTGTGAGTCAAGTAGAAAATTCTAGTAATAGCGAAGGCCTGGTTCTACAAAATATGAGGGTTTAAGATTAGATTTCCGGACTCTAGGAACAGCATTGTAATGGACCTGCCTCGTAAAGTTCAAAAATACTTCGTCCAATTTCGAAGAAATCAAACACAAGGCTTATATTTTGATATCAAGAGATCTGAAGAGGCGATTTTTTTCTTGTGAGCAGCTGTTTCAAAGGCAAAAAAGAAAAGGTTTTTTAAACCATTAGTGAGTGATGACGAAAAATGGATCTTCTACGACAACACAACTCCAGCGAAGAAAAAATACTACGCTTTGCCCGGCCAATCGTTGCCATCGACCTCAATATCAACACCAAAGTTGAACATTCATGGTTCGAAAGCTATGCTGTGTATCTGGTGGGACCAAAGGGCGTTGTGTACTACGAGCTGCCAAAACCTGGTGTTTGCATTACAGGTGATCAGTATAGACTGCAATTACTTCGTTTGAACATGATACATTTATTTTTCTGCGCGACAAGGCTCAGCCTCACTTCGCAAAAGTTGTCAAAATGGCGGACTTGATTTTTTTCGAAGAAATCGAAAATTGGCTCCGAAATTGGATTACCTTGAAAGACAAGAAGTTTTTCCGAGGCATTTCGGAAATTGTCTGAAAGTAGTGAACAATTATCGACAATATTTCGATCAATTTCTTAATCCATTGTTTTTCGAAATAAATATTTGACCTGAAAAATTAACCGAATTGATTTGTAGTCCCAATAGAAAACGAAGTTATTTTTTTCTAGTTTTTATTGTTTCGCATTGGATGAATTTGAAATATAAACCAAAATTGCCTAACGAAATTCCTTTAATGTTCAAAATATTCCCATTTTACCACGCTACTTTAATTTTAAAAGCAACTGGAGATCAAATTACAGAAACAATTCATTTTCCTCTTAATAATAAAATATTGTAGTCATGTTCACCCATCAGAATTTTATCTCTTTAAGCCCGAGATAGAAACAGGGAAATCAAATGGTCTCATTTTAAGCGTCCCAATTCAGACATTTTCATTTTTGTTTTAATCTTAATTCTGAAACATAAACCTCATTTCCATTAAGATTCATATCTTAATTTTCTCATTACCATATCAAGGAAATTATCATTTCCCCTATCTGACCAGAAGTATCTCATAATCCTTAAAGCTACCATTATTATCACTTGTGTCTCTATCACAATTTACAACGTATTTTCTGACAAAACAACGTGAGAAGGGACTTCAGAGGCTCTTGTCGTACGTAAATCGTGCCAGTAATTTGCATAGTTAGTTGCATTTTTTTCTGGGTTAATCTCTCTAATATTTCAACGTGAACATTAGGATGTTTGAAGTACAAACAAGCTTTGGTGGTTGGGAGATTTAGATGTTATTTTAGACGAATATTTTGGATTATGTTAAATAGTGTGTATAGATAACGCTTGATCGTTTGCATATAGGGTGAGGATGCAAGAAATGAATACGTTTCTAACGCACTGAAATATTCTTCGAAAATTCTTGAAATGGTCCTTACGTGATTGAAGTTCATTTTGATTGGATAGAATTATAAAGAACAATTTCCAAATATATCCCATCATCCGATATACTGAAGATTCTCCTGAACGAGCAAGCAGATACCAATAACCCAACGACAACCCCAATAACATTTATTGCCATTGTCGGTTTCTTTCCACCTAATGAAAAATGCTGTAATACCTCTCACGATTCATTCTCGAAGCTGCACTAGAGTTACAACTGAATTTCCCATGTTGGCATATTCCTGTGTGGTATACACAGACATGATGGCAATACACATTCACAGGTTAGTCCAGGTAAAATGAAAGTTCCTCGTAAAGAGGTCAAAACTTTCCAAATCACAAGCAAACGAATCTAATAAACGAAGCCGAAAGTCGTCAGTATACAAATAACACGATCAAATACGGAAAGATGCGCAGTAGACCAAGGGGCGTAGCGTACTGATCTGTATTGCGCCAATGCAGATGCCAATACCAAATAGTGGCGTCACTATCTGTCTCACTAACAAGATATGAAAGGACTCACCCCATCTCATTTAACCCAGATTCTTAAAGTACTGGATGCACTAGAATCATTTTCAGAAAGTTCGAATAAATTGTTCGAAACTGTGTTTCTTTAAGAAAGATCTTTTTTTTTGGCCGATCTAAGAAATAATGTAGTAAGTGTTATACCATTTTAGAATCCCTAATAAATGCGCTAACTTTTAAAGTAATTTGGTAAACTGATGTAGTACAGTTTTTTCAGTACATTAAATTTAAAGTTGTGCGAAATATTAATTTTGAATACTTGGTTCGTCAAAAAGTGGCATTATTTTCCAAGCTGCAGTAATTGGCTTAGATTTGAAGATCACAGGTTACAAAAGCACCAAAACTTAGTGTATTATCGGTGGTTGTATCGGGTGTTTTTTTTTAGAGTGATAGAATTTTCGATAGGTATAACTGTGATTTGACAGAAAGTAGAAGCCATATTGTTTTGACATTTCTGTTCAGTAAGCATTGACAAATTATCATGGAAAGACTCACGTCGCAACAGTGTTCACAAATTGTTGAAATTAATTTTCAAAATCAGTGTTCTAATCGCCAAACTTATAGAGCACTTCGTGAATTTTATGGTTTACATAATCGTCCATCAGAGCAGCTTATTCGTCCAACTATCGATAGATTTCGAACAACATTTTCTCTACTCGATGCAACAACAACAAGAAAAAGAACTGTATGTACAGAAGAAAATATCGATGCTGTAAGTTATGATGTTAATGATGATCCAGATTTGTCTATTTTTCGAAGTTCACAACAAGTTGGACTCTGTATATCCACGTCATGGAAAATTTGGCGTAAAGATCTTGGTCTACATCCAAACAAGATCCAACTGGTTCAAGAACTAAAGCTACTTGACCATAATAAGCATCATTTGTTTGCTTAATGGGCCCTAGAACAGCTTGAAGTTGATGCGCTTTTTTATGGTAAAATTGTGTTTAGTGATGAAGCTCATTTCTGGCTATGTAAACAAGCAAAATTGCCGTGTATGGAGTGAAAACAATCCTCAAGAAGTTCTGAAGATTCCATTGCATCCTGAAAAATACACTGTATGGTGTGCTTTACACGCTGGAGCATCGGTCCATATTTCTTCAAAAACGATGCTGGAGCTAATATTACAGTGAATGGTGCTCGTTACAGATAGATGATCAATGATTATTTCTTCAAAATTTGAATGGAATCGACCCAGAAGTGTTTTGGTTCCAACAAGATGGTGCTATACCTCATCCTGCTACCGTAACAATTGATTCATTGAAAGGAAGATTTGGCGATAATATTATTTCGAGAAATGGTCCAATTAATTATCCTCCAAGATCATGTGACATGAATCCATTGGATTATTTTCTTTGGAGTTGTGTCAAGTCTGGCTTATGCTGATAAACCAGAAACAATAAACGCTTTGGAAGCCAACATAACTCGTTTTATTGATGAAATAAGGCCTGAATTACTCGAAAAAGTGGTCCAAATTTGGCCTGGTCGAATGCGGTTACTCAGAGCTAGTCGTGGTGGACATATGCCGGAAATTATTTTCAAAATATAAATGTCATAAAATTATCTTCAAAATAAAAATAAAATTGGCTTCATTCTTAATTTAAATGTGTTTATTTCAATTTCAAGTTCTATCACTCAAAAAAACACCCGATATGATCACGTTTGAATTCATCAAATTAGTCGATAATTGTCGTTTCATTTTGTGCAGAGTCCGGGTAGGAATTGT
Organism: Megalocaria dilatata; assembly: GCA_034642435.1. Taxonomy (NCBI): domain Eukaryota; kingdom Metazoa; phylum Arthropoda; class Insecta; order Coleoptera; family Coccinellidae; genus Megalocaria; species Megalocaria dilatata. Next base: position 25,538,854 of record CM067862.1, on the reverse strand, counting down.
TAGGAAAATCTGTCGTTTCAGCGATGTTTTTCCCATTAAAAAACAATGTTTTATCAACACACAAAATTCTATTTTTCAAATATTTTCGAAGATCTCAGACTTTCTTTTATTAAAACCACTGTAACTTTTGGAGAAAACGTCATATCGCCATGAAATTTTTGAAGGTTATTACTTAATATTTATATTTCACAAAAAAGATCAGTTCGATATTCGTGGCACTATCTGTATATATGAACCGAAATGTATCAATCGACTCAATATACTGATTTGAATATATCATGTCAAGAATACTCTGTTATGGATCTTATCAAGTTCAGCTTGTTCTGAACTATGCTCACCCGTAATACTCAATCCCACTTATTCCCCAAGGAGCACATTTCGACCTTATCATCAAACTCCCGACACCAGATAAGAACTAGTAGTTTGATGAGGGAACTGAAATTATACTAATGTGGAAATTCGGCACAAAGTTTCTTGGCTATTCAGGAATCTAACTTTACCTCGGCTAAGGTTGCCGAAACGTTGAAACTTTCCTAAAGATTTGAACGGTAGACAATGATTCAATAAATTCAAGAACTCCGGATTGATTCGGTTAAATCGTGGCTTTGGTGTATTTGCAGTATGAACAAAGATTTTCGTAATAAGAACAGAATTAACTGACTGATTAATTATATGTTTTTTTGAGTGCATTTTTTTGAATCATCTGAATTCTTCTTATCAACAATATATACACAAGTTAAAAATCTTCTCTATAATATTTATAAGGTGTCACTGGATAAAGTGGCTCTAAAAGTGCTTACACTGTTATTTACCCAACTATATAAATCACGAATTTGAGTCTAATGATGACACTTCAAAATGAAGGTGTTATCAGATGACATTTGAATAATAAACCAGTAGTGACATCTTTCATCAAAACCTACACCTAATAAATATATTTGAACTTCCCCTGCAAACAATACAAAAGGTCTATGGGAAAAATATAACGACAAACTAAACATATATTTTTCTGACACTAACATTGAAGATCATTTGGGAAATAAACAATATTTCTTTAATTTCTACGATAAATAAATATAAATTATCCTTTTCAGAATCTTTATCGAAACACAATAATTTTTCTGAAAAATTTACTCAAAAAATGTGCATTTAACAACACTCCATGAAATAAATCAGTCTTTCAAAGTAAAGAAGTTGTAGCATTAGGCTTCAACTCTGATAAATATGAAAGCAGAAAGTGATAATTAATAATGATACTTAATAACAGTTAAATTTTCAGGAAGTTGGCGATCACAAAATGTTAAGAATAAGTAATTCGAGCTAAATCGTGTGACCAATCTAAATTACTTATATCCTTCCATAAAAGTTTCAATTTCACTGCTAAGTCACGAATAACTAAATACATCTCTCTGAAGCTACTTTTAGTGCTTACTAGACAGATCAAGACTTTCTACCAGTTTTAACACATCCATAAAATTAAAAGACTTCGATGGTTCGATCACCACTGGTGATGGTCTTGGGATTTCCACGAATGCATCGAAGTCTATGAGGTCATCTGATTTCGATTTAATGAATTCTAAAGGTACTTTCGGAACAAATGGAGGAATAGGCTCATCCAAAAGTGACAGCGATGTGCTTCTTGATGTGGTCAGGGTCACTTGGTTCCTTAATTTTGGAGACTCCAAGCCCATATCTACGAGGGGTTCTGTTGGGATAGAATTTGATTCTATTTTCTTCCCCGGAATATGCGTCAGCAATCTTTTCGAAGTACTGCCTCTATTTCTGATATCTGAAAGTTCAACAAAAATCAACAGTGTGCAAACGCTGAAGATGATGTGGGTCGTTGGAAGTTGAAAACTTCCTCTCTTGAGGATATATAAGTAAAATCAGACTTTATTTAGGAAAAATGTTTTTTTCAAAGCAAAGAAATTAATTTCAATAAAATAGAAAGGCCTTTTACTTGATAGAAGAAATATAACAAAATTTGGATATTAAAACAAATTGAAATATGTTTATCTTCTACAATTTTAATTTCAAAAAAATTTTTATTCAAAAAACTTTTAGAAATAAATTTATGTCTAACAAGCACCGCTTACATTTAATAGACGTATATAATCAAATATTCCATTTGACATTATATATTGAGTTTTGATTATATACGTCTATTAAATGTAAGCGGTGCTTGTTAGACATAAATTTATTTCTAAAAGTTTTTTGAATAAAAATTTTTTTGAAATTAAAATTGTAGAAGATAAACATATTTCAATTTGTTAATATAGAAATTAATTTCAATATTAATCAGAAAAAATAATGAAACAGTAGAATTGTAATTTCTGCACATTGAATATGATTGCCAGAAATTAATTGGAAATGATAAAACAACAGAAAAAAAAACGATTTTAACATTTTTTTGTTGTCTGTTTTTTCACGGCTAATCTTCGAAAATTCTCGACAGATAGTCGAATAAACATTTGGTCTTCGTTTAACTGAAAAAGAACAAATGCAAAAAAGATATAATACAAATATCAAATAATATATAATAAAATTATAGAAATGCTCGCTTAGGAATAATGAAAGAAGAGTAACAGAACACTAAAAAAGGATTTCTAAAAATGCTTGTCTGTTGTTAAGTTTCTATTTAAACAGACATATAATTCATAAAAAAACAAAGAAAATCGCCAAAAATTAAATAACCTACGAGTACATAGGTGATACAGTACACTGTTTCATTTGAATATTATGTGTATCAAATTTTGTACCAAAATAGGCCTTATACACAATTTAAATAATATAAGGACCATTTAAAATTTGCATTTTTGGTAGGCTATAAATATCAAATTAATGACCATTTTGTTCTGCTGAATAAACGTTATGTTTTGTTATGTCAATGTCGCTATGTCGTCTGCAAAAGTGGATAGTGTAGTATTCTGCTTTTCTGGAATGGCGGATGTACAAATCGGATAAATCAGTGGACCCAATATACTTCCCTGTGGAACCCCTGAGCATCGCCTTATTTTACAGCAAAGTATCGAGCGGATAGTTAAGATTTCAGAATCAAATAGGGTTGTGAAAGTCGTTTCTTCAATTTGAAGAGCAATTCACTATGCCAAACTTTGTCTAAAGCTTGAGATGAGTCTAAAAATACAGCAGTGCAGTATTTTTTCTTCCAGGCTTATTCAAATGATGTTAACTACCCGGTGTATTTGATATGCAGCTGAATGGTTTTCTTTCTCTAAATCCTAGTTGAAGGTTTGGTAGAAGTTTGTGTAGATCTCTAAACTTCTTCAGAAATGTCTCAAACAATTTTCCCAAAATTGGTAATAGGCGTATCGGCCTATAGGATTTTACACCGTGTTCAGGTTCGTTTGGTTTTTGTATAATATTATAATTATTTTTGCATTCCAGGTAGTGGGAAAATACGATATACACGTCATTCGGTTGTTTATCGTATTGAGTAATATTATAGCTTTCTGTGGCAGTTTTGTCAAAATCTCTGCTGTTATTAGATCATTCACCATGTGCTTTTTTATTTTCTTCATCTGGTGAAAAACTTCTTTGGGTTTGAAAGAGACATCTGATAAGCAATATCTAAGAATTATGCAATTTCTGTATCGTTATTGACTTGGTAAGGATTATGACCTGCGATCATAAGCCATTGAGTCCATTGAGCGAAATGGAAACGCATCGGATGAGTACGAGGTTTCACTTCTTGTACTAATTAAACTTTGTGAGCCTTCACACAGAGGTCCTTATGCAAAATTATCCTCACAGAGGGGCAAGAAATGATCAAATCTTGAGCACGATGACGACTTGATGTTTATAGATGTTATGCCACATTCTGGGCCATAGCAGCAATGTTTTCAGGTGTGTTCACTGGACGAGAACTAAAACAGATTGTTCTATTAAATAAAGATTCAGAGTTCATGAATAAGTTGATCCACAAATTGCCGTAAGGGCATTTCATTTCTATTTAATTTTACACGTAAATTTCTATCAGTTTGGATAGAAGACTCACAATTTTTGAAATAAATTTTTATTATTTCATAGTTTTTTTTCAATCGTAAATCGACGCATTTTGTTAATTTCAATTACTAAGCTAACTTTCTCTTTAAACACAAACGATGGAGGTGTTGCTAGACTCGAAATAACCACTACTTCAAAATGCAAACTTTAGATGGCCCACCATATACTATAATAGAAAACAAGATAATTTTGTAATTTGTTCTGTATATTTGATGACTCACATTCCATCATATTTGATTTTCCTATTTCTCCTTCAAGAACTCCTATTTTGTTAAGATTATTTGAAGTTTGAGAAATAATCCGCAATGTTTTTAATGGGGCGACATTGACTTCATTCTGAAAAAAAAACATTATGGGGCATAAGAAAACATTGCTTCATATAAATAATATGAATTCAAAATATCCTCCATCCGAATAATATTAAAAATATTTATAATAATATTAATAATGCCTCTCTATTGCAAATAAAATAACATTTCAGCATATAATAATAATCCTCTATGAGCAATTAAAATGAAATTTTATTCCATTTGAATAAATAATAGTTTTTAACTGTAGAAATTTCAAAAATATATTATAGTCCATTTAGAAAGTATCCGGAGAACACAAAGCTGAATTGTAACTATTAAGTATATATTTTTAATTCCTTAATGATAAAATATTCATGTCATTTACTTATACAACCTCCATTTATTTGTAAACTCATGACTAAACATCGAGGTACATTGGAAAACTCCATAATTGTCGACGATGGTAGTCCAGGACTGTAAACCTGACTGAATTAAATCATCTTTATTTCATGGCGCTGCGCGTTCAACTTTAATCTTCATTAGTCCACATATGTTTTCAATGGGACCAACATCTGGTGAAGCTGCTGGCCATAAAATGGTTGTTACTTGGTGTTCTTGCATCCAAGCTTGAGTATAAGCCGAAGTATGGCATCTTGCATTATCGTGCTGAAAACGCCACCCCTCTGAATATAAAGCATGGGCCGTTTCAAGGAGAAAATCGTTTAGACTGCCACAATACTTTCCACTAATTATGGTACCACCAACTTTACAGAGACGTAGCACTAAGCTGAAATGTTGCTGCCCAAACCATTATTCTGGTGGAAAATTTAGAAATTTGAATGGTAGCAGGTTGTTTTGATAGGGTTTTTAAGTGATTTCTACCAAGTTGAAAACAACTTTCATCATATATAAAGACACTATTCAAATTATATTCTTGAAAACGTTGACAATTTTATCCTTCGTTCCTTTTGTAAAGGTGTAATTGTAGGGATTTCTTATGGTTTTCTTCATATAGCCTTGTCTTTTCAATGACATAGGAACGGTTTCTGAACATACTTTTATATTTCGTTGATTTCCAAGTCTGTTAGCCAATTTATGAATCCCCAGGCGCGGATTATGTTGTCCTTAGGCCAATAAAGCCTTTAAATTTTCTCCTTTAATCTTACGCGGTGTTCCTGAAACTGGCCTCATATCCATGTCATTTTTATCCCTTTTATTGTCTCATATACAGCACTTTTTCCGAGTTAAGTCAATTGCTCAAATTTTTGACGTTTCTAAAACCTTTTTCAAACAAATATTATACCTGTTTTCTTTCTAGTTGCGATATTACTTCATAAATTGCATAACTGTTGACAATCAACAATATTTGAAAAATAGTGTTGCCATGCAACTTTCGCCATAGCTGACTATCTGCACAACCTATTTTATATATTACTTTTGTCTTAAAATGTTACAAAAAAATAAGTATATTAAAATTATTAAAAATAATAAATTCCGGATACTTTCTTGATTGAAAATTGGTTAAAAGCTCTGATGTGGTGTGTATTTGTGGAAAAGTAACCTTGAACGCTAGCGGAACCATAGCAGCAGTCGACAAGACTAATGCAAAATTTCTTGAAGGTGGTATCTTTCACCAATAATTAAATAAATCGTGGAATATATAAACCCAGTGTTTTCCTTAGTAGGGGTACAAATAAGTTCATGCGGTTTTTTTTCGAAAATTGAAGCTTCATTGTGAAAAATTGATCAAACAATCAAAGTTTAAAGTGTTATACGTCACCAGCCACTACTTTGTCCCATCTTTATGACAGTTCACAAGTTCCATCACGAAAAAAGGGTGGTTCTCTGGCCACTATCCTTGCATCGATCGATTTTTTCACTAACTGGAGAAGGCCTGGTCAGCCAGGCCATGTTGCATCAATCGAAAGAGATGGGTGACGAAAGAAGCAATGTACAGACCAGAGTACGACGTGTGGGAAAAGACTTCCCATTCGAGCATTTCTAAGTACCTTTTAACGGGCGACGCAAGATGTGTCATGCTGCGAAATAAGTTTGTCGCGTCTTTTATCGTATTACAGCCGTTTTCCTCGCAATTCACAGCTCAAGTGCATCAATTTTCATCGGTAGACACCACATAGGAGTGTGATCCGCCCGTTCAATTGTACTTCAGCGAAATGACAAATGAACAATGGAATAATAAACTAGTAGCAACATCTGTTATGAAAACAACACAAACTTATTTCTACCCCTATTAAATCAGTTTTACGGGTGGATTTATATTCTGCGTATGTTTGGATCTAATCTTTGAAATTTTCACGTGAACAAGATTTATGATTTTACCTTTTCTGAAATAACGATGGTTTTGGGATATCTCAACTCCTTTTTCTCGGCTTCAATAGGTATCTTATTTTCTTGCAGTTTTCTCTGCAATTCAATCCTCCGTTTGATAAGTGCAACCCTCTCGTAATCAACTTCTGTATCCATTTTGTTATGCATGTTGATATTTATTTCAGATTCGTTTGTATATTGTAATGTCATTTTATTTCGGGTATTTGATAGAATTGAATCATATCCATCGAGAGGCAATGAATGTGGTTGGTTGAAATAGTCCATTGTCCTATTTACATGAGGTATTATCGGGTTCGTGGAGCTTAAAAAATAATAATAATAATGAAGTTTATTTCATAAAAAAACAGTTCAAATCACGGAGGTACCTAGATATACCGGGTGTTTTTTTAGCGTGATAGAACTTTCGATAGGGATAACGGTGATTTGACAGAACGTAGAAGCCATGTTGTTTTCACATGTATGTTCAGTAAGCATTGACAAATTATCATTGGGCTCTAGACCACCTTGAAGTTGATCCACTTTTTTATCGTAAAATTGTGTTTAGTGATTAAGCTCATTTCTGGTTCAACGGCAATGTAAACAAGCAAAATTGCGTATATGGAGTGAAAACAATCCTCAAGAAGTTCTGCAAGTTCCATTGCGTCCTGCAAAATGCATTGTATGGTATGCTTTACACGCTGGAGGCATCATTGGTCCATATTTCTTTAAAAACGTTGCTGGACCTAATTTTACAGTGAATGACGCTTGTTAGAGATCGATGATCAATGATTATTTGTTTCAAAATTTGAATGGTATCGACCCAGAAGTGTTTTGGTTCCAACCAGATGGTGCTACACCTCATTCTGCTACAGTAACAATTGATTTATTGAAAGAAAGATTTGGCGATAACGTTATTTCGAGAAATGGTCCAATTAATTGGCCTCCAAGATCGTGCGACGTAACTCCATTGGATTATTTTCTTTGGGCTTATGTCAAGTCATTGGTTTATGCTGATAAAACAGAAACAATAGGCGCTTTGGAAGCCAACATAACACGTGTTATTGAATTAAGGCCTGAATTACTCGAAAAAGTGTTCCAAAATTGATCTGGTCGAATGCGGTTCCTCACAGCTAGTCGTGGTGGACATATGCCGTAAATTATTAAACATAAATGTCATAAAATTATCTTTCAAGTAAAAAAAAAATTGGCTTCAATCTTAATTTAAATGTGTTTTATTTCAATTTAAAGTTCTATCACTCTAAAAAAACCACCCGATACTTACTAAATGAAGCACGGTATGACGAAATAATTGTTGTGTAAACAATTCAATTTAGTGACAGTTGAAATTACTGCTATTTTATGAATTTCGAAAAGAATTTCGGTCAAGTTGAAACCGATACAAAAAGTAATCAAAAAGTTTATTGAAATTTATTTCATTCGATGAAGAAGTTTCAAAATATTTTCCACTTACCTGAGTTTCGAACGATTTCTCTTTCTTCTCTTTTTTTTTTGAAGCCTTATTTGTATTGGAAATCTAGGCTCCACTAGAGAAAATAAGTCGTTTCCATGCACTGTGAAGACGTCTGATAAACTATGCAAAAACTGTATTAAACTTCTATAACCATATTCTTCGAACGGAATATTTCTACCAACAAATGATTTGTACTCTTCATTGAGTTGATATACTTGTAATCTTGCAGGTGAAGAAACCAGGATACTTTTGAGAACCTTCTTCAAATCGTTCATTCTGTAATAGGTCAAGAGTTTTCTAGATTTCACTGAAAAACACAGATAATTACTATTATTTTTAATTCAAGGGATTTTTCACAAACATATACGGTATTAATTATGTATACGAATGAAACCTGCTTGCTATATGTGAAATTCAAAAAAATTATCTTGCCTTCTCGACGCATATGATCCTAAAGGGAAGGACCGACGATTATATTTTCATCAACAATATGGGAAAGACAAATAGAAATGAATATTTTCTTCGATCCTTATTCGCTGAAAATTCATTTTATTACCAGGTGGTTCGCGCACAGTCCATCCTCCTTATTTTAAATGAACAAACCGATATTTTTTTGATATTTTTTTAGAGCTTTTTATCAACCTGATTTCAACTAAGGCATGGTTTGTTATGTATAATATCGGATGAAATAATGCAATTAATAATTTATCACGCGTTGAATAAAAGTATTTTCTAACTGAAATAGTAAATTCCTGATTGAAAACGTATCGGGTGTTTTTTTTAGAGTGATAAAACTTTGAATTGGAATAAAACACATTTAAAATAGGATTGAAGCCAATTTTTTATTTTATTTAAAAGATAATTTTATGACATTTATGTTTCAAAAATAATTTTTGGCATATGTCCACCACGACTAGCTCTGAGGACCGCATTGGACCAGACCAATTTTAGGCCACTTTTTCGAAAAATTCAGGCCTTATTTCATCAAAAACACGAGTTATGTTGGCTTCCAAAGCGTCTATTGTTTCTGGTTTATCAGCATAAACCCATGACTTGACAAAACGCCAAAGAAAATAATCCAGTGGAGTTATATTGCACGATCTTGGAGGCCAATTAATTGGACCATTTCTCGAAATAATGTTATCGCCGAATCTTTCTTTCAATAAATCAATTGTTACGGTAGCAGCTTCTGGGTCGATACCATTCAAATTTTGAAACAAATAATCATTGATCATCGATCTATAACGAGCACCATTCACTGTTACATTAGCTTCAGCACCGGTTTTAAAGAAATATGGACCGATGATGCATCCAGCTTGTTAAGCATACCATATAGTGCATTTTTCAGGATGCAGTGGAACCTGCAGAACCTCTTGAGGATTGTTTTCACTCCATATACGACAATTTGCTTGTTTACATAGCCGTTCAGCCAGAAATGAGCTTCATAACTAAACACAATTTCACGATAAGAAAGTGAGTCAACTTCAAGCTGTTCTAAAGCCCAATCAGCAAACAAACGATGCTTATTATGATCAAGTGGCTTTAGTTCTTGAACCAGTTGGATCTTGTATGGGTGTAAGATTTTTACGCAAAATTTTCCATGTCGTGGATGCACAGAGTACAACTTGTTGTGAACGTCGACGAATAGACAAATCTGGATCATCATTAACACTGTGACTTACAGCAGCGATATTTTCTTCTGTACGTACAATTCTTTGTCTTGTTGTTGTTGTTGCACCGATGTTATCCGAAATCTATCGATAGTTCGACGAATAAACTGCTCGGATGGACGATTATGTAAATCATAAATTTCGCGAAGTGCTCTATAAGTTTGGCCAATAGAATAATGATTTTGAAAATAAATTTCAACAATTTGTAAACGTTGTTGCGGCGTGAGTCTCTTCAGGATAATTTGTCAACGCTTACTGAACAGAAATGTCAAAACAACATGGTTTCTATTAGGAGTACAAATATGTTTCCGCCGTTTTATTGTAGATGGCGCGGCACGGAGTTTCGGTTAGCTTTCGCAGATGATAACCGGCTTAAAAAATAGTTTGGACATTCAAGAACAACATAGCCTATTAATATCATTGATTTTATATTGGTAACATATAATTTTTATAAGTTGAAAATGTCAAAATTTGAGCCAAGTAAGCTTCATTTGCAGGAAATATTAGTTTACTTCTTTAATTTAAAGAAATCTGCTGCTGAGGCGCATCAATTGCTCGTAGAAGCATATGGTGAGGGTGCTTTGAGTGAGATAACGTGTCGAGAGTGGTCTCAAAAGTTTAAAAACGGTGATTTCGACGTAGAAGACAAAGATCGCAGTGGAAGGCCAAAAATTTACGAGGATGCAGAATTGGAGGAAGATTCATCTGAAACACAAAAAGAACTTGCTCTAACATTAGAAGTCACTCAGCAAGCTTTCTTCTATAATAAATATTTAATTTGTGTTAAAAAAACGGCGGAAACTTATTTGTACTCCTAATACCTTCTGTCAAATCACAGTTATCTTTACCAAAAGTTATATCACTCTAAAAAAACACCCGATATTTCTTGAAGAAGTAATAAAGAAATATTCAACCGAGACTCACCGAATTGAGATTTTAATCATGATCGGTTACGGGAATAATCACAGAAGTCAAGTTGAAGTGAGGAACTTATTAAATCAGAGGTATCCTTAGTTGCCCAAAATTTCACAAAGTACCGTGTTTAAAATGTATACAAAATTCAGAGAACTTGGACATATCAAACCATTTTTTTTTGTTAGGTGTTTCAGGGGATCCAACGACAAGTATACATCAAATTGCTCATGAAAATAATGTAAGTCATACAACTGTCATAAGGTTTCTCCACAAAGAAAAGATTCATCCATATAAAATAACTATTGTAGAGGAGCTAACAGAAGACGATCCAGATCGTTGAACGCATTTCTGCGAAATAATGATGAATAAACAGAAGAGAAATGAAATAGCCGTTGGTACATTTTTTCTGATGAATCAATATTTACACTGAACGGGGAAGTAACCCGACAAAATTGTATATATTGGTCAGCGGAGAATCCTCATTGGATGTGTGAGAAGTATACGCAGTATCCCCTAAAGGTATCATAGGTGACCATATTATTGGTCCTATATTTATAGATGAGAATTTGACAGCCGAAAAATAATTGAGTTTGATTAAAGACGAAGTTGTTCCTGCGTTAGTCAACATATTTCCTAATGCAATAGATCCAAGCCTGCCGAATGAAAATGTCTGCTTCCAGTAGGATGAAGCCGAGCCTGCTATGCTCCAATGGCCAGAACTAACTTAAACGAAATCTTTTTTCATTTAATCAACTTTGAAGCCCTCGTCATCAATTATTTCAGGCTTCGTAAATATTAACTACTCACTGGAATTAAAACCTAACTGTTCATTAGAATTTGGCATGTTGAATTTTAATTTTAATCTAGATTGACCTTTCTTTCCTGATGTATTCTTGATAAGATCAAGATTCGTATCTTTTGCGTCCAATGAATTTGTTATCTTTAATCAACCGAGAAAAGAGGAAGCTACTCGTGTATTAATTACCTAATTGGTGCCCAGAATAAAAAATTATATCCTGTTTACCCTCATCTCGAACTGTTGATGATTACACTGGACATCAGCTGAAAACGTGTTTCACAACAGACAAGTTATCAGTTCGGTGAAAGAAGGCCTTCTAATAAATATAAGTTCCCGGAGTTGGAAGTTAAATAGCATATGGATGTGCAGCCCTAGTGTCGCGTGCGAATCTGGCAGCAGCTGGCATCATTCTCTTCAGTTGCGTGTTGCATCGACCGTGATGATATTTATAGAACAAGCACAAGTCGTCAACTCTCCTTCAATGTTCCAATAATTGCAAACTAGCTGTAAAAGCTGAATAGTCAATCAGTCGTACAACTCTTTTTCACATGGAATCCAAAAGTTGCAACGAATGCTTGGGTGCTGAGCTCCAAACATGAGAGCACTATTCGAGTCTTGGTCTGATCAGGTTTTATACAGTAGAAGACCCTGATCGGCAGAGAAATATTTTCTAGTCTTGAACATATATTCCAGTTTATTTGCAGCAGACTTCACAATGTCAGTCACCAACAGACCTAAGAGTTGATAGTCACGCCAAGAAAATGCGTAGAATCACCTGGTTTTCCATCATAAAGTCAGAAGTCACGAACTGAATTTTTCTGAAAAAAGTTGTTGTTTGGGTCTTGGAGGCATTGAATTGCACGATTTTCCGTTAACTTTATTCGTTTACCTTTTCGACATGGTTCAGAAAATGGATTTGATGACTACAAGGTGATACAAGCGTGCTATCATCCACGAAGCTCACAATGTGATTCTCGGTCATACTAAGAAGATCATTTATGTGGATCAGGAAGAGGGTGGTCTACAAAACTGAGCCTTGCGCCACTTCTGCTTTCACGTTAAAACCACAGAAGCCGACACCATCCACTACCTCTTGAATGATCCTTTAGGTGTGAGAACTTTTCATCCAATCAGTCCGCGCAGACTCTTGGAAAAACCATACGAAGATAGCTTATTCAGAAAAGCCTTATACCATCGAAATATGTCAACAGCAATTGATCTAGATTCTTCATAGCGCCCAATAGTCCTTATCTATCTCCTTTGCTCTCCAGATTTAAAACCATTTTGAGATTGAAAGTTGCTTCCATGGCTTTCGACAAAATGCATAGTATCGCTATTGGGAGGGTAGTTTGATGGAAAACACTTTCTCCCCTTCTTCGGTACAGGCTGCAGTCGAGCATGAATCAGAAAAAATTCCTTCCTTATATGAAATAGTGAACAACTTACATAGAGAAGGTGTAAGTTCTGGTCAACTTTTTGAATACAATGAGGAATTCCATCTGGTGCAGTTGGTTTCTTGGAATTGAGTCCACCAAGCACTCGACGAATGACCTGTGGTCTGAAATACATATCCCTCATTGTAGATTAAACAAACAGTTGGAATTGCTGGAGGTTCCCGACCAAACCTTTGTATAGTCGAGTTAGCAGAGAATGTCCACGCGAAGGGATTGAGCCTAAGCTTCTGGTTTAGTTTCTCTTCTATCAAGGGGGGAAAACTTAAATGAGAAAACTTGTTGCTAATTTTTCTGTGCCATCGATCAAAAATGGAGTGATTCACTAGGACGATCTATGAGCTTGTTGGATATTCTTCAATAAGATGCTTCTTTGGCTTCGTGTATGGTCTGATTACCTGTGTTTCTGTGATGAATGCAGTTGCCACGTGTTTCGTAAGAAGAATTCGACCTTCAGCGTCAGTAGGCTGTATCTTTCGCAGTTGTGGGCGTCTGCAGTCATTTCCAGTCATGGCTTTTTGTTTGAGGGTCGTTCGAATGTATTTGGAATAAAAGTGTTCATTTCAAAAAGGAGCGCATCTGTTACACTATCACCAATACTACACAAATTGCCGTGAGGGCATTGAATTTCTATTGAATTTTCCACGTGAATTTCCAATGGTTTGAATAGAAGATTCATCACTTTAGAAATAAGTTTTCTTTATTTTCCAGTTTAGTTCAAACGTAGATCGACCCATTTCGTTAATGTTAAATATTAGACTAGTTTTCTGTTGAAACACAAATGCCAGACTCGAAATAACCCACCCTTTATAAAAAATATATCGAATAAAAGTTTAATTTTCTGTTTCGCCATAGCAGGATCATTAACTAAAATTTCCCACGAGAACTTTGTGTGTCCCTCGAAAGGTAAAAAGCCCAAATTACATCCCATCCGGCAGTTTCATGTCGTGATGTGTTTTTAATTTTTAATTTTCGAATTTCGTCTCCGGTTAAAGAGAGGGTGCTTCCAACCCTTTGCCGTCGGCCTTGCGGCGTGCGAGAACCGTGGACGAAACGAAAATTCACGCCTCGGTTGGAACGAGCTGCGTTTGTTCGTCAGAGCGTTTTCTTTCGAGGTGTATGCAAATTGAAGAGCACCGGCGGGCTCGAAAAAGAGGGACCGAAAAATCTGGCCAATTCTTAATTTCCGAGAATGTCAGAGATTAAAAGGGCCCTGTAATTCGTTTCTCTGGGCATACGTAGGGTACCGTAATAGCCTCATTTCGGGTTTCAGACGGCAGGAAATTTGCTAAAACGTATCCGCTTCGACTTTGCGTCAAAAGACGAACTCATAAAAATGTTAAAATTCAGTTATGAGCATTTACAAACTTGTGTCGGTAAATGCATCAGAAACATGAACGATGCTTTTTTTTAACAGGATGTTGAATTTATTAGAATCGAACATTGGAAAAAGTTAAGAAATAAAGAATTTTTTGAATTTCCACATAAACTATGGACCATCTAGTGTTTGCATTTTGTAGTAGTGGTTATTTCGAGTAGCCAAACACTTCAGTCATTCGTGTTTCGACAGAAAGTTAGTTTAATAGTTGACACTAACAAAATGGGTCGATTACTTTCCAAAGTGGTGACTCTTCTATCCAAACGGTTAGAAATTTACGTCGAAAATTCATTAAAAATGAAATTTTTATGAATTTTTTCAAGAGGTGAAGCTCAGAGAATGAAATTCAAGGAAATACCAATTTAATAAATGTCGACTATTGTCGACGTCATCATCAAGGCTCTGAAAAAAACGAACATTGTATAACGTATCTACGAATAGTAATTTCAAAAAAAATATTTGTTGACATATCGGGTGTTTTTTTAGAGTGATAGAACTTTAAATTGAAATAAAACACATTCAAATTGAGATTGAAGCCAATTTTTTTTTTTTTTTTGAATGATTATTTTATGACATTTATGTTTTAAAACTAATTTCCGGCATATGTCAACCACAACTAGCTCTGAGGAACCACATTCGATTAGACCAATTTTGAACAACTTTTTAGAGTAATTCAGACCTTATTTCATCAATAACACGAGTTATGTTGGCGTCCAAAGCATCTATTTTTTCTGGTTTATCAGCATAAACCAACGACTTGACATAACCCCAATGAAAATAATCCAGTGGAGTTATGTCGCATGATGCTGGAGGCCAATTAATTGGACCATTTCTCCAAATAATATTATCGCCAAATCTTTCTTTCAATAAATCAATTATTTCGGTAGCAACATGAGGTGTAGCACCATCTTGTTGGAACCAAAACACTTCTGGGTCGATGCCATTCAAATTTTGGAACAAATAATCATTGATCATCGATCTGTAACGAGCACCATTCACTGTTACATTAGCTCCAGAATCATTCTTAAAGAAATATGGACCGATAATGCCTCCAACGTGTAAAGCACACCACATAGTGCATTTTTCAGGATGCAATGGAACCTGCAGAACTTCATGAGGATGATTTTCACTCCATATACGGCAATTTTGCTTGTTTACGTAGCTGTTCAACCAGAAATTTGCTTCATCACTAAACACATTTTTACGATGAAAAAGTGGATCAACTTCAAGCTATTCTAGGGCCCAATCAACAACCGAACGACGCTTGTTATGGTCAAGTGGCTTTAGTTCTTGAACCAGTTAGATCTTGTATGGATGTAGACCAAGATCTTTATGCAAAATTCACCATGTGGTAGATGCACAGAATCCAACTTGTTGTGAACTTTGACGAATAGACAAATCTGGATCAACATTGACACTATAACTTACAGCAGCGATATTTTCTTCAGTACGTACAGTTCTTTGTCTTGTTGTTGTTGTTTTTGCTTCGAGAAAAGAAAATGTTGTCCGAAATCTACCGATAGTTCGACGAATAAGTTGCTCTGATGGACGATTATGTAAACGATAAATTTCATGAAGTGCTCTATAAGTTTGGCGAATAGAACACTGATTTTGAAAATATATTTAAAACAATTTGTTAACGTTGTGGCAGCGTGAGTCTTTCCATGACAATTTGTCAATGCTTACTGAACAGAAATGTCAAAACAACATGGCTTCTACCTTCTGTCAAATCACAGTTATTTCTATCGAAAGTTCTATCACCTAAAAAAAACACCGGATATAAAGAAAAGAATTTATACACGAAAATCTTAACCTATATTTGGTGGAGGTACTCAAATTCATTGAAGGTTCCGGTTATCAGATATATGAAATAAAAGAGATATAGGTATCATTCAATTAGGATTAGAAACATTCCAGCTCAGAGACCGATGAATGATTTTGTTGATATTGGGAGTGAAATATGTGCAGCTGAAGGGTTTATCTGTTAAACTTAACATAATGTCAAGGCATTCGATGTGTTCACCTATATTTTTGAATTAGATATCAAATTGAAGTATGCATGGTTGAGGTTATCGATGTCCGATTTTTGATTAACACCTTTGGGATTTTCCTTATTTATTTCCAGCCATATTATACTCTATTTGAATATTCAGTATTCATTTACCAATAAGCTTTCTGAATTGTTAAAGGTAAGTAAATACTTTTGTTGATTGATGTTATATTTTATTTAATACGATTGAGTACTGACGAAGCAAAGTCTCTCTTGAAACTTTTTACTAATGTTTTTACATATCTTGAGATTTTCTTAAAAGCATTTTAGTTAGATATTCAATAATATTGAATATTCTAAGTAAGATAGTTTTATGATGAAATTCTTAAGATTATGTTGAACATTTTCGAAAGATATTTATTTTCATAAGAGTTTTGTCTACTCAAAATATTCAATTTATAAAATTTTTGTTAACAAGTTATATTTATTGGATTTTGTTATATTATTTGGTTGTCGTATAATGAATATTTATATTATATGTCTTGATATAAGTGGTACTTATATGACATTCATTTAATTCCTGAAGTTAAAATATTAAATATATTTTTTTGAAATTAAATACGTAGAATATATTTGTAAATATTAAAATATTTAAATAACCTTTCATAATCCCAGAACATAGTTGGCGTGCAAGCATAGGTGAATACAGTAGTCAATTGAGTGAATCCACATGGCAATAGAAACATGTAACAATGATCTTGGAGGTACCAACAATAATCCTTTGGACGGAAATTCTCCATTCACATACCTATAATCTAATTAGATTATTATAATCTCAGCGCATAATATCGTTGTTCAGGAATGTCTTGTTGCGACATTCTGAAGACACAGAAGTTATGGGGTCCGTTACTTAACTACCTTTTCATCAAAATATTTATATCTAATAATACAGTAGTTCAGGAATGGCTTGCTGCGGCATTTTGAAGACACATTGTTGTTGTGTCAGTATCTAATCGTGGATCCACATTTAATTCACTCTAAACACTCTGAATTCACAAAGAACCTTTGTTTACCATTTCTGGATTCAAATAAATGAAATGAAGTTAAAGACGCTTATATGTAAGAAATATGTTAAATGGTCAATTGATATTGAAGTAAACAGATCGTTCCTAGCTAGAGCTGGAGTAAAATCCACCCATGAATAAAGAATACATGATACAAATAACACTCACGTTGACCTCAGGTAAATCAATAGAATTACTTCACATGTTGGGGTAGCTCTATCGACTTTCCTTTGTGTCTATCCTTAACTTTTAATGAACAATGGACAATGGCGTTCTATTTCTAATAAAGGAAAACTGGACTCTCTCAAGTTGCCGAAGAACAACAACAACTCTGGAGAGAACAGAGGCTCGGGGTTGTGTTTACACATGTGCGCAAGTCTATGAAGTGTCCATAGACTCTTACTCCTGACAGTGACAAGTAGACATAAAATTCCCTAGGTGGTTCTTCCCGCCTAATTTTCTTCACTAGTCTTTTCTCAACTTGTTTTATCATCATCTTCGTTCGTATAGACTTATTTAGACAGTAATAACATACTGCAATTCAGAGTATCAAATCCACTCCAAAGCAGTTTCGAATACTCCTTGATTTATGTTATCCTTGTGATATTCGGGGACTCCTCAAAGTATCAGCATTTCATGGGTGAAACGCCACAATCCTCTCCAACTCTCTCTCCATCCGAAGAAACTAAGCGCATAACCCTTCTAGGAAGCAATCACGCCATACTGCCGCGGATATGGATATGGATATTAGAGTTGCCATCAGGTGGCCAAGTTGGCGGTCGAATGGATTAACTAAGTTCCCGATAATGACCGTTTGGAGCCGGCCTCGTTAAGAAGGGATGTTACATCGCCCACGTAGGTATTAAGGGTTCGCATATAGGATGATTGTGGAACTCAACCCGTCGTCGATATCCCTATCCCGTTTTTGTTGACAGAAGTTGCCGATATCTAGGGAAATTAGTCCGGTATGTTGGTGACTCCGTTTGCTACGTGTTAGGTGAGTAGTTTGGCGGACTGCCGGGTAGTTTTGAAACTGTAAGTTTTGCCTTTCGTTCCGAGTATTATTCCTAAATTAATTTGCAGGGTGATGATTGAATTCAGACCATAAGTCGCCTCATGGTCAACATATTATTGGTAGCTCATGTTTGAAGTAATTTATTGTGATTTAAACCTAAAACTTCCAGTGAAAAATTATACGGAATGAATGGATTTTGGGCGCTCTGAAAAAATACAAAACAAAATCTATCCATAATTCAAAAATAAATCGAAATGTGAGTCAATACTAGGTTAAAGTAATTAAAATAACATTAAATTCAGAATAATATCTTCTAACATCTACAACATACGACGGTGGTTCAAATGTGATCGAGACAAATACTCTAACACGTTTATTTATTATCGAAAGATCAACAGAAAATCACATTTTTTCTAGGTAATTCCCCTCACTATTTACACATTTTGTTTACCTCTCCGGAAGTTTTTTGATGCCGGTATAGAAAAATTCCTTGGGCAACTCGGACAGCTATGTGCGCACGAACCTCTCTACCTCGTCGTCGGTGTTGAACTTTTGACCTCCGAGGGCCTCTTCTCGTGATCCAAACATGTTATCTGTGTTCAACGTGTAAACAAAGTGCAGGAGTTCACTGCTACTTTAAACGCTTATAACATTTAACCTGAGCTGAATCTCGAAAAATGGCATAGGAGAAATGTATTCTAGTTTATGAGAGAAGTCTGTGGAATCACCCTGTATACTGGATAAAATTATAGTCCATCTACAACAATCGAATCATGTAAATCAATCGGAGAAACTCCCTCATATTCTTAACCCTCGATCTGAACTCCAGAATCCGGAAACGGAATACATCGAAACACCATCTCGGTTCGAGGGGATATCCTGAGGGGGGCTCGGCAATTATCGGAGATTAATGGCGTTCCCCCTTTTTTTGCCAACGAATCCTTGATCGCTATCTGGGGCCGGAAGCATCAGAATGCAGATCTCGCTTAAACATCCGACTAACTCGATTTTTAATTACGATAGTCCCCGCGTAATTGATGGGCTCGAGAGAGGGGTCCCTGTTCGGTTTGCAAATGAGAAATAGATCGGAGATGGTGGGGGATTAATCCTTTTTTTTTCGAGCGACCATGTTCGCGAACGTGATTCGGGAGATACTTATCTGCGAAGGAAATTATTCTGCGTATGGATTTTTATCCATTGCGTATTATACAGGATGTTACAAAAAAGGTGACCCCTCAATAGGATAGGTAGGAAACTAAAAATAATTGGGGTTTGCTCAGAACAAAATTTTCGTAACGCCATCTCTCTTCAATATGAAGGGCGTTTAAGAAAAAAAAGTATACACTTTTTTTACGATTTTCCCTAAACTATACTGGCAACATTGTAATGAAATCAGATACGAATATGTTTTGGAAGCTGATACATCCAATGAATTTGTTTTTATATCTGACTCTCACTAGCTACACGGTTCATACCAAAAAGTACTAAACACAACTTTTTTAAGGTCAGATTTATCAATCAAAATTTCAAGTGAACTTAAACATCATTGATTTTTACACCAAAAAGATACTACTGGTGAAACTCGATATTGTGTGGCGCTTTCGGAGTATTTTATTTGAAAATTATGAAGTAATAACCTATGCTAATATAAAGTAAGGATGAAGTTATTGTGAAATAGAAAGGCCTTTTACTTGATAGAAGAAATATAACAAAATTTGAATATTAAAACAAATTGAAATATGTTCATCTTCTACAATTTTAATTTCAAAAAAATTTTTATTCAAAAACTTTTAGAAATAAATTTATGTCTAACGAGCACCACTTACATTTAATAGACGTATATAATCAAAACTCAATATATAATGTCAAATGGAATAAAGAACCCAACAGATATACGAAAGTAATTAAAATTAATAAATAAATATTTAAAGAAGACAAAATTTTGTTTCTGGTCTTACCTTTAAGAACACCAATTGCCTTCTATTTTATTTTATATATAATATATAATTATATTTTGGCTTCAATAAATCTCATTATAGAATGTCAATGAATTTAAATAAACCTTAAAATAACTCACACTGTTCTTTGATTTTGTTAGAACATAGATCAATCTTGAATTATATAGTTGATCTTAAGTCTTTTAACACGTGAGAGATATAGGTTATGTTTTTGATTTTGATATTTGGAATATTAAAAGAGGACTGAAGACGGGATTGTCTAGAATTATATTTGTTTTTTGAAGATATAGTGCACATTTTTTTAGAGATTTTTGAAATAATTTATTCGAATTTCAAATAAATTATATTCTTTGAGAAGTCCTTTAAGTGTGTTCATGTTTTCAAAAGGCAATTGGTGTTCTTAAAGGTAAGACCAGAAACAAAATTTTGTCTCCTTTAAATATTCATTTATTAATTTTAATTACTTTCTTATAGCTGTTGAGTTATTTATTCCATTTGACATTATATATTGAGTTTTGATTATATACGTCGATTAAATGTAAGCGGTGCTTGTTAGACATAAATTTATTTCTAAAAGTTTTTTGAATAAAAATTTTTTTGAAATTAAAATTGTAGAAGATAAACACATTTCAATTTATTTTTATATTCAAATTTTGTTATATTTCTTCTATCAAGTAAAAGGCCTTTCTATTTTATTTTATATATAATATATAATTATATTTTGGCTTCAATAAATCTCATTATAGAATGTCAATGAATTTAAATAAACCTTAAAATAACTCACACTGTTCTTTGATTTTGTTAGAACATGGATCAATCTTGAATTATATAGTTGATCTGTATTTCGAAGCTTAAGTCTTTTAACACGTGAGAGATATAGGTTATGTTTTTAATTTTGATATTTGGAATATTAAAAGAGGACTGAAGACGGGATTGTCTAGAATTATATTTGTTTTTTGAAGATATAGTGCACTTTTTTTTAGAGATTTTTGAAATAATTTATTCGAATATTCAAATATATTAAATATTTCAAATAAATTATATTCTTTGAGAAGTCCTTTAAGTGTGTTCATGTTTTTAAGAGGCAATTGGTGTTCTTAAAGGTAAGACCAGAAACAAAATTTTGTCTCCTTCAAATATTTATTTATTAATTTGAATTATTTTCGTATATCTGTTGGGTTATTTATTCCATTTGACATTATATATTGAGTTTTGATTATATACGTCTATTAAATGTAAGCGGTGCTTGTTAGACATAAATTTATTTCTAAAAGTTTTTTGAATAAAAATTTTTTTGAAATTAAAATTGTAGAAGATGAACATATTTCAATTTGTTTTAATATTCAAATTATGAAGTTATTGATTGAACAAAAAATCACACGAAGAAGATTAAAATAAAGACTAAAAAAATAAAATAAAATTCGATTAGAGTATATGTTCAAAATGTTTTCCTTTTTCACACATCTTCTAAATGGTTGGGGATCAGCTATGAGGTCAAAAAAGTGACATTGAATTGTCTTCCAACTCTTAGCTAGAATTTACCTCTGTAGATTAGACTTTTTTTTTAAGATAGGACCAAAGTGTGTAGTCCAAAGGATTAAAATCGCATGACCGAGGAGGCCACTGCATCAATTTGGAAGATGGTTACTCAACTAATTACGACACCTTCTACCAGAGTGCGGTGCAGCTCCATCGTGCATAAAAGTAGAGATTCGTTTTGTGTTAAATCTTCTAATATCTCGAATAAGTAATTGTTCAAAAAATTCAGGTATATATCCTCATTTAAATTTTCAGGTAGAATGTGATAACCTATGAACTTGTTATCTTAAGTTGCTGCCCAAACATCAACATGAAATGAGTGTTGGTAATGTGATATCCTTTTGACTTTTGTTCTTGTTCTTCTTGGCCTACCAGAATTAAATTTTTTTTTGTCTTACATTCCCAGGTTTCTCGAAAACGTCGATGGCTCTAAATGTACTTTTTCTCGGTAAGTTTCTTCGAGAAAACTTTTCTGCATAACGCGTAACAGCTGCTTTTGAATTTCCTGAATATTCGCCTAAGGTTAATAACATGCCGGTGTGAATTCTACCAGGCTTCCATATTGGAATGTGAGCATGGCTTTTCATCAAGTGACAACTCAGCAGTCTCCACAGTCCACCCTTAGAGGTAGAAAGTGTGATAAGGATTACGCAAATCATCGCGCGATGCGAGAACCCCTTCGAAGAGATGAACCCACCACCTTCCAGTTTGGGACTCGGCTCGAAAGCTAAAACCGTCTGACTGGTAGCAGAGAAGCACTATCTAACCTCTACTGGCTCTGCAGGTCAGTACCCGAGTTGGCTTGTGGCGCAACTCATCTTCCGAAAGGAATTTTTATCCAAGCACCCGAACGCAGTCCCATGAACTAAGATAATCCCAAGATTGATGACGTCAATTGATCCTGGTACTGTCAACAAGGCCTGTACGTCATGACCCACTGAACCCATGTGAGATCTTTTGATTGATCCTGACGTCAAGAACTAACAGCTAAGCCATTTCTTCGAGATCCACAAACCCTAAAAAGTTACGCATTGATCCGGGACCAGGAAAAGGCCGGTCGAACCGTCAAGCTAAACCCCGAATCATTCCATGAGAATATCCCGAACATGTGGGTCTGCGAACAGATAAATGAAATACCTCCCTAGTCAAGCATGCGGACTTTCAACCACTGCCCCCTCGAGTCCAACACCAATGGGGTGGCCAGGAGGTACAAGGAACACCTGAGGGCAGTCCATCCCCCAACTTCCAACACACGGGTCCAGTGACTGGTGCAAGTGACCTTGCTTTAGGCATCAAGACTTAATCCTCCATTTCACCTGGATGAAAATAGGATCCTAGTCAAGACAAGCGCCCCCAACGCGTCAAGCTGCATTGTCATGGGGGCGAGACTCGAGGGAACAGTGGTTGAAAGTCTGCATGCTATATTAGAATGCGAAGACTTCTTAACTACTTATTAAGAAGTCTTCGTATTGAAAACATGTACCGCATACCACATATTACATATCGCATACCTGCTACAAAAGATCGCTAATTAAATCGCAGATAGCCGTCTTTATTTTGCTGGGTGATAATTCCGTATTTTTTTTTATTATTGATAGAGACACTTCAGACATAACCCGCTTTAGACGCATTTCCAATTTTTCTGCAAGGGTTATCCCTCATTCCTAGATGATAGATCTACCCAGGATCAAAGATGAGTTTTCTGATGGCATCCCAACACTATTATCTATGTTAATACAGTCTATTTGATCTCTACTTAATGAACTATCGTTTTTCTTACAACCCTAATAGACCATTCGTAGATGTGCGTATGTGCAGAGCGATGTCAAGAATAGCCTCCTTATATCGTCTCCAGCTGCAAATAAGCAAAGATCGATTTGTCAATCATTCGATACCCCCCAGTAAAATCTACATTAACGATCCCAATTAGTCGCCATTGTGAAGATAAATGGGGCTCGACAACGCAGCTATATAACCTCAGTCGATCGGATTCGCCTCAAAACTAATTATTCGCACAGACCATTATTCCTTCCCGATGACCCGTCTGGAAGCAGTCCTTGAAAGATTATCATTCAAATAGATGTCCATCCCAGAGGAACAAGGAAGTCTTAGCGCTGTTCGGTTACGGATTAGTCGATTTTCTGGCGAGAAGACCTTCACCGATATTTGGTGATTAAGTTGACGAGGATTCATAGTGGATTGAACATAAATTATTATCAGCAGGGTCAGAAATACTAAGGGGCGACTAGGGCTCCGGAAAAAAAGCGATTTGCGAAATTTTGTCATGGAGCGATTGACGAATTGGGAACGATGTCTTGACGCAAGTCCCGTTTATTTTTAAAATTTTCATTCTTATACAGAGGAAAGAGTTCGAGAGGACGGGATACAGCCAGCATGCACCTACAACTGCACTTCCGCTAACCAGTACAGAACCTGCAGTTACAAGGGGTAAAAATTTGAATGGAGAGCAAGGTGGGTAACGTAGTATACCAGAGATCTCCTTGAAGAGGGGATCTAACATAACTCGAGTCGACCGGAAAAGTTACTATCAAATGGATTTTATCTCGGTATGGTCAAGGTCCTGGAAAGCTGAGATATTACTAAAGAACAAACCAAACACTACCTGAAGGGTCACACAAACTAATCCTGGGAATATCACAATATCTCGGAACTATGATCTAGCAATCACTCACACATTATCACAATGGCATTGGGCATCCGGAGCTATTTACTGTCTCTATACGATACGTTGTTCTCTATCAGGACTACTCACTGATTTACCCTAAAGAACGCCACCAGTTCACAAGGAATACAGTTTCTCAAAATAAGCGGGCGCGTGCATATGACAAACATGTAACACAAACTGACTAGAACATTATAAAATAGATACAGTACCCCATCACCTGAGCGTGTGAATGAACGTTACAAACAAAGAAATAGGTCAAAGAGGATCTTACAAGAGTACATGCATATCAGTTACGTATCAGGTACTGCGAATACCATGAGCAGCACAAATAAAGAACAACTATTAATAAATACAACAAACAACAACCAGACACCGAGAGAAAGTATTCAATATGAATAGATAACCTGTGAGGATAGTGCCACTTTAGTTATATATAAAGGAATGCATTTTAGTGAACCAATCAGTCGAATTGATATCACCGAATACAAGAAAGGAAAGCGATTCGAAGTACAATTAACGAGCGTGCAATAACTCAGAATCTTACATAGGAATTAAGGAGATATCTATGAAATGACATTAACCATGTTGAAGAAGATTTTTCTGTGCATTGAGGTACCATTATGTAGCATGCTCACCAAATGTCTAAAACAGGGGCACTTTCCGGATCAGTTGAAGAAGGCTAAAATAGTACCTGTCCATAAAAGAAAAGATATAGAATTACCAGAAAACTATAGCCTAGTATCGATACTTCCTGTGTTCTCAAAATTGTTTGAGATAATAATAAAAATAGATTACTCAGTTTCTTCAAACATCACAAAATTTTCTGCAAACAACAGCATGGGTTCTTGATAGGTAAATCAGTGGAGACGGCACTGAAGGAGGTGCTTAAAAATATAGGAGAAGCTTTTGATGCGGAACAAAAATCTAGTTTACAGGAATGTGACTTATCTAAGGCTTCACACTCTGTTCTTTTGAGCAAGCTTGAATACTATGGAATCAGGGGTGAGGCTCTTGACCTGATGAAAAGTTATCTGACAAACAGGATGCAGAAAACAAGCTTGGGAGGCAGGTCTTCTTCTTGGGAGACTGTGAGTCTTGGTGTACCGCAGGGTTCTGAGTTGGGCCCCCTCTTGTTTGTGATATACATGAATGATTTGCCAGCTAATGTGAAATCAGATCAAATCGTCCTCTCCGCTGTTGACACTTCTATTCTGAATAAAGGGATAGACAACCAGGAATTGGAATAGAAAGACGAGAAGACACTAAAGGAAGGCCAGGTATGGTTCAGTGCGAACAAAATGATGATGGACAGTAATAAAACAAAGAGACTACTGTTTGAACCAAAGATGTCTTCGCACAATCACATGAGGCTACTTGGAGTCTTTTTGCAATCAAATCTCAAGTTTTCTATCCACATTGATGAAATGATTCCTAAGTGGTCAAGAGCTACCTATGCAGTTAGGAGAATGAAGCAAACATCGGGAGTTGAAGCAGCCAAGATTACTTACTTCAGCTAATTTCATTGTGACCTTAACTTTGGCATTCTTTTCTGGGGGACTTGTCTGAAAGTAGGAAAGTATTCATAAAACAGAGGCAGGTACTGAGAATACTATGTGGCGTAAGTAGTAGATATAGCTGTATATAGCAATTCCCCAGAGAAAAAATTCTTACCTTGACGTCCATTCTGTGTAATGTACATCCATGATAATAAGAACATACTATTGAAAAACAACTTTAATCACAACCAATATAATAGAAACAAAAACAACTGCATCATATCAAACCATCGTATAGAAGTACCACAGTTAAATGTAAGTCATCTAGCTATGAAAATTTTCAACAAACTGCCGTCCAGAATGGAGGAATTAAATCAAATAAAGTTCAAGAATGAAATTAAATGTCTCCTAATGAATAAAGCATACTACTCAACACAAGAATACCTGAATGATACTTATTAAAAAAATATATTTTTATGAAAAACGTTGTCTGGCCAAATTAAATTATTTATTGTTTGTTTGACTAATGTTTTGTTTTATCTTGTTTTATATATTTTATATATATTTATGTGTCTTTTTAGACAAAATTGTACCTAACTCCCCATGGGTTAAAATTTATTCATATTCTGTGATATGTACTGTATTGGGGATGAATAATTATAATTATTATTATTATTATTAACTGAAAATCCTACTCATATATAAGATCTACATAAGTTCTAACACCTAATTAGTTCAAATGATGAAGACATGGTGTGATGGAAGAAGTGCTGTTTATTAATTAGAAGGTTGTCGGAATTGAATCTTATTTTTTTAAATGAGTTTTCATCAAGTATAGACCGAATCTATTTAATAATAATCAAAAACAACTTGGTTTTATGTGAAATCCACAACTTTGCGTTACTTGGTATTTCTTCACATTCATTAATTTTGAGTATTCAGTAATTTCCAGGAATTTGTTTTGATAATTTATCATTTATTTCACTTCAAATAACATACATAAATATTAATTCCATTTAGTTTTATCACACAGGACGTTTCAGACTTGAAAATTGAGTGTATTTCCCATACTCCAGGAGAAAAATTCAGGAAAGTGCGATGCATTAAGGCAAAAATTGAATTTTCGTTCCGCGCTACAAGGTGAAAAATCTAAGCAAAGTAGATTTGAATCGAAGGTCTTGAACGTAAGTAAGCTTTCGAATGAAGAGTGCTTTCCTATGTTCTGAAAATTTCCGTGAAATCTTTTGACTTTTATCACGTTTTTCTGTTAATGCAAGTAGTATTTGAGATGACTTCGAAGTGAACATTTTTTTTCTGCTTAAGGAACTTCTTTTTATTTAGTTTTCACTTCTCGAATATGTAAGACCCTTTTTCATTGGTGATAATTTACATTTTGTTTTTTTTTTACTTACGAAAATTGTGTTCTCTTATCCTGATACTCCTTGATCATCTACAGTGTGGAAACTACTTAGGAAATTAAATTATTTGTGTCTTTATGTTAGAAAATCATGATAAACATTGGGACATGTTAACTTTTGAATTTAATAGTGGGCTTTTCATACATAAATTTAAATATACAGGGTGATTCGCGCAAGTCCAGCTTAGTCCGTCCTCTTTATTTCATTATTGATGGAACACCCTGTATATTTTTATATGTTGTAAAGCTTCTTACTAACCTCAATATTTTTCAGTGATGATAGTCCAGGACTGTAAAACTGACTGAATTAAATCATCTTTATTTCGTGCTACTGCTCGTTCAACTTCAATCTTCATTGGTCCCCATATGTTTTCAATGAGACTAAGATCTGGTGAATCTGCTGGTCATGAAATGGTTGTCATTTGGTCTTATTGGATACAAACTTTAATAAAGCTTTCCTTCGTTCCTTTTGTAAAGGTGTGATTATAAAATTTTTTGGTTTCCTTGATATGTAGCCTTATATTTTCAGTGACATACGAACAGTTTGTGGACATAATTTTATATTTCGTTGATTTCCCAATCGGTTAGCCAATTTGCGAAACCTCAGGCGCCGATTATGTGGTCCTAAGCTCAACAAAGGGTTTAAATGGTTTCCTTTAATCTTACGCGGTCTTCTTGAAACAGGTCTATGCCTCATATCAATGCCATTTTTCATCCTCTCTATTATCTTATATACAGCATTTTTCCCAGTTCAGTTAATTGCATTAATTTTTTAACGTTTCGAAAACCTTTTCGTCACAAATATTCTTCCTGTTTCCTTTTTTCTAGTTGCAAGTGTATACCTGTTGAAAGTCAACAATGTTGTCAAATAGTGTTGCCATGCAACTTTGGCCATAACCGTCTATCTGCACAACCTATTTTATACATTACTTTTGTGTTAGAATGTTACAAAAAAAAATATATTAAAATTATGATTAATAATAATGTCTGGATAATTTCTAGATGAACTGTACATTAAAAATAATGAAGATAAATCAAACAAATATAATAAAACAGGAGTCTATAAGTTGAATTGCAAGGATTGGTCGGACCGGTGTCGTTCAAGAAGAGAATCCACGAACATTAAAAAAGTTACACTTCTAAGTCCACATATTCAACATACGCCAAACATCTGATAGAATATGAACATAATTTCAATAACGAATACTAAATTATCCATATCGAGAATAGAGAGTCAATATTCACATTCTTAGAATCACTTGAAATAAACCGAAATACTTCATCTTTTGTTTGGAAATACCAGCGACAACCCTAATAACTTTCATTGCCATTGTCGGTTTTTCTTTCAACCTAATTGGGAATACCCAAATAATTGTGGCGAAAGAATCGTCGTTGACAAATAAAAAGTTTTATTTACCAATCGTTGAAAATGAATTTCCATCAAGTAAAGATCAAATCCATCAAATATTTGTATACAGATGAATTTAAGAACTCTGCTCAATGGAGCGGCGAAAAAATGTACGTCGAACGAATGGAAAACAGTTCACATTGTATTGCAATCGTCACTAAGGACATTTTCCAATGTTTCCAAATAAACTTTTCTCCCTCAATAATCCAATTCTTTCAAATTCGCGTTACATTTCATTGTTGAACTTCCATCGAATAATTTCCAATTATTTCAGAATTCCGTCGATGACAAGTTTTCAATATTTATTCATTTGACATCGTCAGATTGGTTCCGTTAATTCAAATCCTGGATTAAGATTTCTTTTTGAAGTCATTTCCACGATCCAGATTCGGTTAAATGCCACCAGCTAGTCGTTAAAAACTTATTTACGGCCCGTTTGTATTCGAGAAAAACCGAATTAATTTCACTTCGTCGAAATCAAAACTTGAGGAAAATAAATCTGTTCAGTCTGCCCCTTTACGATTCGAGATTCTTGGGTATTTCTCAGGAATTTTTATACAGGACAATTTTGCAGGTGGAAAACTTCGAAAAAGTTTAAGATTTTGCATGAATGTTCAATATTTTGTGCTTAGAATTTATCCCTTGGCTTCAAAGTGTTACACCAAGAATCACTTCAGTTAAAGCATGATATGATTTTCACTAATATACTTTTTTCAATATAAATGTTTTTTTTAAATGATATGTAATGTAAAATTCCCGCTTAAATGTGTGCCGACAGCTCAGTGGTAGACAATGAAACCGAAATCGCTAACCCACCACAGAGAAGGCTATGGTAAAAAGATAAAAAGGAGTAAACTAAAATGCTCTAACTTGCGCTAGCGATTTTGTCCGTCCACACATGCAACATCCTACTTTGTAAAATACCTCAAATGCAAATGCAAATGATAAATAAAACTTGTCTTTCCTGTATTAATCCAAAACTGTCAACCTGATAGTGAAAACGCAATATCTTACTCCCTATCTATTTATTTCAACTTCACAATTAAAATAGTGACTTTTATTTACAATATAATACAGTTTTACAGTTTGCTTGAGGTCCGAGATTTACGTAAGGACTTATCTTTGAGGTGGTTCTGGAATATTCTTTTCCAAGGTGTCGGAGAAATAGTGCTTTCTGCAAGGATAGTTACTTTTCTTTATATTATTCTTAGGTCTTCAGTTTCAATTCATTCCAAATGACTAGTAGAGCATCCAGAACTAAAATGGTTCGGTAATAAGATACTCTAAATCCGGCACAAGGGAGATTGTCTGGTATTAAGAGAATCCAAGCAAAATAGCACTCCAGCAAGATTGTTCAGTTCCAAGATCCTCCGGTACTAAGACGCCTTCTGATTACACGTCTTATAAGAAACAATAAACATTCATAATTCCACGATTTTCATGGATTAGGTACGTTAATTCGATCAAAATACCACTAAATGTGTCTTCGTATAATCTCACAATACGAAATAAATAGAATTTTTGATTGTCTCGGTCTTTACTTGTTTCCTTTGATGTAAAAAACTTATTTCCTAGTATACCGTTCAGTGAACCATAAAATTAGTTGATGATTTATTACTCCAAAAACGAACTAATCTTGTTGTAAAACAGAAATATGAGACGCCTTAAATATTTGCCTAGATCTAGAAAACGGTCATTCCTTTCCCACAATAGATAATCTTAAAATTTTACATGTAGAATCAAAAGGGAAGAAACTCGATTATCTAGAATCTGTTGAAATTTTCAAATGAG
Source organism: Megalocaria dilatata (assembly GCA_034642435.1). NCBI lineage: Eukaryota > Metazoa > Arthropoda > Insecta > Coleoptera > Coccinellidae > Megalocaria > Megalocaria dilatata. The sequence goes on along the minus strand of CM067862.1, from coordinate 25,508,165 downwards.
TTCACAATAACAATAATGTAAAAATAATGAATGACTGTGTAAATCGAAAATATTAGAGATATTCAAAAAGTAACATCTGTTTAAAACCTTTTTCAACGAACATAAAATGAATTTAATGAAAAGTAAACAAAAATTCAACTTTTGCCACTCATTCTTCAGAAAACACTAATTCCTTTCGACAAAAGAAAATCTTAAAAAAAATTTCACATATAGATTCAAATCAAAAGAAACTTGCTTATTGAAATTTTCAAATTCGTTCACAATTAAAATAATTTAAAAAATAATGAGTGACTGTATGGAGCTATGTGAATCCAAATATTTGAGATGTACAACAAAATAACCTAAAAATAATGAATGACTGTACGGAGCTATGTAACCCCAAAAATTATTGGAGATATTTAAATGGGTATCATCTGTTTAACAACGTTCTTTGTCGATTGCCGACATTCCGATATCTGTGAGAAGGCCCCTCTTTTATAACCCGGTTTTTTATCACGTTCCTCTTTTAAACCTCTGTACCACTATTAGGTGTTATCTAGAATCTATTGAAATATTCAAAATATTTATCATTTTTGTTTAAATACCTCTGTACCACTGTTAGGTCTTCAGTTTTCTGATGATGGGATAGTTCATTTCCCGAAACTCGAGTCACAAGAAAATGTGTAATATATATTTTTATTGGTAGTAAAACATAGTAATTTCTACAATTTGTTTTAATCAATTTCTTAGATTTAAAAATCACCAAAATTAATAATAGACATGACTTTTCCATATACAGAAAACCTACACATACAGATGGTAAGATTCATTATACTTCAAACCATTCATTTTCACAAAAATTGTCAGCTTATAATAGTATGCTTTATAGATTGGTTAACATACCCATGACGAAAGAAACTTTTGACAAAGATTATAAAACCATTAAACAAATAGCTTTCAATAATGATTTCAATCCGTTAATTGTAGACAATTTACTTGATAAAATAAATTACAAGAAAGCAATATCACTTGTATATCCAAAATTTCAAAATTCAAACGAAACCAAATTTATTTCATTAACTTACATAGGCCAAAAGTCTGAAAAGATGGCTAGATATTTAAAGAAAAAAGAAAAAGATAACATCTTTTTCAAAACTATTAATTCTTTAGGCAGCTTAATGAAAAATAATAAAGACGTCATTCCTAAAAACAAAAATCAGGACTCTACAAGTTAACATGTAGTGATTGCCCATGTGTATATGTGGGACAGACAGGCCGTTCATTCCAAACAAGGATACGAGAACATGAAAAACGTTATATTAATAATAAACCGAATTCAACTTATTCCAACCATTTGTTAGAGACTGGCCATAATTTTAATATAAACTATGAAATATTACATATCGAAAACAAAAGTCAGAAACTAAATCTGTTAGAAACTTTAGAGATCAATAGATATAATAAAAGACAAATTTCATTGAATGATCAAATATATTTGAACAGATCCCCCCTACTTAATATTTTTCATTAATTGTATACCATCTCTTTCCACCCCTCTATGTTTTGTACCAGAGCTGTGTATTTAAGGTCATGTTTTGCATTGTATACCTCAGTTTAAATACTCACCTGATGAAGTCATGGTATGACGAAACAATTGTCGTCTAAATCAATAAAATAGCGGAAGTTAACATTTGTTTTTCTTATATTAAATAAAAAGAAATCTGGGAAATTCTACGCTTCTTGAAAACATTGCAACTCTACAGCGTATACGATAACAGCGTCTACTTTCATTGCGCATGCTCCCTACTTTTTTATGGTCTTAGTTCAATCACATTATTGGAGCATTTTTTAGCGATTGGAACTCAAATCAACAGTGGAGCATTTTTTAACGTTACAATATGGCTCGTAACCGTGAGGTCGCAGGCTCGAATCCTGTTCAGGTGGAAAAGAAATTTTCTAGTTGGACGGGTGTCTTTTCACTATTGGGTCGAAAATTAACATTGCTGTGACCTAAAATGGCGCAAGATCGCAGTAACAAAGCCTACCCAGAACACAACTGAACTCCTAATTGGCATAAGCTGAAAAATCTTCTGAGGGATCTTCACGGAAAATCTATAAGTATCCGGATAATATGAAAAAATTAAAATTTAATGATCAGACTTTTAATTTTAGGTAGAATTCTTAATTCAACAAATTTCAATCCGAAAATTAAAACTTTTTACTCTGGATATTATAATTAGTTATTCTGATTCAACAAAATAAATTGATTCAGAATAATAATAATTTACATTTAATATTTTTGACGACACAAAAAAGAATGAACCTAAAATCTATCGTTTAATGGCAATCACTAAACATACAGTTCCATGTTTAACCTTAACTATTTTATATTATTCTGACGCACATTCAACACAGCATTGTTAATTTTTGACCCTATTGAGTGGTGACCAAAAACGTCGGACTGGAAAACTTCAAACTTCTCTTCTAGCCAGGTAAGACTACATTCAGTAAAACCAAATAAAGGATAATGGAGTTCGGACAGCCTTTTCAGAATAACAACACCTTAATAGTGCAACGTTTCTTCTATATAACGGGTGTTTTTTTAGAGTGATAGAACATTCGATAGGGATAACTGTGATTTGACAGAAGGTAGAAGCCATGTTGTTCAAAATCAGTGTTCTATTCGCCAAACTTATAGAGCACTTCGTGAAATTTATGGTTTACATAATCGTCCATCAGAGGAGCTTATTGGTCCAACTATCGATAGATTTCGGACAACATTTTCTCTGCTCGATACAACAACAACAACAAGACAAACATCTATACGCAATATCGCTGCTGTAAGTCATAGTGTTAATGATGATCCAGATTTATCTATTCGTGGACTCCACAACAAGTTGGACTCTGTGCATCCACCACATGAAAAATTTTGCGTGAAGATCTTGGTCTTCACCCATACAAGATCCAACTGGTTCAAGAACTGAAGCCAGTTGACCATAATGAGCGACGTTTGTTTGCTGATTGGGCCCCAGAACAGCTTGAAGTTGATCCAATTTTTCAACGTAAAATTGTGTTTAGTGATGGAGCTAATTTCTGGTTGAACGGCTATGGAATGAAAACAATCCTCAAGAAGTTCTTCAGATTCCATTGCATCCTGAAAAATGCACTGTATGGTGTGCTTTACACGTTGGAGGTATAATCGCTCCATATTTCTTTAAAAACGATGCTGGAGCAATGTTACAGTGAATGGTGCTCGTTACAGATCGATGGTTAATGATTATTTGTTTCAAAATCTGAATGGTATCGACCCAGAAGTGTTTGGATTCCAACAATATGGTGCTACACCTCATGCTGCTACCGTAACAATTGATTTATTGAAAGAAAGATTTGACGATAACATTATTTCGAGAGATGGTCCAATTAATTGGCCTCCGAGATCATGCGACATAACTCTACTGGATTATATTCGTTGGGGTTATGTCAAGTCATTGGTTTATGCTGATAAATCAGAAAAAATAGATGCTTTGGAAGCCAACATAATTCGTGTTATTGATGAAATAAGGCTTGAATTACTCGAAAAAGTGATCCAAAATTGGTCTGGTTGAATGTGGTTCCTCAGAGCTATTCCTGGTGGACATATGCCGGAAATTATTTTCAAATAAGAAAAAATTTGGCTTCAATCTTAATTTAAATGTGTTTTATTTTAATTTAAAGTTCTATCACTCTAAAAAAACACCCGATATGTTGAAGAGCCCCCTTAAACTCGTTACTTTTGAATGTCATTCTCGGAATATTCTGTAGCATTAGTTCGACTCGTTAATAAACAGTTTCTGTGGCACTGCCTCAACATCAAAATAATATCAATCATTTTATTTAATGAAAAAATTTGTGTTTTCTTTACTAAACCAGCAACTTATCAACCGATGTGTTAGACGATATTCAGTGGCATAAACTTTATGCCTTTGGTACAAGCATTTCTCACTTTAATAACCTTTAAACCATAGGTCCAAAAAGTTTATCTTGCATTACCCATTTTGAGTACATTTTCCTAAAGCTACTGCTATGTGCTTCTCTTCTTCATAAGGGTATAAACCAGGCGGCTTCTGTATGTGCCGCAGGCTTCCCTGGGCCGCCTTTGACAATTCCGTCAATCAGCAAAAGGACACGTGACCCCCTTTGTTACACAGTTGCATTATTAGTACAACGTTAATTGAAGCTAATGACGTAGGTGCTTCTGAAGGAATTAATAAGCTGGCCGGACGTTTGAATCGGATGAAATTGCTGACGTCAGGCATTCCAGCTTTATTTCTTTGCACGTCCATCTGAATATTCGTTAAACTTAGTTATCGAACTGATTTTTAACTTTGCCTGTACAGTAGTATTAGCTCGTTATGAAAGTTTCAGTTCGAATGGAGTAAGCGCATTTGTTAGATCATATCAATATGAAAATATTAAAAAAAAAAACTATCAGTGGGGTAAGAAAAGGTTCGCCTTATTTCAAGCAATTGCAGAATACTGATTTGAGATTGAATTACAATATTTCACTATTTATTCTGTTCAGTTCAAGTACAATATTTCTCAAAAGTTTGTTAAAATCAAAAGTTTCCAAAGTTCTAAACTTCTAATATTTCTAACTTGATAATTATTTACAATTACCTATGAAATAAATTAAGTGAATAAAAACAACTTGGCTTAAGTTTTTCCTGTTTATTTGATGTCTGTTGACATATACATTTCGGGTGTTTAGCCCATTTTCAAAACTGAAGAGAACAAAACTTAAAATCCTATTTATAATGGTAGATCACAGGTAAAATTTTGAACAGTGTAAAAATATGGTGTTAGTTTGGCCCTAATCTTTTACAGATAAGAGCAATGGTGATAAATTAAATTGAAGTTGTTCCTTTGTAATTTGTAGCTTCTTACCATGTGCTAAACAAATTTCCAAACTTTCTCAAAGATCCATTCTTCTGCTTTTAATACCTACGTGTAAAATCTCACTTCTACTGAAATCTATGAAATGGTTGTTATTTATAGAATATTTCGAAAAAGCAGATGTTATTTTATTATTTAATATACTTTTCTTATGTTCTTCTACCCTTAAGTTTATAGATCGTCCTGTCTGACCTATGTTAAATGCAGGGCATTCATTACAATATAATTTCTATATACCGCTTTTTTACACGTTTCACGAGAGTCTTTGCTATTAACTAAGAGTGAACCTAAGTTTTTCTTATTTGTACCAATAATTTTAACATTATTCTGTTTAAGTCTATTGCAAATTTTATCACCTATTTGTGGTATGAAATTTATCGTATAGAATTTTTATTTTTCTTTGTCCTGAAGAATATGGTAAAGAGAAGCTAGAGCTTTTTTATGCTTTTTTTTTAATTGATTTATCGATTACGTTCGTATTGTAACAATGACGCTAATGACTTCAAAACTTTAATTTCTTTGTTGAAGTTTTCTATTGAGAGAGGGGTTGATAGTGATATATGCACAAAGGCGTGAAAAGGAGACATTTTTATCTTATGTTATTGTGTATTGATGAATATATATACGTGGATTTTCTAAATATATCAAAATCAGGAGAATTAACATTTTTTGTGATCTGAATATCTAAAAAATTTATTAAAATTTTCGATTTCAATAGTGAATTTGATAGAATTGAAAAATTAATTTAACAAATTCAGAAACATTTCTAATTGTCTAGTCGAACCTAATCAAATGCAAAATATATCATCAACTCATGTTTTCCAATAAAGAACTTTATTTATCAAATTATCTTGAGCAGAAAATATTTTATTTTCAAGATGGGTCATAAAAATTTCGCTCAAAAGCGGTGATAAGGAAGAGCGTATAGAAAAGCAGTCTAATTGTTGATAAATTTTATGGTTGAATTAAAAATAACTTTGTTTGAGGCATATTTCGAGGAATCATTGTTTCTCGTATAATTTCAAAGGTGAGTGACTGGTTTTGCTGTAATGAATTTTGAACTATATTTTTGATTTCTAAATTAGGTATGGAAGGAAATGAATTCACAACATCGAATGAAACAAGTTTAGCGTTAGGGGGAATTTTAAAAGTTTTTAGTTCTTCTGTGAGCTGAATAGTAATTTTGATAGAATATTTAAGGCTATGTTGTACCAAATTTGGTAAAATGATGTTGAGATGTTCACAAATTTTTTACGGGGATGCATGTATATAAGAAATAATGAGCCTCATAGGACAATCTTTCTTATGTATTTTAGGAATCAAATCGTTAAGTAACGGAACTGTTAGATTCATAATTTTTGTTTTATAAGTTGTATCTGAAAGCAAGTTTGGACAATTTTTGATGGCTTGTTTACCAGAATGTTGAAATTAAGACTTAGGATCCTTTTTGAGCTCTAGGAAATTATTAGATTAAAATAATTTTTCGGTTTTTCTCAAATAATCATGCATTTTACATGGGTCAGACAGGACGATCTATAAACTTAAGTGTAGAAGGACATGAAAAAAATATATTAAATAATAAAATAACTCTGGTTTTTCGGAACATTGTATATACTACTCTGTCAAGAAAGTACCGGGAATTTTCAATTAAAACAACATTTTTACATTTAATTGTCAAGATTTATTGGGTCGCCTTCAAAATAGGCTCCATTTGCTCCAATACATCTGTGCCAACGGCACTTCCAATTTTCGAAACATTTTTTATAGGCGCTTTCCGGGATGGACTTTAGCTCTCGCGCCGAATTTTGTTTTATGGCTTCAATCGACTCAAAACGGGTGCCACGAACGGGCAATTTTAGTTTTGGGAAGAGAAAAAAGTCGCAGGGAGCCAAATCCGGCGAATACGGTGGTTGCTGAAGCACGTTTGTTGAGTTTTTGGCGAGAAAGTCAGTCACAATCGTAGCTCGGTGAGAAGGCGCGTTATCGTCATGCAAAATCCATGAGTTGTTCGCCCACAAATTTGGCCGCTTCTTACGGATACGCTCACGCAAACGTTTCATAACGCCTAGGTAATACTCCTTGTTTACCGTCTGACCCTCTGGAACGAATTCGTAGTGCACCACGCCACGGATATCGAAGAAAACAATGAGCATCACCTTCATTTTCGAGCGGCTTTGGCGTGGTTTTTTCGGTTTCGGCTCATTTTTTGCCACCCATTCCGATGATTACTGGCTTGTTTGCATATCGTACTCGTAGACCCAGGTCTCATCACCAGTTATAATGCGTTCCATGAATGTAGAATCGGAATTACAGCGATCCAGCATGTCTGAAGCAACCTGTTCGCGATGACGTTTTTGAAGAACATTCAGGTCTTTCGGTACGAGTCGTGCGGCCACCTTTCTCATGCCCAAAATATCAATCAAAATCATACGTGCGGACTCGTGGGATATCTTAAGATCATGTGCTATCTCTCTCAAGCTGGTACGACGGTTTTCCAGCACCCTTTCCTTAATTCGATGGACGACCACTTCACGACCGTCCTTGAAGGCTCTGTACCACTGATATGCACGAGTTTTCGATAGAGCATTATCACCAAAGGCCTTTTGCAACATTTTCAATGCATCGGCACACGAAAATTCATTTGCAACACAAAACTTTAAACAAATTCTTTGCTCAACGTAATCACCCATAGTAAAAATCGGCACGCACTCTGACATCGACTGACTTAATCAGCTGTTGCAAACACACTAGTTGACAGATCCCGCTCAAGCTTGGCATAGTAATTAAGGACAGTGGTACCAACCTAGGAAAAAAAATTTTACCTGCCTCATTGCCCCGCCAGATTTAAATCGATAATTCCCGGTACTTTCTTGACAGAATGTATAACAACCATTTCATAGATTTCAGTAGAACTGGGATTTTACACGTAGATAATAAAAGCAGAAGAATGGACAATTTGGAAATTTGTTAGCATATGGTAAGAAGCTACCAATTACAAATGAACAACTTCACTTTAATTTATCACAATTGCTCTTATCTGTAAAAGATTAGTACCCAACTAACACCATATTTTTACACTGTTCAAAATTGTACCTGTGGATCTACCCTACCATTATAAAGGATTTTAAGTTTTATTCTCTTCAGTTTTGAAAATGGCCTAAAAACTCGAAACGTATATGTCAACAGACATCAAATAAACAGTGAAACTTAAGCCAAGTTGTTTTTATTTACCTTATTAATTTAAAAATGTTTCACCAAGTGATATGCGCGGAATCAATATCATTTACCTATGAAATTGACCTCATTTCTTCAATTCATATGCTATTACAACCATATCCATGCTTGAAGCATCTTAAATTATATTCCATGTATACAATTTTTCAAAATTTCTGACGTAGAAACTTCGTTTCCTTAATTCATTGAATTTTGTATTTTTTTGGAAATATTACATAGTTTTGATAAGTCAGATGTGATTAAGCTTGCTTATTGTCAATACGTCCACTAAAATAAAATAAATGGTGGTTTATACTTGATAGATGGTATATAAAATTATTTAAATATTTTAATATTTACAGATATATTCTGTTAGCTGTTAGTGAATGTTTATTTTATATGTCGTTTGATATAAGTGATACTCATATAACATTAACTTAATTCCTTTAGTTATAATATATAATTTTTTTTTATAATATTTTTTTTTTGAAATTAAATATGTAAAAGGCTAAGAATATATCTGTAAATATTAAAATATTTAAATAATATAATGTAGGTTTCATGATAATAAAAAATCTTATCATCTTATTCTTCTTTTCAGAATAGATATCTGAATTCAAATTACTTCAGTTATTTATTGTTAGGCACATTGAGTTAAGCAATTCTAAGGATGATTTTGAGTCCCCTTAATAAATAAGCGAAGTCCCCTACTGGTTCCGTATGTACGGAATAGAACCATGATCAAACGAACACCATACGAATAGTTTATGTAGTTATTGGGATATCGCCGTATAAGATAGATCAATGTTGAGCTTGCTTTTTGTGTTCTGGAAAATTTTTAATGGACACATAATTAGTTCAGATAGCAGGATGATGTACAAGGTGTCCAAAAAGAGAATCGCGTACTTGTTACTTCGATAAAACAAAAACTCATTAAAATTTGAAAAAAGTTTATTGTAAATTAATAAAATATAAAGTGGAAAATTATTTGGAAAAGATGCTGGCACTCTTACAATCGGGAACGAAGATTAGCGATCACACGCTGCTACATAGTTCTCGATATTGCTGCCATTTCTGACCTTAAGTTTTGCTTCAATTGCGTCATATTCGTCGAATTTTTCTCATAGTAGAAAGAAGAGTAGAAAACTCGTGATATTGCGAAACCTCGAGTGTGTTTACCTCCATTTCAATTAGCCGAGTGAATTTACGTAAAAAGTTGCAGAAATCTCTGATTTATACTTTCAAAGCAGCTCTATATCAGCTACTTTATGATCCGTAACTCCTGAAGGCTCAAGCTTCAGGAAGAATGGGCAGCCACGTAATTTCCCAGCTCGGTTTTCATCGGGGAAGAATCTCCTCATAAGAGATAAGATGAACCGACGTTCCCCGTTCGCGATTTTGCATCATTAGATCCGAATAAGAGCGCAAACGTTGCAGTTTTTCCTGCCAAAACACCAGCCACAAACCGGAGAAATTCGGACAGAGGAGTAATGATGCTCTCAAAATTCGTTTTGCCGCTTATCTCTGTGAAATATGATTCTAATATAAAACATGGAAAGGCGCTTGTCTGAATAGAAATTCAGCCGTGCAGAGTAAACAGTTCCGAAGAGATAATGAGGTAACTTGTGGTGATGTAAGAACAACGAGTTGTTTGAAGTAGGTAGCCCTTTTTAATTCGATAACACAAGCCTACAAACAATTTTTCTTCTTGGTGCTGAGAATTTCAGAAATATTTTACGCTATGCTTGAACATCCAAATCAATCCAAATACGCAATTATTTTTCTCTGTCAGCTCTACTTTTTCAGATAACTCAAACTAGCTATTAGTGCTGTTCGATCAAAGCTTATTCACTTACGGGTGTTCTGAATTTAAATTCAAAAACTCAAGTTTTATTCAGTATTATCAGGGTGACCTTGGGACTGAAATAAAATCCTTATTATCCCTCTTGCTATAAAACATCCCAAATTTACCCTCACTAATTAAAGAATCTTGAAGGTATACATTTAATGTAAAGTTATGTTTTCAACCGATCCTTCAGCAATTAATTGTTAGTCTGCCACCAAGTTAGGTGGTTTTTAGGATGATTTTGAGTCCCCTCAATAAATCAACGAAGCCGTTGTTTCGTATGTACGGGGTAGAACCTTGATTACTCAACGCAGACCATACGAAAAGTTCATTTAGTTATTGAGATATCGCTGTATGAGGTAGATCAATGTTGGGTTTGCTATTTGTGTTCTGGAAAGTTTTTAAATGGACATAAAAATAACAAATATGCATAGACAAGTTTCAGTCAAGTCATGTGAATGATGAGTTTTGGTCATCAGATGTGCAAAAACATCCTGTATTAACTTTCCACTTCGAAATCCAAATTACCTTCCATCCAAAACATTGCAAATTTGCAGAAATCTAATTGATCTTTTATGCCTAGTCTGTATAGGTATTTTTTATATATTTGACGTGAGGGAGATTAAACGAGATTACTGCTCACATCCTTTCGATATCCAGACTTGTTAACTGGCCTGACTTAGACTATCCCTAAAGCATCAGTAAAAACAACAGATTGCATCGACGAATCAACAACATGGTAGAGAGGAACAAAAACGTAAAAACGTTTGGAGCCACATTATTGAGTATATATATATACTCAATAATGTGGCTCCAAACGCCTAATCGCCATTTCTTCCTATCTGCACAGTCTTCTTCTTTTAAATTTCTTGCACTCATGGTTTTTTGTACGGATTTGTGCCACTCAATTTTGGGTCTCCCTTTTTTCCTCGATTGTGCAGATTGTCATGATTGTACTTGTTTCGGGAGTCTTGTTCCCAGCCATACGTCTTACATGTCCGTACCATGTTAGTTGTTTATTTTCTATATCCTGTGTTATTTTACCTTCGATTCCCATAATCTCTTTGATGTTCTCGTTTCTTATGTGGTCTTTTATTGAAATACATAAAGATCGTCGTATCGCGTCCATTTCCACTACCTCCACCTTTTTCTTGTGTTTTTCTGTTATTCTCCATGTTTCAGCACCATATAGTAGTGTACTCTTGACCATCGTCTCATAAATATTGAATTTAGTTCTTCTCAATATTTCCTTACTCCACAATATTCCATTGAGACAGCCAATTACCTTTTTTGCCTGGACGATACGTTTTTCAATTTCCTCTGCGTCTGTACCGGTTTCATCGAAAGTTATCCCCAAATAAACACAACTCTTACTGGAGGATATTTTTTGTGCATTTTCTAGTTCCAGATCTGCGGATTCGGCTACTACACTTAAATACTTCGTTTTATCGATGTTAACTGTCAAACCCCAAATAGTGTACTCCTCGATTAACCTGTCCATCATATACTGCATACTACATATATTGAGTGTATTCTTGTCAATACTATCTAATCCAGGAGCTTTATTCGATTTTATTTTCATTTTTCAAAGTGACATTGCACATCTATACCCATATGTCCGAATTCTGGATCACCTGAATCCTGCATATTTTTTGTAGGATCAAGAAATTCTGAAAATTGTTATGATGCGAATCCAAAAGACAGATTATTCCCACAAATAACTCAATTTATTGGAGTAAAACCTAAAAACAGTACCATTATACCACTATATAGACTGAATATTCCCAATCCACGCTTGTGTCAGATATTATAGCATTTTAACCAATGATGAGCAATAATAAATTACCATTATTCGACTCGAACACGTGTCGTAAAATACCGGGGTGAAGTCAAAATAACTGAAACGAAGTAGATTCCCACTCCTCTCTTCAATTGGCTGTAAACTTGGACAAACCATGTATATTTGATATATTGGGAAGTTTATCAAGTGAGATTGAATAGCCTATACAATTTCAATTTAATATGATACATTTCAGCATGAGCCCCCATCATAAATCATCGCAGCGGGACGCTGTACTTTTAACATAATGGTATACCGTTTTCTACATAATTCTTGAATAATTCAATGAAGTTGCTGCGTTCTACCTACCGGACAAAATAGCAACGTGAATTATTCATGGTTTTCATAGTAAATCGTTGTTAATCTGTTATCATCCTAATGCGAAATTTGGATACTGTATTGAAACTTTGAACATACAGGATAGAATTTGAATATTAAAACAAATTAATATATGTTTATCTTCTACAATTTTAATTTAAAAAATTTTTATTCAAAAACTTTTAGAATTAAATTTATGTCTAAAACAAGCACCGCTTATATTTAATACACGTATATAATCTAAACTCAATATACAATGTCAAATGGAATAAATAAACCAAAAGATATACGAAAGTCCCTAAAATTAATAAATAAATATTTAAAGGAGACAAAATTTGTTTCTGGTCTTGCCTTCAAAACGCCATTTGCATCTTAAAAACATGAACACACTTAAAGGACCTCTCAAAGAATATAATTTATTTGAAATATTTAATATATTTAAATATTCGAATAAGTAAATTCAGAAATCTCTCAAAGCATGCACTATATCTTCAAAAAACAAATATAGTTTTAAGCAATTCCGTCTTCAGTCCTGAAATATATTCAAAATATCAAAATCAAAAAACTAACCTATACCAAACAACTCACCACGTGTAAATGAATAATGTTTCGAGACATAGATCATCTTTATAATTCAAGATTTATCTATGCTCTAACAGAATCAAAGAACAGTGTGAGTTATTTTTAAGGCTTACTTAAATTCATTGACACTGCATAATGAGATTTATTGAAGCCAAAATATAATTATATATTATATATAAAATAAAATAGAAAGACCTTTTACTTGATAGAAGAAATATAACAAAATTTGAATATTAAAACAAATTAATATATGTTTATCTTCTACAATTTTAATTTAAAAAATTTTTATTCAAAAACTTTTAGAATTAAATTTATGTCTAAAACAAGCACCGCTTATATTTAATAGACGTATATAATCTAAACTACGTCTATTAAATATAAGCGGTGCTTGTTTTAGACATAAATTTAATTCTAAAAGTTTTTGAATAAAAATTTTTTAAATTAAAATTGTAGAAGATAAACATATATTAATTTGTTTTAATATTCAAATTTTGTTATATTTCTTCTATCAAGTAAAAGGCCTTTCTATTTTATTTCATACAGGATAGACTTCGTTAGACAAAATTATTATTTTATTTGAAAGGTTTATCACAAATGAAACAAACTTTTCACATTTAATTGAAATTATTTAACAGCACAAATTGAATTTTAAAATATAACCAATAGGCACGTCTGCTCATTGCAATGAAACTTTCGAAACCAATATTGTATACTTAATTATTTCGTTTACGTCCTTTTAAAATAGGCAGGTATGTGTGGAATGTGGAGTGTCCACACTCGAACAATGATGTAGCTGGCAGATGTCACTCAAGGTTACGGACGAAGGGAATTAGAGACTGACAACTCATACTTCAAAATACTCATTCAGTTTGTACAAGCTTTAGGTGGAAGTAACACAAACTAATAGGTTTTTATTTTTAGTTATATTGAGCGTTCGATGGCGTATATTGCATATTATGTAGAATATGAATTTTTCAACTTTTAAAACGGTGATATGTCTCGAGTACGAGAAAAAGTATCTGAATACATTTTTAGAGAATTTTATATGATATTCAACTCTTGTCTGATTCGTGTAGAAAGTATTCAGAAAAAACAGAGCCAAATTGTAATTATTTAGTATATATTTTTAATTCTTGAATTAAAAAATTATAACAAAATATTCATCTTATTTACTTATACAACCTCCATTCAACTATAAACACTTGACTAAACGCCGAGGTACACCTGAAACTAGATCACCTCCCTAATTTTCGGTGATGGTAGCCCAAAACTGTAAAAGTGACTGAATAAAATCATCTTCATTTCATGGCGCTGCTCGTTCAACTTCAATCTTCATTAGTCCACATATGTTTTCAATGGGACTAAGATCTGGCGAAGCTGCTGGCCATGAAATGGTTTTCACTTGGTGTTCTGGCATCTTGCATGATCCTGCTGAAAGCGCCACTCCTCTGAATATGAAGCATGCGCCGTTTTAAAGAGAAAATCGTTAAGAATGCCACAATACTTTTCACTATTAATGGTACCATCAACTATACAGATAGGGGTAGCACCACGCTGAGTTATTCCTCCACAAACCATTATTTTGGTGAGAAATTTGGATATTTAAATGGTAACAGATTATTTTGAAATGATTTCCACCAAGTTCGAAACAACTTTCATCAGATATAAAGACATTATTGAAATTATCTTTTTGAAAAAGTTGACAAAAAGCTATCCTTCGTTCCTTTTGTAAAGGTGTAATTAAAGGGATTTTTTTGGTTTCCTTGGTGTCTTTTCAGTGACGGTTTCTAGACATACTTTTATATTTCGTTGATTTCCAAATCTGTTTGCGAAACCCCAGGCGCGACACTTTTTCCCAGTTCAGTCAATTGCACTAATTTTTTTACGTTTCGAAAACCTTTTCTACAGAAATATTCTACCTGTTTTCCTTTTCCTAGTTGCGACATTATTTCATAAATTGTATACCTGTTGACAATCAACAATATTTGATAAATAGTGTTGCCATGCAACTTTGGGCATAGCCGACTATCTGCACAACCTATTTTCTACATTACTTTAGTCTTAGAGTGTAATAAAAAAAAAGTATATTAAAATTATGAAAAATAATGAATTCCGGTACTTTCCTGACGGATTATACAAAGTGTAGGAATGATCACGTTACCGTTTCAGAAAAAAATCTTTCTTTTTCACCTTGAATAATTATTTTCGCAGAAGTAGCCGCGAACGGAATTTTTGACATTTCATTTGTAATAGTTAATTTGAAGTCTATACCATTTTTCAGCTCTTTGCGAATTTTGGCTAAGTTATAACTATTTCTGTCTTTTTGATGTGCATAAATCTTTCATGTGAGGTTAAATAGAAAAGTGACGAAAAAACAGGAATTGAACGAAGCGTTAAGTAATGTGCAGCTTAAATGGTGGATAAAAAGAGCTTAACATCACCAAAACCCACCAGAATACTATCCTAGAGAATTTCAGCAAAAACAGCTTCAATCAATACACAATCGGGGAGTGTATCGTTCAAACCCCCTCTTCACTGACCGTTCAATTACCGAAACAGAAAACAAATCCGGGATAGAGGACCATTCGCGGATTGCCTAGCCAAACGCACAAATTTGTTCCAGGCTCATTAATTTTATTCTATGACTGTGTCAGTGAATTGTATGGTATTTTATCGGCCCATTACGCCGTATCGATTGTTTTTTTCGATTTTTCATCATGCCAGCGCAGTGATAGAGTTGTAAATATTTTCGAATTTTTAGGAACTGGGACTATTGTCAGTGGAGAGTTGTAGGGAAACGGTGATTATTCTTTTTATCATTCCGAGTTATCAAAATGTGTCTTTTAATTGAATCGAATCAAATTCTGGCCCATTCAACCCATATAAAATGTGGATATGAAACATAAACAAGTGATAAACAGACATTCATCAAATTTAAATGCAAGCAGGCAGCAGAACTTCACCCCCAAATTTTTGAAGCGATTTTCATTTTCATTTACGACTCCCTTATCTTTGTTATAGACGAAGCTTCAAACTTCCTGGTATCAAGAGCAATATATCGGGTGTTTTTTTAGAGTGATAGAACTTCAAATTGAAATGAAACACATTTAAATTAAGATTGAAGCCAATGTTTTCTTTATTTCGAAGATAATTTTATAAAATTTATGTTTTAAGTGATTTTTTGGATATACAAGTGATCATACAATATCACTTGTATATCCAAAATTTCAAAATTCAAACGAAACCAAATTTATTTCATTAACTTACATAGGCCAAAAATCTGAAAAGATGGCTAGATATTTAAAGAAAAAAGAAAAATATAACATCTCTTTTAAAATTATTAATTCTTTAGGCAGCCTAATAAAAAATAATAAAGACGTCATTCCTAAAAACAAAAAATCAGGAGTTTACAAGTTAACATGTAGTGATTGCCCATGTGTATATGTGGGACAGACAGGCCGTTCATTCCAGACAAGGATACGAGAACATGAAAAATGTTACATTAATAAAAAACCGAATTCAACTTATGCCAACCATTTGTTAGAAACTTGCCATAATTTTAATATGAACTATGAAATATTACATATTGAAAACAGAAGTCAGAAACTAAATCTGTTAGAAACTTTAGAAATCAACAGATATAATAAAAGACAAATTTTATTGAATGATCGAATAGATTTAAATAGATCCCCTTCCTACTTAATATTTTTCATTCATTGTATACCTCTCTTTCCACCCCTCTATTTTTGTACCAGAGCTGTGTATTTAAGGTCATGTTTTGCATTGTATACCTCAGTTTAAATACTCACCTGATGAAGTCATGGTATGACGAAACAATTGTTGTGAAAATCAATAAAATAGCGGAAGTTAACATTTGTTTTTCTTATATTGAAGATGAATTTCCGTCAAGTGAAGACAATCAAAAATTCATTACCATTCAATATACATTAAATTTTATGAATTCAATTCAACGTCTACCAATCAATTGAACGTTTATTAGTCCAATAAATTAAAGGCATCTGGTCGTAAAATTTTCATTTCATCGCACGAAATCGTGCCTTGCCGCGTGACAATTTCTTTCGCATTAACCCTAATAGGATACGCAGCGTGCGTTCTCGTTAAAAAAGCACACGGTGGCGTATCCGGGAAATTACGTCAAAATTAATTTGTCGGATATCGAAATCCGGGCAACGATTAATTTTCCACATCAACACATGAACACACGTCCACTTCCGTCCATCCGACAGAACAGATCTCGGAGTTTTGCGCTCACTATCATTGCAAATATTGCACAGAGTCGGAATGATCGAAAAACGCAAAACGATAAAATATTGAATGGAGTAATCCGTTACTCTGCGATTGTTCATTTTAAAATGGAATGTTTTTCTATCATTTTTTGCTACTGAATATACAGTGACTCGAGTTTCGTAGTGTTTACTACATTTTCAAACTGAATACAGCATCTTTATTTCAGCGGCTATAAAATTTTTCCAATAAGGGGTTTCATTTTGAGTAGTCCCCTATCCGGGCAGCTGTTACATTTGAAGCTGTCATCTTTTGACTACGTCATCACTGGAAATAGTACGATACACGCTTCCACAATGCATTTAAATTGTTAAAATCACTACCAAAATGATCGAAATTTTGCACTAACAGATACCAAAACATGCTTTATCTACCTCAATTGAAGTTAAAGCAGGGATTCCACAGGGAACCTACATATACGCTACCGAACTGATGACAACATAATTCATAAACTCCTGAACTATTGGGCCTTTTGTTTTTGACTTCAGCATTAAAAAAGAGGTGGCACATTTCTAGTGAGGTTGTGAAAGCTTATTTTATGTTAGTTTTTGAATTTACTTGAGCTCTTTTGCAAGATTTGTACGAAACATGTCTGTTTTACAAATTCTTTGTTATTGCTTCCTGTTTTGGAAGTGGCGTATATTACGTTCAGAATCAGTTGTGTTTTGTTTATTGAGAGAATTTATAATTTTTGGTCCGAAATGATTATTTATGGCTATTTGTTTGATTATATTCAACCCGCTTCAAATCTTAATAGTTTTTGAGGAAATTGAAAATGCTATAAGTATCATTGATCTGTAGGGAATACGTTTATGAGTATTCGGTTCTGGTTTATCAGCATAAACTAATGACTTGACATATCCAGTGGAGTTATGTCGCATGATCTTGAAGGCCAATTAATTACCATTTCTCGAAATAATGTTATCGCCAAATCTTTCTTTCAATAAATCAATTGTTACGGTGGCAGTATGAGGTGTAGCACCATCTTGTTTGAACCAAAACACTTCTGGGTCGATACCATTCAAATTCAAAGCTTCATCACTAAACACAATTTTACGATAAAAAAGTGGATCGACTTCAAGCTGTTCTAGGGCCCAATCAGCAAACAAACGACGGTCAAGTGGCTCTAGTTCTTGAAACAGTTGGATCTTGTATGGGTGTAGACTAAGATCTTTACGCAAAATTTTCCATGTGGTGGATGCACGACGAATAGACAAATCGCTTATCATCATTAACACTATGATTTACAGCAGCGATATTTTCTTCTGTACGTACAGTTCTTTGTCTTGTTGTTGTTGTTGCATCGAGTAGAGAAAATGTTGTCCGAAATCTATCGATAGTTCGACGAATAAACTGCTCTGATGGACGATTATGTAAACCATAAATTTCACGAAATGCTCTATGAGTTTGGCGAATAGAACACTGATTTTGAAAATAAATTTCAATAATTTGTAAACGTTGTTGCGGCGTGATTCTTTCTGTGATAATTTGTTGATGCTTGCTGAACAGAAATGTCAAAACAATATAGCTTCTACCTTCTGTCAAATCACAGTTATCCCCATTTAAAGTTATATCACTCTAAAAAAACACTCTTTACAATCTGATAATAAAATAAATTTTCTTGGCATAACTTCAATTAAAAATAATAATGAAATTACCTTTTGTTTATTCAGAAAACCCACAACGTCAGGTACAACTATACCCAACAGGATATCCAACTGATACGAATACTCATAAACTCGCTGCATTTATATCAATGATACACTGACCATTTAAAGATAAAGAAAATATCACAATACCTCGGGACAATGATCCAGCAATCACTCGCATATTCTCACAGCAACCTTGTATATCCAGAGCTATTTACAGTCTCTATGCGATAAGTCGTTCTCTACCAGGACTACCCAGCAATTTACCTTTAAGAACGCCACTGGTTCACAAGGAATACAATCTCCTAAAGTAAGCAGGAACGTGCATATGGCAAATATGTAACACAAACTGACTAGGACATTATAAAATAGATATCCCATCACTGTGTGTTAATGAACGTTTCAATAAAATAAAACAACGAGACCGGGCATCACACAAGAGTACATGCGAATCAGTTACTTATCAGGCACTGCGAATACCATGAACAGTACAAATAAAGAACCACTATTAATGAATACAACAAACAGCAACCAGGCACCTAGAGAAAGTATATAATATAAATAGATAACTTGTGAGGGTCTTGCCACTTCAGTTATATATAATTAATGATAAATTATATTATAATTAATTTTAGTAAACCAATTCAGTATTACTGAAGCAAAACTACAAGAATGGAAAGCGATGAGTGAAATTACAATGAACGAGCGTGCAATAACTGAGAATCTTACATTAAAATTACGGTGGTATTCAAAAAAGTAAAGCATTTGAAGGAAGTTTACTTAATAAGAGTTACCAAAGATGAATGTTATAAGCACTATAATCTCGAGTATGTTTTTGAGTTGCTCAGCAAAAACCTTTCTCTCTAACGCTTCAAATGCAATAAAGACGCCATAAGAGCGTCCCTCCCGTTTCTTATCGCCACAGAGCGCATCCGTTACAGTGCCACAGAATGTTTGACAAGGAAATAGGCGGGTAAATACCGTGATATAACCTAAATAATCTTTGGATCGTCATTTAGAAACCGTAAGCAACACTCTCATTTTGCGAAACATTTTCTCGAAACAAATCATGTGTTTTCAGAATTGGACTATCCTGAAATCTCACATCTGGAAGCGAAAGGGCAAAAAATTATACATCCTGAAGTGGATAGAATTATTCAAGAATTAGCTCAAGACCTCAAAAATGGAATTCGTGAAGCGATTAAACGGTTATGTTAACCACCAGAATTGCCGTATCTGGAGTGGTGATAAACCTGAGTTCAATTTAAGCGAATAGCGCTCTCTCAACCTCTGCCAGAGCAAATTGAACCCTTTCATCGAAATCTGCCTTACTTCGATTAAGTGCGACACGCCCATAATCACAGTATAAATATAAGCAATTATTGTTTATGATGTTCGGGTCGTTAATGTAAATCAGAAAAATAATGGACTCCAATACGGATCCCTGGGGTACCCCATGACATACGTCTTTTTTGAGGAAATAATGCAATTACAATAAACTCTCCGAGTTCTATTGCATAGATAAGACTCTTTAACTTGAGTACACTGCTCCTGAAATCATAAGCGTGCAGTTTTTTGAGTAAAATAGCATGGGAAAATGAATCCAATGCTTTATTCTAGTTGAAATTAAGCATCTTCACAAATTCGCTATCAACCATAGCCACAAAAATTTCGCTCAATGCATACGCGAGCACTGTTGCGGTGTTTCGACATTTCCTACATTATGTCCATGCTGGTTTTTCGTGAAATATTTTTTCTTTTCCATGCAGTTCAACATTCTATACTTTATAACTGTTTCAAATATTGTTGACAAGCATAGCAGAAAAGCAACTGGTCTGTAAGTATCACAGATATTTTTAACTCCCTTTCCGTTATAGATGAGAATTATTTTAGCAGTTTTCAGCTCATCAGGAAAACAACATTCACGGATATATTTGTTCACAATTATAGAGGTGGTAGGTAATTTATTATCTTAGTTTTTCCAGGGTTTCTTCCTCGACTTGTCTTCCTTTTAGAGTCGATAGGCATAAACACGTGTCCAAAAGAAGCAAAGTTCTGCACGAATTTTGGTCTAAATTTTGAACAATTTCGAAACCCTGGGGAAATGTGAAACGACTCAAGTCCTACTGAACACTAATTACCTTTTATATCGAATACTTGAAAACAAATATGGTCGCCAGAAGCAGTCAAACTTCGCTCAACCCTAATTGAAAGCTGCTTATGGTGAAGGAGTAAATTAATACCACCAAGTTAACAGAGATAAAAAACAAATATTAATTATTTACGAACGCTGTTTGTAGTCAATTCACGTCGTTCTCGCTTGCCAACCATGAAAGAATCTACGTGTTCGATTCCAAATAGCTCCAATACATCCCTGCCACGAATCGTACAAATCCTGTATTTGACATGGATATTTGCCGTTGTGTTAAATTCATTAATGACATTTTCCGGGCTGGTGCTTATTTGTTATTTCCCGGATGAAAAAATGCTCAATTACGGTTTTCCATTAACAACGAAACTCTCGATAGGAAAAAGGCAATCCCTGCAGGAATTGAAAATGTTTTAACAACAACGCTCCTGCGCTAACTATCAAAATTAAAGAGTTTACAAAAGAGAGGTGTGAAGGCTTATTATTTCCACTGAAAACTATATAACTTATCCCCATTTTCATTAATTAGCATGTTTCGGAATGTCCGAAAATTGAATTTCTTGGAAGCTCTGAAAATATATAGATACAAACTTCTCCTAATCTCATCAATAACAAATTAAATGTTAATCAATCACCACTTTTAAATTTGTATAATTAGTTCATGATGTGTATCTTAATGTAGGCCTTCAGGTAATATTTAATGTATTTTTAAATGTAATCCTTAATATTTTGTACCTGTTCACATCGTTGAAACAACATAAATAAGAGCACTTTTGTTATTATTTAGTATCTAAAGAAACACGCTGTATTCAATAAAAATTTGTGAAAATCTCTACTTTTGTTTACTTATTGTTTTTCAGCAGTGATCTCCCAAACAAAAAGTCATTTCTGGCAATATCTCACCAATAACTTGACGGATGTTAGTTTTCAGATCGTAAATAGTCTCAGGATTACCGGCATAAATACGATCGTTCGCATAACCCCACAAAAAAAATCCAAATGCGATTAATCACAAGATCTTGATGGCCAATTCACATCGCCGAAACGAGAAATTACGCGTTCTGGGAATTTTTCTTGTCTTGTTTTGGCATTATTATGCCAAAACGGGTTGTGTTGTGTGGCTTGTTGCAGCATCTTGCTGGAACCACATCTCTTCCAATTCCATATCATTAATTTCAGGCCAAAAAAAAATTGGTAATCGGATACAGCGATTAGACTTGACGGTGTGAGTGACACCTTCTTCATTTTCAAAGAAGTACGAGTCGATCACTCCACCAGACCAAATTGCACACCATAGAGTGCCTTTTTGGGTACGTAATGGTCTCTCAGCAGTCACATGAGGATTTTCACTGCCCCAGATGCGAAAATTCTGCTTGAAATATATTTCGTCGCTGAATAAAATTAGATGCGAAAAATTGTCATCCCAACTTTGTTGTTCAAGCATACAATCGGCTTATGTTCTACGCATTCTATGGTCAGCTGGCTTTAGTTCTTGTGTCGACTGAACCTTATAGGGATGGAGGCACAAATCCAGATGCATAATAGTGCCGTAAGAAAGGAAAACACTGTCATTTTCGTTGGTTATCTTATTAAATAAATAAAGCTAGTACCTCATCGAGATAACTACATATAAGTGCTCTTGAAATTAAATTATTCGCTACACCATGTCAAAATACAGTCAACCAAACCCATCGAAATTAATCATCGAGATCAATTAATTTGCAATTGTCTGTTATTTCAAAATGATGAATTAACCATTTCATTGTTGGATCGAAAATTAACTGTGCTGTGCCTAAGGTGGCGTAAGGACGCATTAACAAAGCCTTACCAGAATACAACTTAACTCTTAACTCGCACAATCTAACAAAGCTTCTCACAGAACTTCACAGAAGATTTAGTAGTTTCAGGATAATAATAATATGAATATCCATTAATGGTTATCAGCCATATTTGATTAAGTATAAAAATAAATAATAAAGCACTCCGCTGCTTTTGTATGAAAAAACGATTTTCTGTTTATCACTTGATTACACTTTCCGGAAACTATTTAATTTTATAATATGGAATGAGTTGACTGCTACTCTCTGTTGGCTTATTTTTTTTAATAATTTTTCACTTTTCATTTTTGTTTGTTATAATAACTATTTTATATTAATAAATGGAACCAGTTGTAGGTAACAATACTCGAGTTCCCTTATCCTTGCCTGATTTTTCTGTTTGACCAACATATCCATAAGGTGAAGTCCTCCAGGTTGATAAATTATAAATCTAAATTGGGCTTATAAGTTTTTGTCCAACATGAAATTCTGCACACCTGTCTAATTTAGAGGGTGTATATGAATAGTTGCGAAAAAATTTAGAGGGTGAATCCTTTTCAAAAAATAGGAGGGGTCTTTCATATAAACTTTATTTATTTGAGCCCCCCTTGCTTAGTTACAGCCCTCTAAAGATGACGACCGAAAAAGTTTTTAATTTTTTTCATGAAAACCAAAGAAATGATAAGAATAAAATTGAACAGACATATTATGTGTGCGAGAAGGCACTCAAAATTATTTTTGGTGGTGTTCCGCTTTGATTGCAAGGGGTAAAAAAAGCCCTTATCCTTCTTTCGCAAGAAATTTTTTTCCATATCCCTATTTTACAATGAAAAAATGAATTTTGGGTAGCTTGATCCATTCTTAACAAAGAAGGTCTCTTGTAATTTATTGCTAAAGTTCAAGGTATTTGAGAAAAAAATAATTTACCAACATGATAGCGTGAGTCGTAGAGGATGAAATTATTTCCCAACTAGAATTTATCTAGTAAGCGGATGCCATTTTGTTATGACAACTGACTAGTTTTGATTAACTTTGATTCAGTTACAATTATTTTTGTCACATACATCTTTAGGGGGCTGTAACTAAGCAGGGGAGGCTCAAAAAATTTATATGTAAGTCCCACCTTAGATTTATACAAGGAATCACCCTCTAAATTTTTTCGCAGCTATTCATATACAACCTGTATACTTTAGAACGTGAAATGTAATTGTCGTTAATAAAATATTTCTCCTATTTCCCTAACACTGATTTCTTGTCCTAATCTTATACTATTTTCTTGTTCCTAGAGAGTATATCTTTGAAGTGTTTAAATATTTTCCATGATGAATGAATAATATAATTAATTTTTCGCTTTCTTGTTCCATTTGTGATAAACCATAGAAACAAAATAACGAATTGCTCCAATATCATATCAAATTCAACTCAAATTCGAATTAAACTGAAAGTACTAGGTTATCAGAAATAACTATAAAATAAACTAATTATATGATTAAAAATTAAAGGCATAAGAATATTCAATAAATTTAATTTCAATAACCACAATATACATAAATAAATTTGAAGATATATACATAATATATATTATATTATATACATAAAATAATTGTCATAAAAATATTCGATAAATCTAATTTCAATAACTACAATAAATATAAATAAATTTGAGAATATATACAAATTTCCAGTCAATATTTTTCATTATTTTGAAGCAAATCAGATTTTAACAGATAAATAAATTTGAAGATATTTACATAATATATATAAATGAATAATTTTCGTGAAAATATTCAATAAATTTAATTTCAATAACTACAATAAATATAAATAAATTTAAAGATATATACAGATTTCCAGTTAATATTTTACATTATTTTGAAGCAAGCCACATTTGAACAGATGTTAGAATTCCTTGAAATAATTGATTCAGCAAATAATTGACTATAATAAATGAATAATAATGAAGTTTAAGAACACGTTCACATTTCAACATGTATCATCATAATCAAAATGGTACAATTTCTCGGATGATAACCGAAATCACTTGCTTTTAATCGATCAACATGTAATTGTTATTCGAAAGAAAATATTTAAATTTGAAAGACTATTAAATATTACATAAAATTCATTTCGACCTCAGAAAATTATTTTCATAACATTGAAATGTACAAACAATTAGTTTTAATACTTACACAGTATAAAATTGAAGAAGACTAAGAATTTTGTGATTTTTTTTTGATTTTAAATTAATAAATTTACTCTACTCAACTTCTAATATAATACAAATGTTAATTTAGATGTAAATTAGAAGAAAACGGCAGATTAGTAGGAAAACTTGAATAGACTGTTGTTAATTGCTCATCATAGAAGATTTATCGTGTAAATCAGGAAAGCTCTGACGTTTCATTTTAGGAGTTAGTCCCAAGCGTTTCGATCAAAAATTGCATCGTCTGACAGGAATAGAAATCCATTATTCTTTCTGCAATTTCCAGAGGAAGGATACGTCCAAGTTGGTTGTTTAAAATTTTTCGCACGCGTCTCTCCAAATCATATCTATCCACGCCAGATCTAAATAGTTCTCCCAAAGCAGTACCATAGATTGGATAACTATAGGGATCGAGTTTAGCCATTGTTTCTCTAAATTCTACATGTCTCGCATATTTCGACATGTTGTGGGGTTTAGTCAGTACATCCAAAAGTGTGAAAGTTTTCAAAGACTTATAAGTTACTGTCTTGAAATAATTAAGTTCCTTTACACACCCATCAAAATAATTGCGAAGACGTGGTCGGAACTGTATGGCATTCAATAAGTTACTCCCAATCGTGAAATTCACATCACTCGTGAATGATCGCTGGACGATACACCTAATGAAATTTAGGGCATAATGAATTTCTACTGTTTCAAATAAATCGATCGTCGTTTCATTATCTTTGGTGATTATATTTGGATCCGCTCCATGGGCTATAAGAAAACTCGGAAAAATGACTAGTATTCCACAGCTATCAATCCGTCTGATGCTGCTGTGTAGAATAGTGTCTCCTCTTGAATTCTGGCCATTAATTGGAGCACCATATTCAATTAGCAATTCAATTATTTTCTCTGCTTCATTATCGTGAAACAAATGCTGGTGTCGAATAAGAATATGTAGAGGAAGATCCCCTGATTTATTATATTCCTTTGGATTTTCCCCTCTTTCAAGTAGGAATTTGCACCATTCGAAGACTTTTGAATGGTCGAATTTCATAAGTAAGTGTAGAAAAGATTCTCCATTCCTATTCTTCTGATTCACGTCAGTAAGGTTCAGTAGCATATCAATGACTGCTGGTACGGGTTTATACATGGTACTTAGGGCCCAATGGGTAGGCGTATTCCGATAAAAATCTAATATGTTCACATTGGCACCAGCATCTATCAGCTTTCTCATTTTAGTTAAATCCTTTTTTACGACAGCCCGGTGTAACGGTGAAAACCCAGTTTTATCCAGTGGGTCCAAATATGGTTTGCGTTCGAGAACAAGATCAAAAAAATCTATGGTTTGGCATTCCACTGATAGATGCAATGCTGTCTTCAAATTACTTCCCAAGGGAACATCGATATCAGGTATGCGATCCAGGAACATTTTTATCACTCCAACATCTGCAAGGAACAAAAATTAGTAATAGTAGTTATCAATTTTATTGACAGTAATCAAATGGCTATCGATCGAAGTCTTCGTGCCAGTTACATTCATAGTTAATTTTAAATAAGGTCTTTTTTTCTCTATAACATAATATGAATTTTTATTGATAATTTTACCAGAAAGTTGGTTTCTATTTGAAATATTTTTATTAATTCTTTAGACAATTTATAGGACGGAGATGTGACAAAGGAAACTATTGGTCTCATTCGTTGGTTATGTAATATGTGAATACAGAATTGGTGATTGAGGGTTCTTTCCCAATAATTTATAATTTGTGGCTTTTTCAAAAAGGCTTATTGAATTTTATTACTGTTTTTAATTGGTTTTGATATTTTAAAGTAGGTTGTTTTTGTGATGTTTGTCAATTTCTAGTGCTTCTCAAAGGTTCAGTCTATTGCATTTGTTCTCGATATGGATAACTCTGAAATTATGGTCAAAATCATCTCCTTATTCTTGAAGGTGCTCGGCATAGGTAGAATTCGATTTACTCTCAACGAATGAATTCTGATGTTCATTGATCTTAATCTCGATAGATCTGTTTGGCCAATGTAAATTATTTTTCATCGATTTTTCTTAAAATATTAGCTATCAGTTGAGATTTCGATCCTATATACAGCAAGCAAATAAAGTTTTCATTTTTTATTCTAATTTGTGAGTTATCTTAATAATTCATATAAAACCATAAATTCTTCAGATGAATCGATAAAAAATAATAAAGATATCGTCAATAAGAACAAGAGATCAGGAGTATATAGGTCAAACCTGTGGTACATGCCTATATGTATACATTGACCAAACAAGACAGAGCTTTCGAGAATAGGATCCATGAACATCAGAATTCCTTCGTTAAGAATAAATCAAATTCTACCTATGCCAAGCACCTTCAAGAATCATGACATTATTTCGGAGTTCTCCATATCGAAAACAATTGCAATAGACTGGACCGTTTAGAAGCACTAGAAATTGAATAACATCATAAAATATTTTAATTAACGACCAAACAGATTCAAACCGATCTCCGTTATTGAACCTTTATGAACAAATTCTGAAAATTCCCAAAAACTTTATTTAATCACGTTTTTTTTACTCAAACTTGTATTTAAGGAGACCTATTTTGTAAAAGTAGTTAATTACCACTCACCTTATGAAGTCAAAATGTAATTGACGAAACAAATGTTGTTTAAAGAATAAATATTAGCGGAAATAAAATATATTAGTTCAAAGCATACATTATTAACATTCAATAACACGTAGGTACATCAAAATATCGAAAATAAAAATTTTGTTTTTCCGCTTGATTTCAAAATTTCAAATAGCCTCAGAATATATAATCGGTTTTCCCATAATTCAAATAATAAATCCAGTACCAATATTTACCCTACCAAATAGGAATGAAAAATGATTCTAAAAATTGAATTAATATAACTTAGATTATCAAAATACTGAAAAGCAATGTTATATTGAGAAACGCCTAAATTAATAAAGTCAAATCATTAGTTACTATATAAAATTATCAGTTACTCACCTGAACGCTCCATTGCAATTTGTGCAGTTGTTTCACTTTGAAAAAAGTCACCAACTTCTGGACTGTACATTGGGTCCCCACCATTATCGAGAAGTATTCGAATTATTTCTTCACTTCTAGATAAAAACTTACTTTTTATCACTGAGCAAAGAAGTTTGTTGACCAATTCATCGTGATTTGGGGCCTGACACTCCACAGGGCGAAACAAAAAGTTTAATTTTTCAGGCTCACAAAGAAGCAACTTATCTGAATTAATTTCATTGCGTAATATACAACATGGTACAGAAGCAGCCATGATAATAATGAATATTATGATAATAATATTAATAATAATAATGTTTAACTACAATTATTCGAAGATATTCAACTAACTATACTGAAAGATTCGTATGCCTTAAATACTCTTTGAAAATTAGAAACAGTTCATAGATTTTCTTCTTCTTCTTCGCTCTATAGCTTAGCAAAAATATAATTTCCTGGTATTCGTGATTGGTCTCAGCATTGAGAATTGCCATTATATTCTTGTTTCAAAAGCCATATTTTTTATGAAATTAATAAAATCATTATTGAATTTTATCAGAAGTTCTAAATCGCCAAATATCTTCATTAGAATCCAGCAACTTAATTATTGAGAAATTCTATTATAAACTTTCAAAAGATCTAATGATTATGCGCGTAATTTATAATTTTTTCTAAGCTAATTGCGCAAATTTTCCTTTACCTGCACATCACTTGTTTTATAATTGGTAAATTTTAACATTAATTTATCAAGCTTTCTTTCAATTTTGAACCAACGAAATTCATGATCAGAGGTTGTAAAATATTCTTCTGTGGATAAATGGAATCAATTTAAAAATGCAATATCTATCACGTTTTTCTATGAAAAATAGTTTGAAATAAAAATTTCTCCTGAAACTAAGGAAAAACTTTTCGATCAATAAATAAGTAATTCCTTAGCAATAACTAAATATTAATAAACTCAGATACTGAATTGTTTCAGCCGTTATTATTTGGTAGTTGATCATAATTAGAACAAATTGTAGAAATTACTATGTTTTACTACCAATAATTTTTATTAATAAACTCGTCGACTTCACTCTTTTTAAAATATACTTCTTAATGAACACAATTCCCCATATCTTAATACAATAATCTGGTACTCACAAGCCTTTAACACTTTTTTTAAAATATACCAAAAGAACTGACTTAGCGTGACCCCACATTGGTATTTCAATAAATTTTATTGATTCGACACTTATGATAAATGTGATATTTTATGCATTAGTTATTTGTTTGTTATTAATTTCAATAATGAAATACATACATATATATATATATATATATATATATATATATATATATATATATATATATATTATATATATATATATATATATATATATATATATATATATATATATATATTTAAAGTATTAGTCATAATATGATGTCGATAAAAATTGTAAATAATTCAAAAAACAATTTAAAAATTTTTCACAGCAAGATAACATTGGGTTATCTAGTAATGTAAAATATAAAGATTATATTTTGTGTGACGTAATACTTTAAATATATATATATATATATATATATATATATTATATATATATAATAATATATATATATATTATATATATATAATAATATATATATATTATATATATATATATATATATATATATATATATATATATATTTAAAGTATTACGTCACACAAAATATAATCTTTATATTTTACATTACTAGATAACCCAATGTTATCTTGCTGTGAAAAATTTTTAAATTTTTTTTGAATTATTTACAATTTTTATCGACATCATATTATGACTAATGGACATTTTATGTGCCCAAAGTAACAGATTAATTTAATTCGAATGGAACAGCAAAACTACATTGTTTTCTATAATTTTTTCATCGAAAAATTAAACATTGACCTGAATTCCGTCTTGATAATTGAGACCTTAAGTCAAATTTATCATTGAGTTATCATCAAATGATCGGATAAATTTTCTGGCCATTCTCTGTGGGTTCAGTGAAATATGCGCGCCCTTCTTTGTACTCTAAATTATAGTACATATTTCCACAAAAATGTTTGTACTACAACAATTGCTTTACCACGATGTGGCTACATTCTACTGGGTAGTAAAAAGTAGATACCTGATGAAGCCACATCATCGTGAAACTATTGGTGTGGTACAAACATCTTTGTGAAAATAAAATACCGTGTCCCATGTTTTTTTTTAATTAAAATGAGTTTCCAACAAGTAAAGACTGGATCAATCAAATATATTATAATTATTATTATTATTATTTTTGGCGAGCGGGCGTCTGTCCACTCTACCACTGCGTCCGCACGGACTACTGTGGTTCACCCCTAATTTATATCTCCCCGACGAGATCCAGTTTTTGGATAAAACCGATAATCTTGTTCAGGGGTAATTTTTTCAGTTCGCTGTGGGCTATAAAAGCCTGGCCGCTGGCCGACTTCTTAAGGAGGGGTTTTCCAGGGATGGATCTACCCTTTCCTTGGAAACCTTTTCTATCTTGTTTCAGGACCCTGGAAGTGGGATTTACCCCGCCCTTCTTTGAGTCCCTTTTGATTTTTACTTTTACCGACTCGGGCACTGGTTTTGAGGAAGACTGTCTCGAAGGAACACTGGTTTTCCGGTGGTCTCAACTTTGGTCATTTTAAGATGATATTAGCAGAGCTGTTCTATTATAACTTCACGAAAAAATCGAATTTTCCAAAGCTTAGTTGAATTTGTCGAAATTCTCCAAAAATTATATTTACGCTATTTAGATGAAATAACATTATTTCCTGATCTTAAACTATTGAACAAAATTAGTCTCAATTTTATCTAAATTTAAGTACCAGTTTTACTTAATTCGGTTCAGTGTTAGTCACAATATTAATTAAAAATTCATCTAGATGTCACATGTTTCAAAGGTTTCCAAATTCTAAGGCGTTTACCTTAGTATTTACAAACAATTACTTATGAATATTATTTAATTTCATTAGGTTACTCAGATTTTCACAAATTTTTATTCTTATTTAATACAACAATTGTTTCGCTGTCACAGTAACATCTTCAGGTAGGTGGTATCTTACATTTAGGTAGGTACAAAAATTCTTCAGGTAGATTTACATTTTTAATAACTACCTACCTGAAGATGCTACTGTGATAGCGAAATAATTGTTTTAGTAAATAACAATAAAAATTTTCGAAAATCAGAATAACCTTATATAATATTATTCAATATGGATTTCACCAAGTTAAGACTGATTTAACTAAATAAGATTGTATCTCAACAGCCTATACCTTATGACGAAATTATCCATGTCAAAAGCATCTTAGATCATACTTTATGTATATTATTTTTACAACGTTATTGTAAGTAGTGATATTCCTTCTTTATATTCATTGAATGTTGATTATTTTCGGTAAAATAACATTTCTTTGATAAGGTTTAAGTGATACGGCTTGCATATTGTCAATATTTTCAATAAGAATAGTATATATTTAGTAAATAATTTACTGTAAATTATAGTAACAAAGTTTCCAATGTTTTCTTTGAACAGTTTCAAAATAGGTATTGAATTCAAATAACTTCGAATTCTTGAAACTAAATCTTTTTAACATTGAAAGATTTTCTGATATATACTAACGTTTCTAGAATTTTCAATCGAATGTTGATGTGTACTCCGTGTCTTCCAAATATTGACTTGGAAGTGTTTTCATGTGTTATTGTCATTTAATCAGATAGAAAGCCGATGTTTCGGTTTATTTAAAACCTTCCTCAGGGCTCTGGAAGAGCGATACAAGATTATAGTGTAGTTGTAAAGTCATACTAAATATCACATCACAAAAGTCATAGATTACTTTGATTTGAACAATTAGAATTAATCAATAGTACACAAAAACAAAGTACAATCTCAGTTCTGAGAGATGAAAAAATTTTCATGGAAAATGAAAATTGGAAACACAATGTTAATCCACAATACTTAATACGCGAAAAAAAATTTAACAATTTAATTAAAAGCAATTGGAGTAGTCTATACATGTAGCTTTTATATAAGCTATTTAAAACCACATTTTCTTTTTCTTATAAGGATCATTCATATTATTATAAAATTGTTTCAAAATATTGTGGTAAGATTTCTTTTTAATCATTATGTCAATGATTTCAGTTCTTTAGCCACTGTTCACAGCTATAGTTTCAGTTATATTGACTTCTTTTCGGAAATTGACTTCGTTTAACGGGATGCTCAAAAGTCTAGAAATTAAACTGTGGAGTGTTGACATTTTAATTTACCATGACTTATTGGATTTTAAATGTATTATGGAATCAGTAACAAAGAAGTTGATTGAAGAATTTTCTTCCATTTCTATTGTGAATTTAATAAACTATAGCTTCTCTGTTTATTATTCTATAAAGTGACAAATGAAAATCAACTGATCCCAGTACTCGACTCAATATCAACGAAAAAAAATAGTAAAGTTTACACTAATAATATTTCTGTCATAATAATATTTAATAAACTCAGATTCAAGTAGCACAGTGTATTAATTTTAAAATATATACAGAGTCACAAGTAACATGATACAATTTAACAGGTACAATGAATATAAATAATTTTCAAAATATATACAAGTAATATTTTACATTATTTTGAAGGGAGCATTTTATAGGGTGGTAGAATTTATTTGAAGCATTCATGCAGGAAGAATTGACGATATAATTAATGCATAATGAAGAAGCTGAGAACACATCGAGAAAATTAATTATCAAATGGCTATTGACTGCATTCGAAGAGTGACCGAATTCCAAAAGCAGATGTAGAAATGTATCCCCATCTCTATTTTTTCTGATTCACATTAGTGGCTATAAGCAGCAAATCAATGATTTCCGAGTGAGGTATTCTTATTGTGCGCAGAGCCCAAAAGGTGAACGGAATGCCATTAAACTAGGGGTAAGTTCTCACGTTGCCTCCGGCATTTATCAGCTTTTTAATTTTTTCAAGACAGTCCTGTGAAACGACAAAAAACAGTCCCATCCAAAAATGGGTTGCACTCGTGAAAAAGATCTAGAAAGTGTTGCCCAACCGCCTTCGACAAAAAATTGCAATGTTGACTTCCATATACTAAGCATTGATATCTGGTTTGGAATCCAGGAACATTTTTATCACTCCAACATCTGTAAGGAAAAAATTATTTGAAATAGAAGATATTTTAAAAAGCGTCGAACGCAATATGATTAATCTACCGATTGATCAGTCAAGCTCAGATACGTACAGAAAGTTGAGGGGATTATTGTATCGGGTGTTTTTTTAGAGTGATAGAACTTTAAATTGAAATTGAACACATTTAAATTAAGATTTAAGCAAATTTTTTCTATTTGACAAATAGTTTTATGACATTTATGTCTATATAATTTCCGGCATATGTCCACCACAACTAGCTCTGAGGAAGCGCATTCGACGATACCAATTTTGGACCACTTTTTCGAGTAATTCAGGGCATAACACGAGTTATGCTGGCTTCCAAACCGTCTATTGTTTCTGGTTTATCAGCATGAACCAATGACTTGACATAACCCCAAAGAAAATAATCCAGTGGAGTTATATCGCATGATCTTGGAGGCCAATTAGTTGGACTATTTCTCGAAATAATGTTATCGCCAAATCTTTCATTCAATAAATCAATTGTTACTGTAGCAGCATGAGGTGTAGCACCATCTTGTTGGAACCAAAACACTTCTGGGTCGATACCATTCAAATTTTGAAACAAATAATCATTGAACATCGATTTAACGAGCACCATCGACTGTAACAGTAGCTCCAGCATCGTTTTTAAAGAAATATGGACCACCTCCAGCGTGTAAAGCACACCATGCAGTGCATTTTTCAGGATGCAATGGAACCTGCAGAACTTTTTGAGGATTGTTTTCACTCCATATACGGCAATTTTGCTTGTTTACATAGCTGCTCAACCAGAAATGATCTTTATCACTAAACACAATTTAACGATAAAAAAGTGGATCAACTTCAAGCTGTTCTAGGGCCCAATCAGCAAACAAACGACGCTTATTATGGTCAAGTGGCTTTAGTTCTTAAACCCGTTGGATCTTGTATGGTTGAAGACCCAGATCTTTATGCAAAATTTTCCATGTGGTGGTAGCACGGAATCCAACTTGTTGTGAACGTCGACCAATAGACAAATCTGGATCATCAGTGAAACTATGACTTACAGCAGCGATATTTTCTTCTGTACGTACAGTTCTTTGTGTTGTTGTTGCATCAAGTAGAGAAAATGTTGTCCGAAATCTATCGATAGTTCGACTAATAAGCTTCTCTGATGGACGATTATGTAAACCATAAATTTCACGAAGTGCTCTATAAGTTTGGCGAATAGAACACTGATTTTGGAAAATAAATTTCAACAATCTGTAAACGTTGTTGCGGCGTCAGTCTTTTCATGATAATTTGTCAATGCTTCCTGAACAGAAATGTCAAAACAACATGGCTTCTACCTTCTGTCAAATCACAGTTATCCCTATCGAAATTTCCATCACTCTAAAAAAACACACGATATTTTTTATGACTTACCTTCGAAGACACTTCGTCTAAATCGGGAAAGCTCAGATGTTTCATTTTTCATTAAAGCTTTGAATCAAACGCTTCATTGTCGAACAGGCATAGTAATCCATTATTCTATTAGTTAATTCCACAGGAAGGATGCGTCCCAGTTGGTCATTAATTATTGTTGCCACTTGTTTCTCCAATTCAAACCTTTTTATTACAGATCTAAATCGTCTTTCTAAATCTATACCATAAACTGGATATTTAGAGGTATCGAGTTCATTCATAGTGACCCTAAATTCTACATGTCTGGCCTATTTCGTCAAGTTGAAAGGTTTTGTCAGTACGTCAGTCAGTGTGAATGGCGGAAACGTGTTATAAACTACTGACTTAAAATAAGTCATATCTTCCATACACATTTCCAAGTAATCGCCAAGTAGTGGTTTTGACCATATGGACTTCACAAGATTAGTACCCAACTTAAAATTCCCATCACTCGCAAATGATCGCTTAACTAAAATCTTTATCAGAGGTATGAGTTCATAGTGCTTGAATGGACCATATAAATCGATCGGAGTTTTATTTTCTTTATTTATAATATTCGCATCTGCCCAGTACTTATAAATAAGGATATGCGGAAGACTGGTCAAGTTTCTCTGGCCTTGACTTTGATATTGTCTTATTGCGATGTGTAAAATAGTGTCTCCTCTTGAATCCTGGCCATTGATTGGAGTACCATAGTCAACCAACAATTGAATAACTTCAATTTCACATCTGCTAAAATTCTTCATGCTTCGCAGGCGAATATGTAGGGGAAAATCACCAAAGTTATTGTTTTCCCTAGGACTCTCTCCTTTTCTGAGTATAAATTGGCACCATTTGAAGACTTCAGGATTGACGAGTTTCATAAGTAGATGTATAAAAGTATTCCCGTATTTATTCTTCTGATTCACGTCAGCATTATTCAGCAGCAAATCGATGACTTTTGAGTTAGGTGTATACATTGTAAACAGAGCACAATGGGTGGGGGTATTGCCCTCAAAGTCTGCTATGTTCACGTTCGCACCGGCGTCTATCAACCTTTTAATTTTTGCTAAATCCTTTTTCACTGCAGTCATGTGCAACGGCGAAAAACCGGTCCTATCCAATGTGTCCAAATATGGATTGCGTTGAAGAACAAGATCCATAAAGTCAATAGTTTTGTGTTCCACAGAATAATGCAAAGCTTTTTTCCATGTGCTACTCAGGGGAGCATTGATATTTGGTATGCGATTCACGACCATTTTGATCAATTCGATATCTGCGAAGAAGAAAAAAATACTTTAAAATACAACGAAGTTTGGAAATTTTGGACGCAGAAAATTTTTCACTAAGGTGTTCGTGTTCTCAAATATATAAACATGAACATTGGTGAAAAAAAATCATTTATGGCTTATTTTGGAATTTTTAATAATAAATAAAAGATTATTAAGGCTGAGACTTATGTATACAACAATTCAATAATTTTTACATGGTTTAGGTCTAGGGTTATCATAATACCAACTTTTTTAGAAAAAGGCCAACCATAGTTGAAAGTATCCGGAAAAAACAAAGCTCAATTGTAATTATTTAGTTTATATTATTAATTCTTAAATTAGAAAATCATAACAAAATATTCATCTTCTTTACTTATACAACCTCCATTTAACTGTAAACACTTGACTAAACGTCGAGGTACACCCGAAACTATATTATCTCCATAATTTTGGTTGATGGTAGTCCAGAATTTTAAGACTGACTGAATTAAATTATCTTTATTTCGTGTCGCCGCTCGTCCAACTCCTATCTCCATTACTTCCAATATGTTTTCAATTGGACTAAGATCTGGTGAAGCTGCTGGCCATGAAATGATTGTCACTTGGTGTTCTTGCATTCAAGCTTGAGTATAGGCCAAAGTATGGCACCTTGCATCATCCTGCTGAAAACGCCACCCCTCTGGATATAAAGCATGAGCCGTTTCAAGTATAAAATCATTTAGAATGCCTCAATATCCATGGAACCATCAACCATACAGAGAGGCGTAGCACCACGCGATATTGCTTCCCAAGCCATTATTTTGGTGGGAAATTTGAACGATAAAAAGTTATTTTGATAGGTTTTTTAAGTGATTTTCACCAAGTTGAAACAACTGTCTTCAGATATAAAGACATTATTAGAATTATCTTCTTGAAAACGTTGAAAAAATTCTATCCTTCCTTCCTTTTGTGAAGGTGTCATTATAGGAATGTTTAGTTAGTTAGTGAATTAGTCTAAGACTTTTGACGATGTGTGTATTTTATGTTTATTTATATACACTTTTTTGCATATTTTTCTTTATCGGTCTTTCAGTGAATTAATGTTTATTTGTATTCAATTTTTGCAATTTTCTTATCTTTGTTTCCGAAAATTGTTTGTCGTACAACCACTTTTTTCAAGTTTTTGCAATTTAAGAAGTGGTGTGTAATGTTAAGAGTTAGTTCAAGATGTAAACTTGATGAAGCCACAGCGTTGTCGAAACAATTGTCGTTAATAATAAATTGTGGAAATAATCTATGTTATTTTTTTTAACATTAACAAGCTTTCATTAGATCTTTCAATAACACCTAAATCAAAGTATCGAAACGGAAAATTTTTGTTATCTCTGCTTGATTTCAACATCACAAATATCATTAGAATTCCGACTTCTTCCAAATTTAAAGTTGAAAAAATAATCGAAATCACATCTATAATATTTTCACATGTAATATTTAACTAAACGCGAAAAGATTTTGAAACGTCCTCTTTAAAACATTGTTTAAAATGAGTTTTCATCAACTAAAAACACAATCTAACACAATTATTTATCGGACTCAATTAAAGTAACACTGAGTCTGATAACTGAATTAATTTAGAATATCAAAACACTGAAAGTAAATATTATGTCGAATTGCCAGAGACTACATAGAATATAATTATTAAATATTCACCTGAATGCTTGAATGCCATTTTAGCAATGGTTTCAATTTCATTTGCGTGAGGGGAATATGACCTATACATAAGGTCCCCTCCATTATCGAGAAGAATTCCAATGATTTCTTTACTTCTAGTCGAAATTTTACCTTTTAAAATTGTACACAAGAGTTTGTTGACCATCTCCTTATGATCTGAAGCTTGACACTCCACAGGGTGACACAAAAAGTACAATTTTTTAGGCTCCCAAAGATGAAAATTATCTGGAATAATTTCATTCCGTAATATACAACAAGTTATAGGCGCAGCCATAGCTATAAGTAATCAAAGATGTTCAACTAACAATAATAAAGAATACATATGGAGCATGTCTAATGTATATACCGGGTGTCCCAACAGTGCGCATTTGTTCGATATATCGATAAGGCTGATTCATGTGAAAAAAAGTCTTATATAAAAGTTACACGGCACCAAAAAGGCCATGTTTTAAAAATAGTTCCAGTTGCATAGGGTGTTGCATTTTTCTGTAATAGCAAAAACAATATTTTTTTTTAATGGAATAACCAGTTTATTTTTTTTCGTTGAAATGGTCCCTTCGTTCCCTATTCAGCATTGAATTTTTTTCAGCTATAATGCGCCGGTACTAAGTTATTAATTTTTTCGACAAAATGGGTACTGATGCAGGCTCTGAATGAAATAACTGTAATTAAGCTGTTTCCTCAAAGATCTGAATTTTGTCTAGTACCAAGTAGCCGGTATTGTTCTGATCATCATGTATGTTCATACAGGGTGCCTCAAATGTTACGTTCATTTTCGTCCACTTCCATTTAAGTTTATGCGTTAAGTTTATGGAACAGCCCTGTATATTAGTTTGTCTTCGCATTCTACATGAAATGACCTATCTGAGGATACCAACATGTTATATGTTATTCCTAACAGTTTTTTGATTATTTGTGTTTTTCAAATTATTCTTACAAGTTTCGTGATATTGAAGGAACGATACTGAATTGTTTCAGCCGTTACTATTTGGTAGTTGGTCATAATTAAAACAAATTGTAGAAATTACTATGTTTTACTACCAATAAAAAGATATATTACACATTTTCTTGTGACTCGAGTTTCCGGAAATGAACTATCCCATCATCAGACAACTGAAGTCCTAACAGTGGTACAGAGGTATTATATTTAAACAACAGTGATAAATATTTTGAATATTTTAATATATAGTAGCTAACACCTAATAGTGGTACAGAGATTTACAAGCGGAACGTGATAAAAAACCGGGTTAAAAAAGAGGGGCCTTCTAACAGATATCGGAATGTCGGCAATCGACAAAGAAGGTTGTTAAACAGATGGTACCCATTTAAATATCTCAGATAATTTTTGGTGTTACATAGCGCCGTACAGTCATTCATTATTTTTTTATTATTTTATTGTATATCTCAAATATTTGGATTTACATAGCTCCTTACAGTCATTCATTATTTTTTACATTATTTTTATTGTGAACGCATTTGAAAATTTCAATAAGCAAGTTTCTCTTCTTTTGAATTGAAATTTTCTTAAGATCTTCTTAAGAAAATCTGAAAATCTTAAGAAAATTTTACATGTAGATTCAAAAGAAAAGAAACTTTATTATTGAAATTTTCAAATTCGTTCACAAAAAAAATAATGTAAAAAATAATAAATAACTGTACGGAGCTAGGTAAATCCAAATATTTGAGATATACAACAAAATAATGTAAAAATAATGAATGACTGTACGGAGCTATGTAAATCCAAATATTTAAGATATATAACAAAATAATGTAAAAATACCTTCTGTTTAACAACCTTCTTTGTCGATTGCCGACATTCTATCTATAAAATATTCGATGACAAGTTATTGACAAAAACTTGATTGAAATTTTCATCTCGGCTTGATTCCATAGTAAATCGAAACTCATTGTTCTGATAATATTAAAGAAAAATTCATCGTTTTTTGCCAAGAGGTAAAGATTTTCCATCTTAAAGTTCCCTTTATTCGAAGATTCAGCCATTGGATAGTTGTTTCGTGTTCATTCTTGCAAACTGCTGTATGAAATATTTAGGGGGCTTTCATACTTATGCTCTCTGGTAGATTAAAATGTTCTAAATAAGGGAGATTTTCATAAGCGTACCATTTTCCGCTCACGAACAACCAGGTTATGGGGAGATTTTCGTATTTTCTGAATTTAAGAGAACGCTTTGGAATATTTTGTTCTTAATATATTCCTTTACGAAAATTCTTCTGTTTTCTCTGGTAAATGACCTTCATTAATTAAAAATCTACATTAAATTAGATTATTCTGATTTTCACAAATTTTTATTTTCATTCAATACAACAATTGTTTCGCTATATTCAGGTAGGTTTACATTTTGAATAACTAAATTTGTTTTCTAAATCGGTTGCTTATATCACAGTAGTTACAAATTGTTGATAAATAAAAATATTAAAATAGCTTGCAATATGTTATGTCCCATTATAAAAAAAAATTTTAAATGAATTTCCTCAAAATACACTAAAGGGGTTTCGGAGACAATTGGTTACATACCTCAAAAATAAATATGATTTAAGAACTTCTTACAAAACCTTTTCAAACCTGAGTAAATTCTATTAATATTAAATAAGGTTATTCTGATTTCCACAAATGTTTATTGTTTAATACAGCAATTGTTTCGCTATCACAGCAGCATCATCAGATAGGTTTACATTTTGATTTGGTATTCATCCTAAAATTAAGTTCTCGATTGAAATGGAATCTAACAGTTCTATAAATTTTCTTGATCTAACAATAAAAAGAACAGATAATAAACATGAATTTGCTATTTTTCGTAAACCAACACATACGGATTTAATTATTCATCATTCTTCTAGTCACCATATATCCATAAATTAACTGCTTTCCATAGGATCCTACATAGACTAGTTAGTATACCATTATCAAGCGAGAACTTTAAGAAAGAACTGAATATCATTAAACAAATCGCATTCAACAATGATTATGAACTGGAGTTAATAATGAAATTGTTAAGGAAAAAACAAATTGATAAGACAACTGATTTAATTTTTCCGAAAACAAAAGAAATATAATATACCTTATATATTTTGGTAAAATAAGCCATAATATGAAAAAATTTTTACAGAAACAACAATTTAATATTTCTTTGAGAACACAAAATAATTCAGCTAAATTCTTCAAAAACAATAAACTTAAAATGAAAGGAGAAAATGAATCGGGTGTTTATCAGTTGAATTTGGGTAGTAGCAATGAGTTATATCTAGGTAGAACTTGAAGATGTTTCAGTACAAGAATAAAGGAACATTTACATAGTTTCTTGCATAATGAGACTAATTCAAACTATGCTAACTATTTATTATCAGAAAATCATATGTATGATCATAATTCTAAGATAATACATGAATTAGATAAAAGTTTACAATTGAATTATTGGGAAACGAGCGAAATCAATAGAGAAAAACATAAAGGTGATCTAAATAATTCGCCTTTACTCAATCAATTCAAGGAATCTATTTCTTACTAATTTTATTTTAATTACTTTATTTGCCATTACAGTATAATACTTGGAATTTCAACTGTCGTGATTATGCTTATATCTTAATTGTGGTAGAATGGTATCTTAATTACTTTGAGTGATAATTGATAAGATTAGAAGTAGCTGACAATTGATAATCAATTATTTTTTAATGTTAAAGTAATAGATTTGTAATCTCAAGAAAATTTTTCCCAATTTCTTTTAAATACTTGACAATAATTTGAATAAAATTTGTAGTTAAATATAAGGCAGTTTCTTTGGAAATCAGTAGTCTCAATGATCTGAATAATTAGATTTAATAACTGGCCCCTGTTGAATATATTCAGATAAGCTGCAATTTACAGAAACCTATTTTGGGTTTAAGTGCTCAATAGAAATTATATTTACCTGCTGTAATATAAATAGCAACCGATTTTGAAAAAAAATTCAGTTATTCAAAATGTGAACCTACCTGAAAATGCTACTATGATAGCGAAACATTTGCTGTATTAAATAACAATAAAAATTTGAGAAAATTAGAATAAACTTATTTAATATCATTAAAGATGGATTTTCATCAAGTAAAGACTGATTCAGTTAAATAAATATGTATTATTTTTGACAGATAGTAACTTCTGCCTAATTTGGCCAATTAATTGTGAATTTCGGATAAATTCATTTTTGATGACTTAAAAATAAATGATGATGAAATTATTTCAGTAAGTACATTTTTATATACATTTATATTCGGTAAAAGTCTGATTTGGCCGATTCTTGATACAAATTATTCATAAATGACTTATTAATTGAACAAATAATACTTTTTCTAGTTTATTCTAATACATATCGTTCATACATTCGTCAGTGAAACGGTATTTATTTTTTACACCAATAAATCATAAACAATGCATTAGAGGAAGCCCATATGATTATCACAGAAAATTAAGAGAACACATAAAAAAATTGTAATCTTGGAACACCATTATTATTCTAGAGAATTCAAGTAAACTGACAAAATTTTACTATCAAACCAGTGAATCATGTTTTCCATAACTAATAGCCCCTGCTCTAAATTTTTCTAGATATCTGGTTGGAATAATTGAAAATTCATAGCTAAAGATCATTAGAGTAAGACGCCAAATTTAATAATATAACCATACCCTCTGATGCAAAATTAGTATATTACATCAAGGACTCATTTTCTAGTGTCCCATTAAAAACAATAAATATTATAGAGAAATTATTACAACAAAATCACATAGATTCTTTCTTAAAGTCAAAAATATTATATAGACCAAATTATTTTTATATTTATATACTAGTGAATTAGTAATTCATTAAGCCCTCTCTCTGAAATTTTTATTACATTTTCTCGGAATTCAAACTCATGAGTATCCCTTCAAAAGTATGTTTTACATGCACAAGAAAAATATTTGAGTTTATTTGAAAAATCATGAATACCCTCCATTGGAAAAACATTTCCACATCTGAAATGGAACAAAAAGAATGTATAACGTTTTTAGACCTAACATTTATTTGAATAGATAATATACATTAAATTAAAAATATGTGAGAGACAGCATTTTTATTTCCACAAAAATGTTTACAATATAATAATTGTTTCACCACGATGTGGCTTCTGCAGGTCTCTACATTCTACTGACTGATGGAGTCTAGTGTAACAATGTTTGAATCAAGTTAAGTACGTGACAAATTAATGAAATTAATGAAAATTTAGAGTGTTTATTGGAGTTTGCCGCTAAAAATTCCATTAGGAAAATATATTCAGTAATGAGGATCTGTCAACATCTGTTTGTTCATTAGAAAGGATTTTACGGGGATTGTACTTGTTCAAGAGATTCTGAAATCATTAATCTAGAACTTTTGTTTTCAACGTGGATAATTTCATAGTTATTGTTGAAATTATGCCTGAATTCCTTTAATGATCTACCTGTCTGGCCAATATATATTGAAGGGCAATCGTTGCAAGTCAACTTGTAGACTTCAGAATTATTTTCTTTATTTGTTCGATCCTTATTGTTTTTATGTTAGTACTAAGGTTATTGATGGTTTTGAAAGCTGCATTGTAATAGGAACTATTTTTGAAATGTTTACCAATATTTGTAGAAAATCAATTAACATAAGATACGAAAACTATTTCTTTGTATTGTCCTCATTTATAATTGGGTATACGAGATTAAATGCCATGTTTTTTTGTTTATTGAATACCATTTTGTCTATAAGAAAGTGGTTGTAACCGTTTAATGTTATTGACTTTTTCAAAGAATTAAATATTATTAAACAGATAGCTTCGAACAACGGTTTTCTTATAGACAAAATGGAATCCAATATACGAAAGAACATGACATTAAATCTCGAATACCCAATCATAAAAGAGGACAATACACAGAGATACTTTTCATTATCTTACGTTTATAGATTATCTGAAAATATCGCTAAACATTTCAAAAATAAATTTCATCTGGAAATAAAAACAACACCATGAATAGCAGAGGTGTTTGGAAGTATCGGGAGTTTTTTTTTAGAGTGATAGAACTTTAAATTTCAATAAAACACATTTGAATTAAAATTGAAGCCAATTTTTTTTTATTTGAAAGATATTTTTATGAAATTTATGTTTTAAAAATAATTTCCGGCATATGTCCACCACAACTAGCTCTGAGGAACCGCATTCGACCAGACCAATCTTGGACCACTTTTTCGAGTAATTAAGGCCTTATTTCATCAATTACACGAGTTATGTAGGCTTCCAAAGCGTTTCTGGTTTATCAGCATGAACCAATTACTTGACGTAACGCCAAAGAAAATAATCCAGTGGAGTTATGTTGCTTTTATCTTGGAGGCCAATTAATTGGACCATTTCTCGAAATAATGTTATCGCCAAATCTTTCTTTCAATAAATCAACTGTTACGGTAGCATCATGAGGCGTAGCACTATCTTGTTGGAACCAAAACACTTCTGGGTCGATACCATTCAAATTTTGAAACAAATAATCATTGGTCATCTATCTATAACGAGCACCATTCACTGTAACATTAGCTCCAGCATCGTTTTTAAAGAAATATGGACCGATGATGCATCCACCGTGTAAAGGACACCATACAGTGCATTTTTTAGGATGCAATGGAACCTGCAGAACTTCTTGAAGAATGTTTCCACTCCATATATGGCAATTTTGCTTGTTTACATAGCTGTTCAACCAGAAATGAGCTTCATCACTAAACACATTTCTACGATAAAAAAGTGGATTAACTTCAAGTTGTTCTAGGGCCCAATCAGCAAACAAACGACGCTTATTATGGTCAAGTGGCTTTAGTTCTTGAACCAGTTGGATCTTGTATGGGTGTAGACCAAGATCTTTACGCAAAATTTTCCATGTGGTGGATGCACAGAATCCAACTTGTTGTGAACGTCGACCAATAGACAAATCTGGATCATCATTTATACTATGACTTACAGCAGCGATATTTTCTTCTGTACGTACAGTTCTTTGTCTTGTTGTTGTTGTTGCATCGAGTAGAGAAAATGTTGTCCGAAATCTATCGATAGTTCGACGAATAAGCTGCTCTGATTATGTAAACCATAAATTACACGAAGTGCTTGGTAAGTTTGGCGAATAGAACACTGATTTTGAAAATAAACATTTCAACAGTTTGTAAACTTTGTTGCAGCGTACGTCTTTA
Organism: Megalocaria dilatata; assembly: GCA_034642435.1. Classification (NCBI taxonomy): domain Eukaryota; kingdom Metazoa; phylum Arthropoda; class Insecta; order Coleoptera; family Coccinellidae; genus Megalocaria; species Megalocaria dilatata. The sequence goes on along the minus strand of CM067862.1, from coordinate 25,463,526 downwards.
CATGATAATTTGTCAATGCTTAACAGAAACGTCAAAACAACATGGCTTCTACCTTCTGTCAAATCACAGTTATCCCTATCGAAAATTCTATCACTTAAAAAAAAAACACCCGATATTACGAAAGTTTGTAGAAATTTTATCATGAGACTGATTTAAGTCTCCTTACTGACAGGAAAAAGCACTTCCTCTTCACAAATCAGAAACAACTTAGGAGCATAAATCCTTTATTCTTCACCCCTGTGTCCCATTACATCAAACAGGAACACAAATAGGGGGCTCATTCATATTTATCGCAACATCATTCGAACTTATGAAGGCAATAAAGTGCCTTCGCTAGGATTCGCACATCAATCTTCATAATTTCACCAGTGGTTCAGTGGGCTTGTACCCCACACACACGGATGAAAATTTCTGTTATCCAACTCGTATATAACTGGAAGGATGTTCTCTTTTCCTGCCTGGTATATTATTGAAAAGGATCTTATAAAGATGAAGTTGTACTGTCGTTTGAGATTTAAATGAGGTTTTATCCTAACATGCATTGCGAGGTGTTGAAATTGAATAAAATATGGAAGAATAATTTATACAATTTTAAATATCATATAGATTTATTCTGTTAGCCCCCTACAAATTTTATTTGAAAAAAAAATTTATTCAAAATCTTTTAGAATTAAATTGAATGACTGTCTCAGGAAAACACTGTTTCAATTTAATAGATATATGGGATTAACATTTATTACACAGTACCAAAAAGTAATGAAACAATTCAAAGAAATATAAATTATTGATTAAAATTACTAAATAAATACCCGAAGGGAACAAAATTTTGTTGCGTACCTTGTTTTATGAAAACCAAATCCCTTTCCAAAAATGAAAACCTGAAAAACTTCTTCAAAAACTTGCTCAAAATAAGTTCTTTCAAAAAAAATTCCTAGAACATGCAAAACATCTTAAAAAAGCAATGTAGAATCCCCATAACGGAAAACTTTGAAATTTTGAGGCCGTTGTTTTTGAAGAAGTACTTAAGGTTATGTTTTGCACTATTGGAAACTGATTTGGTTTTCATAAGACAAGGTACGAACAAAATTTTGTACCCTTCAGGTATTAATTTAGTAATTTTTATGAATAATTTATATTTCTTTGAATTCTTTTATTCCCTTCTGGTACTGTGTAATATGTGTTAATTCTATATGTCTACTAAATTGAAGCAGTGTATTTCTAAGACATTTATTTATTTAAATTCTGAAAGTTTTTGAATAAAATTTTGTTTAAATTAAAATTTGTAGGAGGTTAACAGAATAAATCTGTATGAAATTTAAAATTTTGTAATAATTCATCTATCAAGAAATGACCTCTTTTTATTATTTTATTGTATATATAATATTCATTTTTTTTTATTTGCACTTATACATATTATCATTAGGTTTTAATGGAGTCTATAAAATACCTAACAAACTTTGTGTAATTTCTGCGACGAACATTGAATACGTAGGATTTTTAAAAGTTCACTTCATTCTAGTGTTTGGTACACATACTATGTATGTCTGATCATAACCATCAAATTAAATACATTTAGCTTGTCTGGTAAGATATTTTTTGCTAATTGTTTTTTTTCAGTATGGGCTGATAAGTTTTTTGTTTTGGGAAATTTAAGATGCTTTTTGAAGACGTTCTGAATGTTGTGGAATTTTTCTTGAAGGAACTTATTGTAGCAAGTTGTTTTTGAAGATTTGAAGTAAGTTTTTTGAGGTTATGTTCTGCATTTTTGGAAAGGTTTGAATTTAAATATCAAAACAGATTTATTCTGGTAGCCTCTTATAAATTTTAATTTCAAAAAATTCTATTCAAAAGCTTTTAGAAGTAAATTGAATGAATGTCTCAGGAAAACACAGTTTCAATTCAATAGACATATGAAATTAACATTTATTACACAGTACCAAAACGGAATAAAAGAATTCAAAGAAATATAAATTATTAATTGAAATTACTGAATAAATACATGAAGTGAACAAAATTTTGTTTCGTACCTTGTTTTATGAAAACCAAATCCCTTTCCAAAAATGCAAACCTGAAGAACTTTTTCAAAAATTTGCTCAAAATAAGTTACTTCAAAAAAAATTCCTAAAACATGCAGAACATCTTAAAAAAGCAATGCAGAATCCCCACAACGGAAAACTTTGAAATTTTGAGCCCGTTGTTTTTGAAGAAGTACTTAAGGTTATGTTTTGCACTATTGAAAACTGATTTGGTGTTTATAAGACAAGGTACGAACACAATTTTGTACCCTTCAGGTATTAATCTAGTAATTTTAATTAATAATTTATATTTCTTTGAATTCTTTTATTCCCTTCTGGTACTGTGTAATACGTGTCAATTCTATATGTCTACTAAAATAAAGCAGTGTATTTCTAAGACATTTATTTTATTTAATTCTGAAAGTTTTTGAATAATTTTTTTTTAAATTGAAATTTGTAGGAGGTTACAGAATAAATCTGTATGATATTTAAAATTTTGTAATAATCCATCTATGAAGAAATTACCTCTTTTTATTATTTTATTGTATATATAACTAATGGTATCCACAGTACTTCATAATGAACAAAAAAATTTCAACAATTTTCGAATAAATATGTTTAATTTACAAACAAAATGAGGTGCTGTGGATGAAAAACCCTTTACTAGCGACATCTGTTATTAAAACCGCACGAACTTATTTCTATTCTCAATATCAATAAATATCAAGCAGCACGAGTTTATTCGGCTGCGTATACCTCTTAAGATTTAAAAAACCCTCAAGGAAAATGTTCATATATCTTTCTTCGCATACCATTAGTACATTCTAGGTTCTCGCCGTAACAAAAGACAAGGTTTACATCTAGTCCAAGTGCTGCGGAAGCTCTGAAATGGTGATAAACATTTAACCTTCCTGAAAGTAATTTTTCTTCAGAACAATTTGCGATATGTCTTCATGTGTTTCTTCAACTCCGGTAAACATTTTCCAGGCCAACGTACTATAAAGGAGCGACGTTCCGTATCTGGAAAATGGGAAATGATGTGATAAAAAATTAAAAGCAACTATGTACGTCATCAATCAAACTATACGGCCCATTTTCAGGCAGCGAATATGGAAAATTCCAGCTCTGAAAACGAGCTTTAATAACGGCGATGGTTCTGCGGAAATTTTCAAAAGAAGAATTCCGATCGATTCGTTTGTTAGTTGGGAAAATATTTGTGCAAGCTGATTTGGTAAAATATGAAGCTTTCAGCTTTTTTCCACATTTATGCTTCGCTACCGTAGTATCTTTGATGATTGGATATCTGAATCTGTCTGAATTCTTTCGGTTTTGTGAATTTCAAGAATCAATATACAACTATAACAAGCTATTTGGAATCTGAAATATTTCCAATTGATTAGACATCTCCTTTATGTATATCTGTATAACAGATTTCCATTTTATTGTTTGATTGTATTTCTCTGACGTTACGAACGATGAGCCAGTTAACTGTTAAAATGAAAAAAATCTTCAGATCACCATTTGGAAATGCTAGATTGTCCAGAAAATACTGGAAATCGGTCCACGGAATCCAAAATATGTATTATTCATCTAAATATATTGTAAAATTTTGAATATCATACAGATTCATTCTGCTAACCCCCTACAAATTTTAATTTCAATAAATTTCCATTCAAAAACTTTTAGAATTAAATAAATATCTTAGATAATCCCAGGACAACTTTTAGGTAAGTTATATTTATTGTTGGTTGATTTTGATTTTTTAAATATAATTTAGGGCCGACGAAGACATTATCGGAATTCTAATTGATTTTTAAAATTATAATGCATGTTTTGAGAGATTTTTGAATTAACTCATTTAAATATTTTGAATATTTCAAATAAATTATATTTTCTGAGAATTCCTTAAATTATATTTTATATTTTTGAAAAGGAATTGGTTTCGATAATGGTAAGATCAGAAATAAAATTTTGTCTCCTTCAAATATACTAACAAAGAAACTGCAACACCCAGAAGAAGTTTAAATTTTAATTTTTTTTTGGTAAAACATAGATAGTATAGCAAGGAGAAAATGATTGAAATTTGAAGAAAGAAAACGAAGGGTTTACAATTTTTTTTTGATAAATTTGTTATTAATGTGTTTGCCCACCGCGATTATCTATACTCTCCCCAACACGTCTTGGCAATGATGCAATAAGATGCTCCACTTCTTCTTGAGAGATACTATCCCAAGCTACCTGTAGTTCATTTCTCAGAGCCGCCAAAGGGGGTTGGGGTAAATTTGCAAGCCTTCTACCCTTGATGTCCCACACATACTCTATGGGCGAAAGATCGGGGGATCTGGGCGGCCATGGCAAAAGATTCACATTGGTCGCTTCAAAAAAGTTTAAACTAACTCTGGCAACATGAGGTCGACCATTATCTCGCTGAAATATGGGATTCTCGAGCCGGTTTAGGTAAGGAAGGACATATGGCTTCACTATTTCTTGAAGGTAACGCAGCGCTGTCATGTTACCTCGAATAAATACTAAAGGTGACCTACTTGCATGTGTAATAGCACCCCATACCATAACGCCTACTGTCCGGTGTACATGACGCTCAATATCAAACTGAGGTTCACGTTTTTCTCCCCGACGTCATCTAACCCTTCTTCGCCCATCATGTGCACCCAAGGAGAATCGAGATTCATCAGAAAAGACGACCTGATGCCATTCCACATTCAAATGTTGACGTTTTCTGCACCACTGTAATCGTTGCCGGCGATACTCAACCGTCAGAGGTAACACAAGATGGGGTCGCTAATGCTGCAGTCTAAAAGACCTTATCCGGCGGTAAACCGTTCAGACAGTTACAGCCACCTCCCAGGCATTATATCTTATAGTGATGGGGGTGCTTGCCTTGACTAGGACCGGCGAAATGGAGGTCTAAGTCTTGGTGTCTAACGTAATGCCAATTCACTGGACCTGTATGATGGAAGATCTCCGAATGAGGCCCTAGTTTTGCCGTTCTGGTGAAATGAAGGCTGAGCCGGTTGATTAACTCAGTGACAGGGAGTCTGTCGCTGCACAGGTCTCCTTCCTTAAAACTGGCGTACTCTACCCTATCGCAGTTAATCTCCGGATTTTTTTGTGTAATGCCCAAGTGCGTTATGTAGCATACTGCGTTACCTCGGGGGGTGGTTTGCCCACAGGTGTTACATGTACCACCTGGCCATCCCTTTGGTGTTGGACTTGAGGGGGCAGTGGTTGAAAGTCCGCATGCTGGACTAGGGAGGTATTTCATTTATCTGTTCGCAGACCCTTATGTTGGAGATATTCTCATGAAATGACTCGGGGTTTAACGGGACTTGACGATTCGAGCGGCTTGTCCTGGCCCTTGATCAATGCGTAACGATTAAGGGTTTGTGGATCTCATCGAAATGGCTTTGCCATTAGTGCTTGACGCCAGGATCAATCAAATGACTTCACATAGGTTTGGTAGGTCAGGACGTACAAGCCGTTAGACGGTGCTCGTAGCAGGATCAATAGTAGTCATCAATCTTGAGATTATCTTAGTTCATGGGACTGCGTTCGGATGAATGGATAAGAATTCCTTTCGGCGGGTGAGTTGAGCCTCAAACCAACTCATATACTGATCTGCAGAGCCAGTAGAGGTTGAATAGTGGTTCGATGCTACCAGACATACGGTTCTGGCTTTCGAGTCGGGGCCCAAACTGGAAGCTGGTGGGTTCATCTCTTCGGAGGGGTTCTCGCTTCGCGCGATGATGTGGCGTAATCCTTATCACACTTTCTATCTCTAGGAGTGGACTGTGGAGACTGCTGAGTAGTCACTTGGTGAAAGAGCTATGCTCGTATGCCAATACGAAAACCTGGTAGAATTCACGTTACAGGATGGCCCGCGTCCCAGGCATTAGATCTTGACGAGATGGGGGCGCTTGTCATGACAAGGACCCTAGTTTCGTCCCGGCGAAATGGAGGGTTAAGTCGTGGTGCCTAACGTTATGCCATTCACGCCAGTCACTGGACCTGTGTGGTGGAAGATCTCCGAATGAGGCCCTAGTTTTGCCGTTCTGGTGAAATGAAGGGTTGAGCCGGTTGATTAACTCAGTGACAGGGAGTCTGTCGAAGCACAGGGTTTCTCCCTTAAAACTAGCGTACTCTACCCTATCGCAGTAAGTCTCCGGATTTTTCTGTACAATGGCCGAGTGCATTATGTAGCATACTGCGTTACCTCGGAGGAGGTGGATTGCCCTCATGTGTTACTTGTACCACCTGGCCACCCCATTGGTGTTGGACTTGAGGGGGCAGTGGTTGAAAGTCCGCATGCTGGACTAGGGAGGTATTTCATTTATCTGTTCACAGACCCCCATGTTCGGGATATCCTCATGAAATGACACGGGGTTTAACGGACTTGACGGTTTAACCGGCCTTGTCCTGGCCGCGGATCAATGCGTAACTTTTTAGGGTTTGTGGATCTCGACGAAATGGATTAGCAGTTAGTGCTTGACGCCAGGATCAATCAAAAACCTCACGAAACGAAACGAAAATAAATCTGTATAATATTTACAATTTTGTAATAGTCCTTCAATCAAGAAAAAACCTTTTTTCATTATTTTATTAATAATTTATGAATTCACATCAAAAAAGTTAGGACGTCATTCGTCGACTAATTCATGTACGTCAAACTGAATTCATGAAATAACTCCTCTGTAAGAAATCAAGGACAGCCAGTAGAACACGAAGGCATCGAACTTTCCGGTAGACAAAACCGAGCCCAAATTAAAAACCCAGACGGGCGTGATGGACACAAGAATGAGGCTAATGAGGATACGGTTACGGACAATGAAAGTGTTAAAAGTTCGAGCGAAGATCCGTAATGAGTGCTTCTGTCGAAGCGAGCTGTATTTTTGACGGCTTTCGTGTTGATTTCGCCATTGTTTTGCGAAAAATAATGAACCTCGATAACGCTGGAAAGTCTGCGGAAAAATTGAATCGATTCTGAGTCGAGGTCAGATGGAGATGACACTGTGGACGTCGCGTCTGCTTTGGTTAATTCATCAGGTCGTTTTTCTCTTGAAGAAAATCATTTTCTGTTGTTTACTCACAAATTTGGTGATAAAAATCAAAACGTACTGTAACCAACCTTATCTCAGATCCAGAATCAAGCTTATATGAGATCCTAATATATCATATCAATGTCGGACTATCTCTTCTTCAGAGAAAAATAAACGCAGACTGTACTATATGGGTACAGCTTATTCTCAAAATTGAAATTACACTAGGAGGTCTTAGAAATACAACATTAACAACACTTAACTCAAAAACAGTTACTGAACTTCTGAACTTTTCCGTCTTTATACTCAATACGTTTTCCAACTCTCGTCGAAATGTCTCTCGCTCTCTCTCAATTCTTTTCGCCGAACTCTTCACTATCTCAGTTCTATTCACGATCGTCCTTCTCCGCTGACTCTCGTTAACTGCCTCCTCCGCAAACTGCTTCTTTCTTCGCTGACTGTTTCCATCTGACCGCCCTTAAAGTGATCGATTTCGTCTCAAAGCTCTACTGCCCCCACCTTTAACCAAGTCGCGCCCCCATGACATTATAGTTTGACGCGCTGGAGGAGCTTGTCTTAACTAGGATCCTAGTTTCATCCCGGTGAAATGGAGGATTAAGGCCTTGATGCCTTAAGCAATGTCACTGGACCCATGTGGTGGAAGTTCTACCGAATGGGGTCCTAGTTTCACCGTAAAGGTGAAGCTCCGGATTTTTCTGTCAAGTGGACGAGTGCGTTATGTAGCATACTGCGTTACCTCGGGAGGTTGGAGGCCCTCTGGACTGGAAGGGTATTCCATATATCTGTTCACAGCAACTCATGTTCGAGATATCTCGAGAAATGCATCAGGGTTTAGCGGAACTTGACGGGTCGACCAGCATCGTCCTGAACCAGGATCGATTGCGAGATGTTTCTGGGATTTGTGGATCTCGACGATAAAGCTGGAACGTGGATGCTGGAAGCCAGGATCAATTAAAAGACTTCACAAGGGTACGTGGGTCTTGACGTACAGGCTGGATTGACGGTGCTCGTAGCAGGATCAATTGAGGCTTTAAATCTTGAGACTATCTTGATTCATAGGAGTGCGTTCAGGTGGGTGGATAATAATCCCCTTCGGCGAGTGAGTTGGGTCACAAAACAATTCGGGTACTGACCCTACAAAGCCAGTAGAGGTTAGATAATGCTTCACCACTCATGGTGTAGGTTTTCTGACTGAAGCCGAAACTGGAAGCTTGGTAAGTTCAACTCTTCGCAGTGGTTCTCGCTAATGCGCGATGATAAGGCGTACCCTTATCACACTTTCCGCTTCCTAGGCAGATTTTGGAGACTACTGAGTAGTCACCTGGTGAAAGATGCATGCTTACATACGAGTAACCTAACCGGTAGAACTCATTCACGATGTACTTAAGTCGGTGGCGTAGGCAACTAAGCTCAACTGCCGCTTATTGGACAACTCTTAGATACTACATCAATTAGAGGGGGAAATATAAAAATGGAGGCGAATCTCAAGTCACCCCAGATCCCGATCCGATCCAGGAAACTATTGACGTTTTTTGGTTCAGCACTAAATCTCCTCTCATCATGACGACTGAACTTTCCATGAAAACACGTCCCATTTCGAAACATTTTGAAATAGCTTTGGTAAAGGAAAGGAAGTGTTATCGATCTAGCCTCTACGAGAGGGGCCTGTATCCCAACAATTTGACCAATCCAAGTATCACTATAACCCTTGGCTAAAGTAACTCATATACGTAAAGTTTTATCTATGAATTATTCACATATTATTTACACAGTATAATCTCAATTTCTAGACTAATGCCCCTGGCTAGCTCGTATCAGAACAAAATTTCAATTAAAGTGGTAATAGTGCACTATTACACACCTGAATACTAATAAAGAATAATTACTCCTTTTACAGAGTTTATTTATAATTAAAAAAAATTCTTGGTCAAGTTGAATTGATAAATTTGAGTACATTAACTACCAGATTAGCTTATCTTATATTCCAATTGCTGAGAGTTACTGGGGTTTCCTTCAGCTTCTCTAATCCGAATCTGCCAACTGCACTCTTATTAGTCTAAATAGACTTCCAATCTGGAAATATGTGACCAAGTGTGGTATCCAGGTTAGAGAAGGAGTAGGTTGTGTGCAGGCAAATATAATCAGCGACTTTTTGTATTGCAGCAGTGTACGTAGATGGTATAAGCAATATAACTTTACCAATAAATTTCCAGTAAAATGCCAACAAACATGGAGGAGAGTACCACACTTTTTCAATCTTCTAAGAAGATATAGCTCACTGGACAATTTGTCGCAAGTGTAATACTTTCCTCTACTTCCAAATGTTAACTCAACCATTTTCTCTGTATTTAATTTGAGCCCATTCAAGGAGAACCATTTTTCCACTTCAATCAGTGCGAGCTTTAACCTGACTGCGAAATCTTTTCCATCCTTCGATTTTACTATTATTGAGGCGTCATCGCAGTACAAGCCTAGACAGTTACAATTTTCGATAATGATATCATACAAATACACCAAGAACAATATAGGTCCCAGTATCGAACCCCTAGGTACTCCATACCTTAATTCTTTTTCTGTTGACATATCGTCATTCCAGTGTACTTTCTGAAATATTTTTTCCAAGTACGATTCCAACAGTTTTAGGATATTTTCTCTTAAGCAGGGTCACATGTGAGACTGCATCGAAAGCTTAACTTAAGTCAAAATTTAGCATCTCTACAAAATCTCTTTCATCCATAGCTGCTATCATATTATTCAACAATTCTATTAGTGCAGTAGTTGTACTTCGATCTTTTCTGTAAACATGTTGGTTTTTGTTTAAAATATTTTTCTTCTCCATCCATTTCAACATTCTGTTTTTAATCACAGTCTCAAATATTTTCGATATACAGGGAAGAATTGCGATGGGTCGATAATTATTACAGTCGTTTTCGTCCCCTTTTCCTTTGTAGATTGGAATAACTTTGGCAATTTTTTCTTCTGGAAAATAACCTTCTCGGAAACATTTGTTTATTATGATTGAAATAGGATTGGCAATTTCTTCACTAATATTTTTCAGAATGTCTAAGGTAATGTTGTAAATATCAAATGTTGTTTTGGGTTTAAAAGATGTTTCTATTTTTTTTACTTCATTTGCAGTGCACTCAAAGAAAAAGCAAGATTTTTCATTATTCAATGAATGACTTCAAATTCAGAATTATATATTCTAACTTCTACAATATATATTGAAACTATATACAAAAACTATAAAATTGATATCCTTATATTTAATCAATATAAAATATTTTTCAATGTCTCGGAAAAAACCTTTTTACATCCCGACTTGAAATGTATTAATACAAATGTATTAACAAAAACTATTTGAGCATGTATATTAACATACAAATACAAGAAAATCCACTATTCCAAAATTATCTAAAATTATCAAAATAAAGGATCAAATAAAAATAATTGAACAAGAACTCGAACATTTGATAGCTATTTCGGCCTATCTGACCTCATCAGAAATGTATTGAATTCAGATTCAAATATATAACAAGATCAAAATTCAACTTAAGATAAAAAATGGAACGAATAAACTTGAAGTAAGCTTCAAAGTATTCAAAATAAAAGAGAAATGATCAACGTATTGTTACGTAGTTAGTGTGCTTGCATTTTCCTTTGTTGTTTTCGAGTTGTTGCTTGTTATAATTTCCCATGGTGCTTTCTGCTTATTTTCCGCCTTGTTCAAGTATTCTTCATTATTTTCTTTTATTATTTTTTTTTAATTTAAATACAATATTGTTTTTTATTATCGCCGAATGTTTCTTTCAATAAATCAATTGTTACGGTAGCAGCATGAGGTGTAGCACCATCTTGTTGGAATCAAAACACTTCTAGGTCGATACCATTCAAATTTTAAAACAAATATTCATTGATCATCGATCTGTAACGAGCACCATTCACTGTAACATTAACTCCAGCATCGTTTTTCAAGAAATATGGACCGATGATGCCTCCAGCGTGTAAAGCATACCATACAGTGCATTTTTCACGATGCAATGGAACCTGCAGAACTTCTTAAGGATTGTTTTCACTCCATAAACGCCAATTTTGTTTGTTTACATAGCCGTTCAACCAAAAATGAGCTTCACCACTAAACACAATTTTACGATAAAAAAGTCACAGCTGTTCTAGCTCTGATGGACGATTATGTAAACCATAAATTTCACGAAGTCCTTTATAAATTTGGCGAATAGAACACTGGTTTTGAAAATAAATTTCAACAATTTACAAACGTTGTTGCGGCGTGAGTCTTTCCATAATAATTTGTCAATGAATAAAAATGTAAAAAAACTTTTACTTTCTGTCAAATCACAGTTATCCCTATCGAAAGTTCTATCACTCCAAAAATAACACCCGATACAAAGCCCTTTTTAAAGTGAATCGTTCTTCAAAGAAGGGATCGAAAGGTTAGAGAAGTATTGGAATAATTGTATTGCTCTTCAATGACATTGTGTAGATAACTCATATCAAATTTGAACTAAAAAGTTGTTTCCTCCATTAAAACGGCAACTTGAAGCAGACGTTTAATAAACAGTATTATTGACAAATTAATTGAAAATCCCCTGAGCTATTATTAAGCTAGTTGTTCTCGTCTCTAGCATTTTTACCTTTAGTTTGTGCAATTCCCAATTCATTTCAGTGCCTTACTTACACACAAGAAAGCTTAGGAGATTGAGTCGTTGCAACGGAAACGTAAAAAATCGAACTAAAGACAAAAAGTCCGTCTGAAAAAGTTCCCTTATTGCTGATTCAATGAACTCGATCAATTAAGCGAAAGTTTACCAATTTGAAACTCCAGAACTTTCCTATTCACAAAACCGAGAGGTCCGAACTTGCCATCGATCAACTTATGTGCAACACAAAAGCGGCGAATTCCGATCGTTAATAAAGCATCACTTTAAATCCTCGCCGCTCGAATTCATCATGGAAAACAAGAACTAAGGGGCCAATTTCAACAAGTGGATGTTTTCGGGGTCGAAAACGTGAAACTTCGCAGAATGCCCGGACTGGATGCACCGATTTCCCGTTTTAATAGCGTTTTATACTAATTAATGTCCGGATACTGGAAAACATGGAGGAATCTATTGAATTCATTCCAGATAAAAGCTTACATCGGTTATTTTCAGAGGCTACTTCGCATCTTGCCGTTAAATTGGGAATGAAGGTAATTTATGTTAAAACTAATGGATTCCTCAAGAGTCTGCTAGATGGATATCGGGAAACTTTAAGTTTTTTTTTGGAGACGACTCGATTACAAGATTTTAGTTGACATTGAAGCAATTTGGACTAATGGGAACTCTAGCTTGACTCCCGTTTATCCATAGTGTTCCTAAATTGAAGGCACGGGCAAAAAAGTGTAATTACTTTCAACAGAAGCTGAGTCTCTATATGGAACGCTATTTGAATAGAGTGGTGGCTGGTTGTCGAGTACTCTCTTATATTTACAGGTGTCTTTTAGAAACTGGATATTTTTCAATCAATGAAATTAAAGCAGATTGGGTTAGATTAAAATTAATGCAGGTTAACCACAAATTATTAGAACACCAAGAAATGATTTTAAACGAAATTGAAGATTATCCAAAAAAATGGTTTCAATTCATTTAAATATCACTCATCACTTCGTTTGGCCTATCTTGTGTGATTCGTTGCCAAATCTCTATTAAATCCACGGAGCACCTTGATAGACTAGTAGTTTTTGATGGTCTCGGTCTTTACTTGACGGAAATTCATCTTCAATATAAGAAAAACAAATGTTAACTTCCGCTATTTTATTGATTTTCACAACAATTGTTTCGTCATACCATGACTTCATCAGGTGAGTATTTAAACTGAGGTATACAATGCAAAACATGACCTTAAATACACAGCTCTGGTACAAAAAATAGAGGGGTGGAAAGAGAGGTATACAATTAATGAAAAATATTAAGTAAGGGGGATCTATTTAAATCTATTTGATCATTCAATAAAATTTGTCTTTTATTATATCTATTGATTTCTAAAGTTTCTAACAGATTTAGTTTCTGACTTTTGTTTTCAATATTTAATATTTCATAGTTCATATTAAAATTATGGCCAGTCTCTAACAAATGGTTGGCATGAGTTGAATTCGGTTTATTATTAATGTAACATTTTTCATGTTCTCGTATCCTTGTTTGGAATGAACGGCCTGTCTGTCCCACATATACACATGGGCAATCACTACATGTTAACTTGTAAACTCCTGATTTTTTGTTTTTAGGAATGACGTCTTTATTATTTTTTATTAAGCTGCCTAAAGAATTAATAGTTTTAAAAGAGATGTTATATTTTTCTTTTTTCTTTAAATATCTAGCAATCTTTTCAGATTTTTGGCCTATGTAAGTTAATGAAATAAATTTGGTTTCGCTTGAATTTTGAAATTTTGGATATACAAGTGATATTGCTCTCTTGTAATTTATTTTATCAAGTAAATTGTCTACAATTAACGGATTGAAATCATTATTTAAAGCTATTTGTTTAATCGTTTTATACTCTTTGTCAAAATTTTCTTTCGTCATGGGTATGTTAACCAATCTATAAAGCATACTATTATAAGCTGACAATTTTTGTGAAAATGGATGGTTTGAAGTATAATGAATCGTACCATCTGTATGTGTAGGTTTTCTGTATATGGAAAAGTCATGTCTATTATTAATTTTGGTGATTTTTAAATCTAAGAAATTGATGCTATTATTTACTTCATCTTCCTGTGTGAATTCAATTGTTGGATATAATTTATTGATAGATTCCAAAAATGAACTAAGTTGTCTATTTATGCCATTAAATAAACAAATTATGTCATCTACATAGCGGTACCAATAAACGAAATCTTTAAAATATGGGAGTTTTTGGATATTGGTTTCTACGTGATCCATGAATATTTCTGATAACAAGGGGCTTAATGGGTTCCCCATTGTTAGACTTTCTTCGTCTAGATAAAACGTGCCGTTGAACATAAAATAATTTTGATCTAGGCAAACGTTTAAGGCGTCTAATATTTCTGTTTTTACAACAGGATTAGTTCGTTTTTGGAGTAATAAATCATCAACTAATTTTATGGTTTCACTGACCGGTATACTAGGAAACAAGTTTTTTACATCAAAGGAAACAAATTTGTCATTGTTCGGGATATGTATATGGTTAATTTTTTATATAAGTTGATAAGAGTTTTTTATTGCAAATTTGGCTTCAAAGTTAGTTTCTGTTAGTATAATTTTGATTAATGATTTTGAAAGTTTATATGACGGGGCTGTGACAAATGAAACAACGGCTCTAATGGGATTATTCTCTTTGTGCAACTTAATTAAAGAATACAAAATGGATGTTAATGGATTCATTAAAGTTAATTTATAATTCGGAATATTTTCAAAAAGTGCTTTTGATTGAAGGATAACTGATTTGATTTGTTTTTGATATTTTTCTGTTGGGTCTTTTTTGATAGTTTAATATTTATTTTGGTCTAAAAATGAGGTTGTTTTCTGTATATATTCTATTTTGTTTAATGCTATGATTGTATTTCCTTTGTCTGCGCGGGTAAATATTAGGTCATTTCTATAATTTCATTTCTGATTGATTTGACTGTTTGATTATTATTATTGTATTGATAATTTGATGTTTCTTGCTTTATTATATTGGTAAAAATGCACTTGTCTATATTTGAATTTTGACAATTTCTCAATGCAATTTCTGAATCGATAGCTAAATGTTCCAAAGATTTTTGATTGATATTATTTAAGTTAAATTTATATCCTTTTTCTAACAATTCTTTTTCTTTTGTATTAAATTCTACCTCAGAAAGGTTGGTGAATTTCGGATAGAAGACTAGTAGTTGATTCTCATGTTGGTTCCAAAATCTGATGAAGCGTATTTCTTCAATCATTAATTTTTGCAATGAACACATATAAGCTGAAGAATATCTACATAAAATTGTAGAAACTTATTTCCAACAGCAGTTTCTGGTTGAACAGCTATGTAAACAAGTAAAATTGCCGTATATCTTCAAGAAGTTCCGCAGGTTCCATTGCATCTTGAAAAATGCACTGTATGGTATGCTTTATTGTCTAAAGCCTTTACAGCTTGAATGGGATACTCTGTCACACCCACCATATTCTTTAGAAATGGCGCCTTCGGATTATTATTTGTTCCGGTCATTGCAAATTTTTTGGACAGTAAAACCTTTACTTCAAATGAAGAAGTCAAAAATCATCTGGATCAGTTTTTTGCCAGCAAAGATTAAAAATTGTATGAGCGTGGAATCATGCTACCATCGGTTCTTTTTTTTAGAGTGATAGAACTTTAAATTGAGATAAAACACATTTAAATTAAGATTGAAGCCAAATTTTTTCTAACTTGAAAGATAATTTTATGAAATTAATTTTTTAGAAATAATTCCTGGCATATATCCACCTCGACTAACTCTGAGGAACCCCATTCGATCAGACCAATTTGGTCCACTTTTTCGAGTAATTCAGGCCTTATTTCATCAACAACACGAGTTATGTTGGCTTCCAAAGCGTCTATTGTTTCTGGTTTATCAGCATAAACCATTGACTTGACATAACCCCGAAAAAAATAATCTAGTGTAGTTATGTCGTATGATCTTGGAGGCCAATTAATTGGACCTTTTCTCGAAATAATGTTATCGCCAAATATTTCTTTCAATAAATCAATTGTTACGGCAACAGCATGAGGTGTAGCACCATCTTGTTGGAAGCAAAACACTTCTGGGTCAATACTATTCAAATTTTCAAACAAATGATCATTGATCATCGATCTATAACGAGCATCATTCAGTGTGACATAAGCTCCAGCATCGTTTTTAAAAAAATATGGACCGATGATGCCAACAGCGTGTACAGCACACTATACAGTGCATTTTTCAGGGTGCAATGGAACCTGCAGAACTTCTTGAAGATTGTTTTCACCTCATATACGGAAATTTCGCTTGTTTACATAGCTGTTAAACCAGAAATGAGCTTCATGACTAAACGCAATTTTACCATAAAAAAATGGATCAACTTCAAGCTGTTCTAGGGCCCAATCAGCAAACAAACGACGCTTATTATGGTCAAGTGGCTTCAGTTCGTGAACCAGTTGGATCTTGTATGAGTGTAGATCAAGATCTTTACGCAAAATTTTCCATGTGGTGGATGCACAGAGTCCAACTTGTGGTGAACGTCGACGAATAGACAAATTTAGATCATCATGACATTATCACTATGACTTACAGCAGCGATAATATCTTCTGTACGTACAGTTCTTTGTCTTGTTGTTGTTGCATCGAGTAGAGAACATGTTGTCCGAAATCTATCGTTAGTTCGACGAATAAGCTGCTCTGATGGACGATTATGTAAACCATAAATTTCACGAAGTGCTCTATAAGTTTGGCGAATAGAACACTGATTCTGAAAATAAATTTCAACAATTTGTAAACGTTGTTGCGGCGTGAGTTTTTCCATGATAATTTATCAATTCTTACTGAACAGAAATGTCAAAACAACATGCCTTCTTCCTTTTGTCAAATCACAGTTATTCCAATCGAAAGTTCTATCACTTTAAAAAAGCATCCGAAAGATGGTAAAAGGTGTTAGAACAGAATGGCTAATATATAATTTGATAAAATATTCATTTATTATACAAAAATTGCCTTCTATTTTACCAAAAAAATACAAAATTGCTTTCCGAAGAACCAAATACATTAACCGATCTATTGACCATACTGTGATTTGCAAACATTTTCTGATCAATAGGACGGTTTGTTGACGTTAAATACTTAACTAACTTTTTGTCAAAACAGGAATGACAGAAACGTTTCTAGACTCGAAATAACCACTACTTCTAAATGCAAACTCTAAATGGCCCAGCCTTTACAACTCAATGACTCGCCAGGTTTAAGAAGCAGAGAGATGAATAAGGGTCGTTTAGTTATACAAAACCCTTACTGCGCCCCTGAATCCTCCCCATCTCGACGGAACTACCCACGTCAAAAAAAAAGAAATAATGAAAAACGTGCACGGTTTCGCCTCAAACGGAACATCCTCAACAATGCGCTCAGCATATCGCGAAAATTTTATTCGGAAGTCCCCAGCTGGACAGGGGTCGACGGCGATGCAAATGCAGGATCCAGACCGTCACTTCTTGAAATTCAGCTGGAAATAATATTGCAGAAGGTCGGCAAAATTCAATTCCGAGCACTCGAATCCGGTAACCCAATTTTATCTCTTTCAGCGCTTCCCCTTCAGAATTACGTGTTTCGCAGTATTAAAAGTGCCCGATATGGAAATCGAATTCTAGGTGTCAGCTTCGTTGTTACTACAAAAGGAGCTGGTGTTTGCAGGAAGTGATGCGCTCATTTAGAGACTTCGATAATGGGGATTTCGCAAGAACAATGTTTAATGGAATCGGTCTTTGCCGATGAAAATCCATATTAAATAAGATTATACTTCATATACTTCTTTTTTGTAACATTCTAAGGCAAAAGTAATGTATAAAATAGGTTGTGCAGATAGTCGGCTATGGTCAAAGTTGCATGGCAACACTATTTGTCAAATATTGTTGATTGTGAACAGGTATACAATTTATGATATAATGTCGCAACTAGAAAAAAGAAAACAGGTATAATATTTGTATAGAAAAGGTTTGCGAAACGTTAAAAAATTTATGCGATTGACTGAACTGGAAAAAAGTACTGTATATGAGACAATAAAGAGGCATAGACTAGTTTCAGGAAGACCGCGTAAGATTGAAGGAAACAATTTAAACTTTATTGGCCTTAGGACGACACAATCCACGTCTGGGGTTTAGCAAATTAGCTAAGAGATCTGGAAATCGACGAAATTAAAAGTATGTCCAGAAACCGTCCGTATGTCACCGAAAAGACAAGGCTACATATCAAGGAAACAAAAAAAAACCCTATATAAGTATACCTTCACAAAATGAACGGAGGATAGAATTTTGGCAACGTTTTCCAGAAGATAATTTTAATAATGTCTTTATATCTGATGAAAGTTGTTTCCAGCTTAGTGGAAATCACTTAAAAATCCTATCAAAACAACCTGATACCGTCCAAATTTCCCACCAAAATAATGGTTTGTGGAGCAATATCTCAGCGTGCTGCTACGCCTCTCTGTATAGTTTATGATACATTAATATTGAAAAGTATTGTAGCCGTCTAAACGATTTTCTCCTTGAAACGGCGCATGCTTTATATCCAGAGGGGTGGCGTTTTCAGCAGGATAATGCAAAATGCCATACTTTGGCCTATACTCAAGCTTGGATGCAAGAACACCAAGTGACAACCATTTCATGGCCAGCAGCTTCACCAGATCTTAGTCCAATTGAAAACATATGGGGACTAATGAAGATTGAAGTTTAACGAGCAACGTCACGAAATAAAGAAGATTTAATTCAGGCAGTTTTACAGTCCTGGACGTCAATGAAAATTATAACTTTCTTTTGTTAAAAAGATAATCGAGTTTCTCCCCTTTTGATTCTACATGTAAAATTTTAATATTATCTATTGTGAGAAAGGAATGACCGTTTTCTAGACTCTACTTTTGCGACTCATTGTCTTGAAAACGGTCATTCTTAATAATAATCATCTTAAAAATTTACATGTAGAATCAAAAGGGAAGAAACTCGATTATCTAGAATCTGTTGAAATTTTCAAATTAGTTCACAATAACAATAAAGTAAAAAGAATAGTCTAGAAAACGGTCATTCCTTTCCCACAATAGATAATCTAAAAATTTTACATGTAAAATCGAAAGGGAAGAAACTCGATTATCTAGAATCTGTTGAAATTTTCAGATAAGTTCACAATAACAATAAAGTAATAATAATGAATGAGTGTACGGAGCTATATAAATCGAAAATATGTGAGATACTCAAAAAGTAACATCTGTTTAATACCTTTTTCAACGAACATAAAATTTATTTAATGAAAAGTAAACAAAAATTCAACTTTTGCCACTCATTCTTTAGAAAACAGTAATTCCTTTCGACAAAAGAAAATCTTGAGAAAAAAAATTTTATATGTAGATTCAAAAGAAAAGAAACCTGATTATGGAAATTTTCAAATTCATCCAAAATAAAAATAATGTAAAAAATAATGAATGACTGTACGGGGCTATGTAAATTAAAAAAAAAATTGAGATATTTAAATCGGTTCCATCTATTTAACAACCTTCTTTGTCGACTGCCGACATTCCGATATCTGTTAGAAGGCCCCTCTTTTTTAACCCGGTTTTTTATCACGTTTCGCTTGTAAACCTCTGTACCACTATTAGGTGTTACCTAGAATCTATTTAAATATTCAAAATATTTATCACTTTTGTTTAAATACCTCTGTACCAGTGCTAGGTCTTTAGTTGTCTGATGATGGGATAGTTAATTTCCTGAAACTCGACTCACAAGAAAATGTGTAATATATCTTTCTACTGGTAGTAAAACATGGTAATTTCTACAATTTGTTTTAGTTATGATCAACTACCAAATAGTAGCGGCTGAAACAATTCAGTATAACAATATGATTGTTCACAAATGAATAAAATTGAAACTGGGTCTGCAAAGGAAAAGGAATCACTTGCATATAATGATTTTATTTCATAAATGAGTTAATTGGAATAAAATGTATCGTTCTTTATGTTGAAATCAGTTTTTCCTGGTAGGTGTCATGTCATAGGCTTTGTCTTCTTCTTTTTATTGGGTTGGTTTTGTTAGGGGTGGTACATAAAATTGACTTAGTTGTTTCACGTCTTGTCTATCATTTACTGTCTTTTTCAAGTTTGATTGTATGTGTATCATCTCCCATATGTCTCTCTGTTTCTGTTTATGTTACCTTAAAGATTTCAATGCAATTTGTTTTCATTTACACTTGACAATGATGTTACAATCGAAAGGCGTAGTGGGTCAAAGAACAAATTGTGAAAATTTGATAGAAAATGGTATTGAATTCTCCAATATTCATTGGATATACATGAAATAGAAAGGTCATCAATAATATCTATACTCTAACTCTGTATCTTGTACTCTGATGAAGTCTGCCACTATTGACGAAACGTTCGCCATAACTAGTAAAATAGAGATGAAATAGGAAAATTTTTGTAGGGATTGGATTTCTTGTGTGGAAAAATCTAGTTTCTACTTGAATGTAGTGTAAATTAAGATGGTTGGTGCGTAGAATCCCTTAGAAAGGGTGGGTTTGTATAAGGGATAAGCGTTGTTGAGTCCATATACATTCAACTATTGTTTAGTTCTACGCCTTTCTGTCAGATGTGGAATGAATTTGTTATTATGATATTCCTAGATTATCTGTGAAGATCCCACAGAAGCTTTTTTTAGCCTTTGCGAATTAGGAGTTCAGTTCTGTTCTACTCAGACTTTGTCCTTACTTCACTAAAAACGAAAATATATGAGAGTTAATTAGTTTTCTTCTCATCTGAGTACTTATACATATTCAGATGAGTGTTTTAGTTGGTAAAAGCGAAGGTTAAGAAGAGCTATTAGGCATTTGACAATGAAGCAACCCCAAAAAATTAATAAAGAGCTCTTACTTATCATGTCAATTATGAACAATTGCTGCCAAATGTCGGTTCATTAATATCCTATTTAATAAAAAACTGTCATCGAAAGCAATATAATGAAGGATATAAGTTGAAATTAATGTTTGATTGTATCGGTCTCTACTTGTCGGAAATACATCCTGATGATGACAACATTACTTCATCAGGTGAGTATGGTACAGTACCATACTCACCTGATGAAGGCATGTTGTCATGGCGAAACAATTGTTGTGAAATTAAATATTATAAATTAGCGGAAATTAGGTTGTTTTACTTTAATCATCATGAAATTAATGTAATTTTTATTATTAAAGCACAAACTATTGTGCATAAAATTTAATACACTATAAATTAATTAACACCCTTAACTTGCATTTATATCCAAGGATGAAAGATATAAAAGTATCTGGAAAATGTATCTACCTTGAATTTTTCTTCTTGTTCCTTGAACTTTAATGAAACTTTTTCCGCTATGAGATAAGTTTTACGTTTTTCCAATGTTGAACTGCGCAAAAAATTCAGATGAGCGGAAACGAAATCAATTTCTCCGAAAAAGATTAATTTTCCGTAAAAAAAACCCTTGAAACGTGACGTGACGATGTCCAGAAAGAAACGGAAACGTGCTTCAAGTGAATGGAGAATTCATCAGGCAACTTCTACATTGACATAGTTGAAATGAAAATAAAAACTTAATCACATTCTCCAGGGTTACGTCAACTTTATTTCATCCAATTTCTCTAGGTAGTCTTCACTGAGAAATGTATATGACTTCATTATCTGTTTATTACCTTCAAATATATTCATGACTTCTTGCAGGAGTAATTTGTTTTTTGTTCCATGGAAATGAAGTTCTATCATTTCCCAATTTATATTACTGGTTTCTACCCACGAAGAAAATTTTGATAAATTAACTGGAATTTTGAATGGAAGAGCATGAAATTTCATATACAGGATAGTATCTGAGGTACAGATAGCGCCGCAAATACAAAATTTAATTCTTGTTGGACAGTATTAACCTTCTAAAGATGATTGAAAAAATTTCTTTGCGATGTAACGTTTGGTTCAAAGGTTGGAGTTTCAAGGGAACAACTTTTATGATTTGCAAAATACTAAGAAAAAAAGAGATCGTGCTTTTTGATGGAAAACAGATCGTTGGCTCTTTAAGTATTGTCTGGACTTTACACCAGAAATTAACTAATTTGCTGAATGACTTTAAATTCAGAAATATTTATTCTAACTTCTACAATATATATTAAAACTAAAGTCAGTCTAGAAAAACAAAGCTCAATTGTAATTATTTAATATATATTTTTAAAATAAAATAGAAAGGCCTTTTACTTGATAGAAGAAAAATAACAAAATTTGAATATCAAAACAAATTAAAATATGTTTATCTTCTACAATTTTAATTTCAAAAACTTGTTTATTCAAAAAAACTTTTAGAATTGAATTAATGTCTAAAACAAACACCGCTTACATTTAATAGACATATATAATCAAAACTCAATATATAATGTCAAATGGAATAAATAAACCAAAAGATATACGGAAGTCATTAAAATTAATAAATAAATATTTAAAGGATTTAAATAAGCCTTAAAAATAACTCACACTGTTCTTTGATCCTGTTAGAACATAGATCAATCTTGAATTATAAAGATGATCTATGTCTCGAAACATTATTCATTTACACGTGGTGAGTTGTTTGATATAGGTTAGTTTTTTGATTTTGATATTTTGAATATATTTCAGGACTGAAGACGGAATTGCTTAGAATTATATTTGTTTTTTGAAGATATAGTGCATGCTTTGAGAGATTTCTGAATTTACTTATTCGAATATTTAAATATATTAAATATTTCGAATAAATTATATTCTTTGAGAAGTCCTTTAAGTGTGTTCATGTTTTTAAAAGGCAAATGGCGTTCTTGAAGCTAAGACCAAAAACAAATTTTGTCTCCTTTAAATATTTATTTATTAATTTTGATGACTTTCGTATATCTTTTGGTTTATTTATTCCATTTGACATTATATATTGAGTTTTGATTATATACGTCTATTAAATGTAAGCGGTGATTGTTTTAGACATTAATTCAATTCTAAAGGTTTTTTTGAATAAAAATTTTTTTGAAATTAAAATTGTAGATGATAAACATATTTTAATTTGTTTTGATATTCATATTTTTTATATTTCTTTTATCAAGTAAAAGGCCTTTCTATTTGATTTTATATATAATATATAATTATATTTTGGCTTCAATAAATCTCATTATGGAATGTCAATGAATTTAAATAAGCCTTAAAAATAACTCACACTGTTCTTTGATTCTGTTAGAACATAGATCAATCTTGAATTATAAAGATGATCTATGTCTCGAAACATTATTCATTTACACGTGATGAGTTGTTTGATATAGATTAGTTTTTTGATTTTGATATTTTGAATATATTTCAGGACTGAAGACGGAATTGCTTAGAATTATATTTGTTTTTTGAAGATATAGTGCATGCTTTGAGAGATTTCTGAATTTACTTATTCGAATATTTAAATATATTAAATATTTCGAATAAATTATATTCTTTGAGAAGTCCTTTAAGTGTGTTCATGTTTTTAAAAGGCAAATGGCGTTCTTGAAGCTAAGACCAAAAACAAATTTTGTCTCCTTTAAATATTTATTTATTAATTTTGATGACTTTCGTATATCTTTTGGTTTATTTATTCCATTTGACATTATATATTGAGTTTTGATTATATACTTCTATTAAATGTAAGCGGTGCTTGTTTTAGACATTAATTTAATTCTAAAAGTTTTTTTGAATAAAAATTTTTTTTAAATTAAAATTGTAGAAGATAAACATATTTTAATTTGTTTTGATATTCAAATTTTGTTATATATTTTTAATTCTTGAATTCGAAAATTATAAAGAAATATTCATCTCATTTACTTTTATAACCTACATTTAACTGTAAACACTTGACTAAACGTCGAGGTACACCCGAAACTAGATCATCTCCATAATTTTCGGTGATGTTGGACTGTAAAACTGACTGAATTAAATTATCTTTATTTCATGGCGCTGCTCGTTCAACTTTAATCTTCATTACTCCTCATATGTTTTCAATGGGACTAAAATCTGGTGGAGCTGCTGGCCATGAAACGGTTGTCACTTGGTGTTCTAGCATCCAAACTTGAGTATAGGCCGAAGTATGGCATTTTGCATTATCCTGCTGAAAACGCCACCCCTCTGGATATGAAGCATGCGCCTTTTCAATGAAAAAAACGTTTAGAATGACACAATACTTTTTAGTATTAATGGTACCATCAACTATACAAAGCACCACGCTGAGATATCAGCATATCATATCACATAGATTATTAACAATCTCCGAAATCATTTCAATCAAGAACTGAATTGAATTAAAGAAATAGCAATTAATAACGGTTATTCGTCATTTATAATAAAAAAATCCTAAGCTAAAAACCGAAAATCTATCTAATTCACCTCTATTGGGTTTCGCCACCATTTGGCACATACCTTTCGCATATGCAAATGTTCAGTAAAAATTTTATGTAAGTAAAAAAAAAAAAATTAAAAAAAAAAATTTAATTGTTCAATCCACGATCTTGATGTTAAACGACGGTCTGAACTCACAAGAGTGTTCAGACGTTCGATATTTTCGTCGGTTTTCGAAGTTGAAGACCTCCCTGAACGGTATTCGTCTTCAACGTAGTCCAAAAATGCTTTGTGCCATCAAAAAACTTGAGCCACACTTGCCGATTCTTCAAGCTAAACACAAAATTTATTGGCACAACGTTGGTTAGGTAACGGAAGAAGTTGAAACTTGCACTGATCTATGGGAAGGTACTGATATACGTGTTCTATCAAGGCTAACAGCGTGGTATTAGCAGATCGCTTGCAGTATAACCAGTATCATTACTTTTCTACCACACCTCGTATTTATAATAAAAGGTTTTCTAATAAGAGGTTTCATTTTGAATGGCCCGCTTCAAATGCTTCAAAAGTGACAGCTGCCTCGGGGCAGTGGTCACTTCTGAGGCATCTTTTGAGATTTGACAAGTAGAAACTACGCCAGTACTAAAGATGGAACGATACATGCCAATTTAACCCCCACTTCTTTTTACCTATTCGCATTACCTGAAATAATACTCGCCGAGAGGAGATGCTGCTTGATTAAGAAGATGATTGTTGATACATGCCAATTTAACCCCCACTTCTTTTTACCTATTCGCATTACCTGAAATAATACTCGCCGAGAGGAGATGCTGCTTGATTAAGAAGATGATTGTTCGAAACAAAGATGAATCAAGCTTCAGGAAATATATCGAAATGTTAAAGAAGCACTAGTAATATTGTATCCCTTTTGAAGCAGACTAGATTGATGAACAAACAACTTATCAGTGTTATTAACCGAAAACAGAATTGGGATAAAATTAACATTCTTCTCTTTTACCCTAGCACCTTAATTAAGCCGATTTCAGAACATTTCCTCTACCTCTTAAATAATTCGCTTCAACCCTACTTCATCTCTACAGAATAGACCTATGAGCCCCATTTGCAGTTAATTTTACGCCGCATGGAACTCATTTACAAAAAGCATTCAACAATTCAACAGTTTCGGACCCCGATGGTCCACCAACAATTCACGCGGCATCCTTCCATTCTTCTTCCAAAGAATGGCAGTCGGCTGCTGACAAAAGATACGTTCTCACTTTTCTGCCAGCCGTTTTTAGACCCTCTTCAGAACGACGCATTGGAAGACGCAATTTATATTTATGTGACCCCGTTTTCGGGAACGTCTATATGAATACGGTTCGCCCACGACTACACTTCCGCGGAGAGTAAAAAAAAAATGTTTTCAGTTCATCGTATCTTGATGAGATTGCCGATCTGACCCTGTTCCTTCGCGAGAATCAATTCCACTCTTCGCATCCCGAAAGTATCGTGATTTACATCGGAATCTAGTCGACTGCGCCACTTCACGTGGTTAAGTGTGCCGTTTGTTTACCATAACTTCTTTTACAGGCAGCGATGAAATTGAGGAATAGACAAGGTTGCTATGGGGTCGTGGATAACCGGCAGAATTGGCTACTTAATATTCGGAGAAATATAATCCATTTCCTAACAAAAAGACTCTGATATTAACAAGAGTATAAGGTTAGAACCATTTGGTTAGGAAAACAACATACTTTTTTCTTATGATCAGGAAATAGGGATGTTGTGGTTTCTTTTTCGTTCGCTTGTTCCAGGAAACAGCCTGCTGTCGTTTGGCCCAAATATCTGTAACTTTCGAATATTGAATTGAAATAGGTCTAAGATGACTAATTCGGACTCACTGAAGAAGAATCCGAGGTCAAAAGTTATTCTGTCCGCCCACTTCTTCCGTAAACACGCTAACACTCGAACGGACAGAGATAGAGCTTGTAAACTTTCAGAAAAGTTTTGGATCCTAAATATCTCGGCTAAATTCATTAATGGGCAAAATCGGTTCAATTATTTCGCAGTTATTCACGTTTGAATTTTGGCCTCTTTTCATTAATATTTTTCAAACTACAAATCCGATCGATCTGAAATTTGGGTTTTAAAAGGATAATGGTAACACACGAATATATGTACTAGTAAAACGCCAATTTTATTAACTTCGGCATTGTATGAGTGGGTTAGGCAGAAGACCCCATTCCGTATTTCTATAAGACATCAAACATGCAATGGGTTCGAACCCAGGTATGGAGTAAGAGATTTTCATATCAGGTTGTCACTAACGAATGACATTATACATAAGGATAAATGAGATTTATAACTGTTTGTACTTAGTTTTAATGAATCAACTGTTAGATCACAGAATAGTGAAATAATACAACAACCCTCTCGGGTATTTCCATTTTACATCGAATTTTGAACCGACAATGGTCTAAAACGAGTAGGTTGGACTCACTGATGAGGCATTCAAGGTCAAAAGTAATTCTATCCGATCCTTAACATTCTAATTTTGCAACAGAGAGAGAAAGGGACTTAAAACTTCTAGGTTTCGTCTATATCATAAATACATCGGTTATTTTTTTATGCGGACAAAACTGATCCAATGGATTCGCAGTTATTCACTTTAAGTTTTTTCTCATTGTCCCAATAGTTACAAAACTAGCGATTCATTTGAAATGAAATTGGTGTATAATAAAAATAGGAAAATTTGTGTCAAATTTCGGGTGGATCAACTGTCCAAGAGGATAACTTGAGGTAAAATGCCAATTTTCTGAGGGTAATATCGAGACAATCGAAATTTTCAAGGTGGATTTGGAATCCAAATTTATGGGTTTTTTTCATAAACTGACAAACTGGTCTCAGCGAGTCATGACGTATACTCATTTGAAATTTTGTTTGTCAAGTATTTCCGAAAGTATATATCCGATCGAGTTCAAATTTATTATTTAGATATGAAGTAACGACACAAACGCTCCTGCCTATTTTCGTAAAGATGAATTTCGAGAATTTTTTAATTTTTCTCGAACAATTTCTTTGAAAGGCATGGAGAGTTCTGTTTCTTCAGAAGAACATTTCTAAAATGACGTTTAAAAAAAAATAAATAGTTGCTAGATCAAAACACTTTCGATCCCTGACCTACAAAAGCCAAGGCATAAACCACACAACAACTTTACGAATCTACCAACTTATGCAGACCGATATTAGAAAATGTAGTAAGAATATATAAGAATTATGGGGACCTACCCTTAATATTAAAATAGCAAAACGCAGTAGTTGGATAACTTTGATACGCCATCCAGGAAATATACTGCATAACTCACCAAATTAACCTCTCTATGAAAAAATGAATATAAACCCGATTCTGAGTAGACTTCAAACCTTAGGAAAAAAATTTATGAGCAGAGCACATAACCTTGAAATCCCTTAGAACGTTGTTCCAAAAAATCTAAACTACGAACAAAACAAAATAAAATACCTAATCAAACCCTGATACAATGGATGCAATAAGGAACCTTCCCGGTGGAGTCGACAGATAACACTTTTATTTTTTTTTTTTTTCATTAATTCTGTACACTTTCTTTTCAAAAAAATACTATTTATATAAAAAATATAGCAGCAAGACGCAAGTCGTTAACTATTTACTAAAGGAATAAATATCTTTTCTCTCTCTATAATTATAAAGATATATAAAGATGCAAAAGAATGATCTATAAGGAATTCAAAAGAGTTCATTTTATCATCATTCAGTATTTTTATTATCAAATAATAAACCATAATCCATTAGTAGAAACTTAGTAGAAACGGAAAAGACGGACATAATTAGTTGGTGCAAAATGGCGAATGCGCGGGTCTTTCCAATAACGTCCGTTTGAGATACGGCATGTGGAACCATCCTTTTCTCGCTTATTTCGGAAGTTTCAAGGCAGTGTCGTTCAAAAGGATCCTCAATTGAGATACGAATCTTTAAATGTTTTCTCAGAAAATCAGTTATCGACGGGCATTTCGAAAAATGTACTGAATAAAATTTTTCGAATTTATTTCAAGACATCTGTGGACCAAAATTTACCTTTATGATTTCTGAGAATTATTCTTTGAACCAGTGCGGTGGATAAAGGATTGTTTTACATATTTCTCATTATTTGTGGATATGTTCCAAACAACTTTGCACTTATGGAAAAGTATTCATCCTGAATTGTTCTCCCTCACTCAATTTTAGAGAGAAAGGATCTCTTGTTAAAAATAGAAATCATTACTGAACAAAACCACAATTCAGTTTATTGCATATATTCCGTGCAGTTATTCTGATCTGTTTGTCCCTCTTTATAGACACTGCTTGAGAGTAAACTGTGAAAGAAATAGGTAAGATAACTTTTGATATTTTTTTAATTTGGCGATACGAGTATTACTTCAAATCCTCACTGTGAACCATTTTCCCAATGGCTTCCAATCACAATCAATGAAAATACCCAACGCATTCTTCATTTTGCAATGTTCAAAATGCATTATTCTCTGATGAAGTTCTGTTGTGGATTCTACATAATGAAGCATTTACATTGAATATTATCAGTGGTCGGTTGGGAGATTCTTAATTATAAACAATAATTAGTCAAAAAGCAACCTACCATTTAATATTTCATGACTCGTTGAAAACTTATTCTACATACATCATTAAAATGAAATATAATTTAGAAAGTACATTTTAGACGAGAAATTATTGAAATAGACAAATACATAGCTGTCAATATTCTCAAAAAAATACTTAAAAATATATAAAACTTCATTTAATTCAGCATTTCCAATTAATAGTTTGATTAAGTGAAATGTAGTTGATAATCGTGTTCACGTTTTCACATTTAAATACCACATGAAAAAATTCACTTAAAAGTAGAAATGTCAACCTCAGTCTCAGATTTTTGTTGTGGCAAAAGGAATAGATGCAAAAATTATAGTAATTCATCTACAAACATTCAAGTAAAATAAGCGTTATAATTTTCAGAACCTGTCATCAGAATTTAACATGTGAAATGTTGAAGTTTGATATATGAGATTTGTTATTGCAGGACATAAAATTTTATTTTAATATGAAAAAATTATTTCAAATATATTATTTTATTGGATATTAAGTTATAATTACATTTTTCTCCATTGAAAATATAGTGATGTGGAAAGTTGAATGTAACTCATAACTTTAAATTATGTTAATTGTACGGTAATATACAAGAGTAAATAAACATATTCCTCGTGGATCTGAAGGAGACCTTCGAATGAAAGTGAATTAGGTTAAAAAATTACATTAAAATTATTATTATAGAACAATTCTATTTATAAATTTTAAATTATTAGAATTTCTCTTTTCGAGAAACAGTGCTCAATTTCAATGTTATCACTGAATCTTAGAATAGTAGTGACAGGTTAGTTTATAATTTGTTATTTCTGTTAGAATGGTCACTAAAATTTGTGAAGAATTATCATTGAGAATCAAGTTTCTCTATTATCCAAAACTAAAGAATTATAATATCCAAAGAAAATATAATATATGAATTTCAGTTCCCAAAACAAAATTTTGGAATAAAGAATTCACCCTGAAATGAAGTATTAAAACTTTTATCGGACATTTCAAATCAAAACTTAAAACAACATTTATATTTTCAAAACATTCAATAAATTAAAAATTGTAGAAGTACGTTGGTACCATTAAAATAAATTGGAGCATGTGTTTCATTATTAAGTCCAACTGAAGAGAACTCCATAATTTCCTCTACTGTCTAAAAAACATACAGAATGAACTGAAATATGCTAACAACATAAATATGAACAGAGCAGAGTTCATTACTATCTACTTACCTATAATTCAGCTAACATTATAGCACTATACTTCATCCCTCGTTCAATATAAACTTCGAAAACTAACAACGGCTGGAAATATTTGTTGTAAATCTTCCTGCTCATGTTTCATTATTCCTTGGTATATAACATGCCAGAACATAATGCAATTTCTTGCTGTTTCCATTCAGGGATGTTTTATACCCAAGGCATTATGGAAATTTATAGATTTCCCCATAAACTACCCTTCTGAATAAAGATACGGTCTTAATAATAGATGCGAATATTCATTCGAATTTTTTTTTTGGGTAGTTGAGGCCATTGTTATCATTATTAAATGTTTGAGGTACGAAAGACAAAGAAGAACTAGAGATGTAATTGTTTTTTCTTTAAAATCATACGAAAACGAGTGTTTTAATTGATAAAAAGGGGGAGTTTACTTGTGAAGGTTTATTACAAGGTTTTAATTATCATACAGATTTATTCTGTTAACCTCACTACAAATTTTTATTTTAATTTTATGAAAATTTCTTCTCAAAAATTTTTTAGAATTAAATATCATAAATGTCTTAGTAAACACAATTCAGTAGACATATATAATTAATGCTCCTTACACAGCACCAAAAAGAATAAAAGAATTCAAAGAAATATAAATTATTAATTAATGCCGGGCATAAATAGCAGACATGCATGTTTCATAGTTTTTTGGCCTTTCATCAGTGCATTGCTATAATGTTAAAGAATATAACATAGCCACCTATATTGGCCCTGCATAGCGAACATATATACTGTTAAGCTTTCTGATAATGATAATTTTGAAAATGTAAATCTGGTTTTAATTCTGATTTGAAATGCCGGTTAAATTTCGTAATTCTGAGATTTTTTGTAGTAAAGAGGATTCTTAATTGTTGAACAAATTTTCAATTGATTCAATGGAATGAATTTGATAGGAACAAATTTTGTTTTCTCCTTTTAACTGCAACTTATCAGCCGATGTCTTAGATAAGCCCAACTGGATTAAACAACCATCGAACCATGCTTCATACGGAATCAATAACATCAAACGCATTTCGTAGGGGTTTCGAAAAATTTCGTTCGAGCATTTCACAAAAAAAAACAAGCCCCTACCCCTGGATAGTCTGAACGGCCCCCTGTCTAGCTATTATTAAACCAAATCGGTTGGGAAAGCGTTCGAAAACGGGGAACACGCAGACAGCTACGTGGATTTGGGGAAATTTAATTTCGACTTTCTGGAAGACATATTTTCATCCAGGTTCGCGTATGCGACGTATCTACAGGATTCTAGTAATGGAAATTTCTTCACCGGAAATTGGGCGGTGGGTCATGTTTACCTATGTAGGTTTGTTCTGACGTCGCAGCCCGCTTGATCTGATGGCGGAATCCATAGTACGGATGATGGAATAAGCGCCCATATGTCGCTATAAGGTAAATCGAGTATTTTCAGTCGTTTCCTGTTTCCAGGCTTCTCGCTTAAAGTTTGGAAGGTGAAAATAGGCAGGGTTGTTAGGGACATATAAGGTGATTTGCTTAAATTTGCTAAAAGCGCCAGTTATCTTTCAAACTTTCACTGTCAGTTAATCTTCCGGAACAGCTTCATTGAGGCATTCTCTTCAGTACGATATGGCACTCGTAATTGAAAAAATATGCGAATAAAGGATACAAAGAACTATATATAATAAAATATATTGGGGAATTATCGAACATACCTCACTAAGTAAAAATATTCAACAAGGAAAATCTCCTCTCCTGTACATGATTTCTTTTCTTGAAAGATCTGCCTGTACGTACACCAATCAGGTGTACAGGCAATCATTGCAAGTCAACTTTTAAACTCCAGATTTTTTGTCTTTATTTGTTCCATCTTCATTATTTTACATAAAGAATATTTATATAAATATGTACAATAAAAAAGATAACAAATAGGAGAATAAGTTTGGAATTTATGAGTAAAATATTAATAATCAGTTTATATAAATATAAAATATATTAAAAACAAAACAAATAGAGACAACAAATCTGGAGGTTGACTTGCAATAGTTGCCTTATGGTGTATATTGGTCAAATAGGTAGATCCAAGAGAAGAATTTGTGAACACCAGAGGAGATATACGTCAGGCATCTCGTACTCAACTTATGTCAGTCATTTGAAAGAATATGGTCATAATTTAAACAATAACTATGAAATAATCCATAATGAAATTAAAAGCAGCAGACTCACACTGTTTGAAGCCGACATAATTTCAACAACAACTGAAGAAATTCAATTTCTAGAGCGTGTATGGGTTATTTCTGCTCAGGGTTATTGCTCAGGCAAATTGTTAGGATGCAGGCTCTCCTGTGGCGACTAGATGGAAAGCACTTCCTGTGCTTTAGCCATTATTCGACATGCGCCATTAAGATGTTTCGAAATGGGGCGTGTTACCATAAAAAGTTTAGTGGTGATGAAGAGTAGAGATTTATTGCTGTACCAAGAATATCAACACATTCCTGGAAGAACATATCTTCGATGGGGTGTCTTGAGATTCATTCCCATTGTTCTATTTCTCGCCTAAAGATTAAGTGGGGTACAGCCGGAGTAAGAGATGGAAGAGAAACTGTAAGGGTAGTTCGCGAAGAGAATTGAGAGAGAGATATTTAAACGATAGTTAGAAAATGCACTTAAACGAGATAAAGTATAAAGACGGAAAAGTTCAGAAACTCAATAACTGTTTTTGCGTTAAGTGGTGTTAGGGGTTGAATTTCTAAGACGTTCAAGTGTAATTTCAATCTTGTAAATAAATACTATATAGTACAGTCTCCTTTTATTTTATACTAAGCGAGAGATAGGCCGATTTATCTATTAGTACCCCTAGGCGATGATAGTTAAAAAGCCAACACAGCTATGAAATTATCTATTATTAAATCCTACCGATTGCACAGAATTATTTTCTTGGTTTCAGTTCCTCAAGCTCAGAAACAATTGCTGCGTCTTGTCATCAATCATGCACACTCTATTTGTACTAAACCAGTACACAGAAAAAGAAGTCACTTTCATTTTCTTTAGTTTCCCTGTATTATTATTTCACTTTCGGCATATCACTTTTCATTTTTAACAAGCAACCAAAGTATTTGTCCGGCTACTAAGTGGGATAACTTAAACACTTCAATATGAATATTCTTGATTTACATTTAACTTAAATTTATGTTTCTTTTCAGGATATGGTCCAGTGT
The DNA here is from genome assembly GCA_034642435.1 of Megalocaria dilatata. NCBI lineage: Eukaryota > Metazoa > Arthropoda > Insecta > Coleoptera > Coccinellidae > Megalocaria > Megalocaria dilatata. The sequence goes on along the minus strand of CM067862.1, from coordinate 25,430,257 downwards.
CACCAAAAACTTCGTGGGGAAAGCTCGTCACCATCTTATATGCCTTAGTGGGCATTCCTCTGATGCTCCTTTACCTCTCGACAACAGGCGACGTTCTCGCCAAGAGCTTTAGACGTTTATACGGTAAACTCTGCGGAAGGAACCTTCGAAAACTACCTTGCTCCTGTGCTAACATGGTCAGGGTCCCGGTGACCCTCTGCGTGGTAATCCTACTTGCCTACATCTGTTCGGGAGCTATATTGTTCAGCAGATTGGAAGACTGGAGCCTTCTAGAAGGAAGCTACTTCTGTTTTGTGTCCTTGGGTACTATCGGCTTCGGAGATCTGTTACCAGGGAGAAATGCCGAAGAGATATCTCTGTGTGCCTGCTCTGCTTACATACTAACGGGAATGGCGTTAGTGGCCATGTGTTTCAGTTTGGTCCAGGATGAGGTTATCGCTTTATTTCGGTGAGTATGAAGTGTTTCATAATTCCAATTTAAAGCTTAAATGTTAACACCAAATGAATCCTTCAGTAAGCAACATATTTAGGTTAGGACTTGTTGATATCCTTCATACAATAGAAAGTTCGAAAGCGGAAATTAAGAGAATGGGCGCTACATATTGGCGCAGTAGGCATATTCAAACCTGCTGTACTTGATATTTATGGGCGCAGATAATCGACGTAGCAAAGTACCTATTAGTTTTATCTTCATCAATTAGAAGCCTTTATTTGGTCATACGTAAGATGTTGAATACACCTCTTATTTAACGCTTTTTCATTATCAAATATCAGAGATTTCATTTTCGTCACAAAGAATTGAAAGTGAAGTGAAGGACCATGATTGGGGGCAAATAACTTTACTGATAAATTTCTGATCTTCTTCAACGACACTTTAAACTTTCAGGCGATGCTGGCGATTATATTAATGTACCTGTTTCAATACAATTCGATAAGATACCTTCACTGCTAAAAATTCACAATAAAATATTACAGAATATTCAACACGTACTAGAGACTCACCCAGAATAAATTGTTGTAGGTGTGAACAAATCATTAAACATACAGTGTATGCACGAAATTGAGTGAACATTCACAATCCCAAATAATAAAATTTTCAAAGAATAATACATCAGACATAAAATTTAAAAAACAGAAAATACATATGTTTATGTTATTCCTTCTCTTCGTTGGTCTCTATTAGTCTTATACATATTGAGAAGGTCACTCACTATATGTCGTACTTGTTTTCTAAACTGAAAGATAAACCGCCTTTTCTCCAAAGGTCCAATGTAATCTATCAAGTTCCCTGCATGAACTGTGATAAAATTTATATGGGACATACTAAGCAATATTTGCAAAATAGAATTAAAAAACACAAGTATGATTGTCAGACTAAGCACTGTAATAATATGGATAAAACAGCTTTATCATCATTTGTATGATTAAAACAAGTTGTAGAAATTAATGATAGATTGGGCCGTTGCTTGGTAGAAATCAGTTGTAATTGTCATTATAAAATAAAACACTTGTTTACATTTTCTACTTTATTTGTAATTTATTTGTAATAAAGTAGAAAATGTAAACAAGTGTTTTATTTTATAATGACAATTGTAGAAATTACTATGTTTTACTACCAATAAATTGATGTATAAATGATAAATGATGACTCGAGTTTCGGGAATTAACTATCCCATCTTCAGAAAACTGAATACTCAACAAGCAGGACAGGGTATCTATGTATATACAGAGGTAGAAGAGGTAATAAAAACAGGTAAACAAAAAAGAGAGGACGCCTAACAACTATTACAATGTCGGCACTCCAAAGAAAAGAAGATTGGTAAACAGATGTTAAATATTTATATATCTCAAATATTTTAGATTTACATAGATCCGCACAGATACCATAATGCATTCAAAATTCAGTGAGTCATGCTAAATTAAAATGTCAACATTCCATAGTTTCATTCAAAGACTTTTGAGAAAACCGTTGAACGAAGTCAATTTCCCAAAAGAAGTCAATATAATTAAAGCTATAGCAAAGAACAATGACTATAGAACTGAAATCATTGACAAAATGATTAAAAAGAAAACTTACCACGATATTTTAAAACAATTTTATATCAATATAAATGATCCTTATGAAGAAAAGAAAATATGGTTTTCAGTGGCCTATATAAACGGTTTCAGCAGTAGGATCTCTAATGGTCTTCATAAAATGGGAATTAATTCGTTAGCAATAAATAGAAATAATTTAGCTAAGAAATATTTGATTTATTCGGTCTTTACTTGGTAAAAACTCATTTTAATTAAAAAAATATATATGAGACAGTTATTTATTTCCACAAAAATGTACAACAATTGTTTCACCGCGATGTGGCTTCTTCAGGTATTACATTGTACTGTCTGATGGTATTTAGTGTAACCGAGTTTAAATACATTGTTAGGTACGTGACCAAATAATGGAAGCACAAGTCATAAAAACTCTAGGTCTTTATTGGAGTTTGCCGCTGAAAATGCCATTAAGGAAAGATATTCAGTAATGGAGACTTATCAACATCTGTTTGTTCGTTCAAAGGGTTTTTACGGGTATTATACCTGTTGATTTCAAGAAATTCTAAAAGTGTTAATCTAGAACTTTGCTTTCAACGCGAATAATTTCATAATTATTTTTGAAATTATGCCTGAATTCCTTAAGATGATTAGCATATGTCGAATGTACAGAATTGGATATATAACCTCTTTGGTGTTCTTGGACACGTTTCTTGAATGATCTACCAATCTGGCCAATGTATACTAAAGGGCAATCGTTGCAAGTCAACTTGTAGTTTCCGGATTTATTTTCTTTATTTGTTCGATCTTCATTGTTTTTTATGTAGGTACTAAGGTTATTAATTGTCTTAAAAGCCGCGTTATAATTGGAACAATTTTTGAAATATTTATAAATATTTTCAGATAATCCATTGACATACGATAACTAAAAATATTTCTGTGTATTGTCCTCTTTCATGATTGGGTACACGAAGATTTAATGCCATTTTCTTTTGTTTATTGGATACCATTTTGTCTATAAGAAAGGGGTTGTAACCATTGTTTGACGCTATTTGTTTAATAATATTTAATTCTTTTAAAAAGTTATCTGAATTCAAAGGGATTTAATGGCATGTTTAGCGACAAACTCCAATAAACACCTAGAGTTTTTATGACTTGTGCTTCCATTATTTGATTACGTACCTAACAATGTATTTAAACTCGGTTACACTGAATACCATCAGACAGTACAATGTAATACCTGAAGAAGCCACATCGTGGTGAAACAATTGTTGTAGTAGTATAAACATTTTTCTGGAAATAAATTACTCATATATATAATAAACAGCACACTCATAGAGGCCGTACAAGCGTTCAATAAGGATTCAACATCCAAAGTCAAAGTGGAAAATGAAATCTCCGATGGCTTCCCTGTCACGAAAGGATTGCGACAAGGCGATAGTCTCTCTATAACTCTATTTAAAATCTACCTAGACCGAGCACTCAAAACCTGGCGAAGATCATGCAAAGATATGGGTATTCCTATTAGCGACGGAAATACGCTATACACACTGCATTTTGCAGATGACCAGGTCATATTTGCTCCGGACAAAGACGATATTGAGTTCATGACCCGAAAGCTTATGAAAAAATACGACAAGTGGGGACTCACAGTGAATATGTCAAAAACCCAGTACATGTGCGTTGGAGGAGAGAATGAAGATCTGATGTTGGAAGGAGGATTGAAGATGAAATCCTGCGAAGACTACGTATACCTTGGAACTGTAATTAACCAAAATGGAAGGACTGATAAAGAAATCCAACAAAGAATAAATAAGGGTAGGAAAATAATCGGAGCATTGAATTCGATATTGTGGTCAAAAGAAATCTCTAAACAACATAAACGAGATATTTACAACGTTACCCTAAGGAGTGTTGTGTTGTACGGTTGCGAGGCCTGGCCGTTGAGTATGTTACAACAGAATCGTCTCCTGGCCTTAGAGATGGATTTCTGGAGAAGGTCAGCTGGAATCTCCAGAATACAGAGAATACGCAATGAACGTATAAGAGAGATTATGGGTGCCGAAACAACAATAATAGATGATATTAAAAAGGCACAACTTACTTGGCATGGACATGTACAGAGGATGCAAAACGAACGTATTCCCAAACAAATGTTGAACTGGATACCCCCTGAACGACTAAAAAGAGGCAGACTAAAAACAACTTGGATACAGGGAATACAAAAGGCCATGTCAGAAAGAAATTTGATACCAGGAGACTGGTTGGACAGAGGTCGATGGAAACTAGGAACCGGAAGGCGGTTAACGCTATGAACCCGGAAATATACCCGGTATATATATATATTAGCTTATTATTAACTTATTACAAATAAGTTTCCGCCGTTTTATTGTAGATGGCGTGGCACGGAGTTTCGGTTAGCTTTCGCAGATGATAACCGGCTTAAAAAATAGTTTGGACATTCAAGAACAACATAACCTATCAATATCATTGATTTTATATTGGTGAAATATGATTTTTATAAGTTGAAATTGTCAAAATTTGAGCCAAGTAAGTGTCATTTGCGGGAAATATTAGTTTACTTCTTTAATTTAAAGAAATCTGCTGCTGAGGCGCATCAATTGCTCGTAGAAGCAATGGTGAGGGTGTTTTGAGTGAGAGAACGTGTCGAGAGTGGTTTTAAAAGTTTAAAAACAGTGATTTCGACGTAGAAGACAAAGATCGCAGTGGAAGGCCGAAAATTTACGAGGATGCAGAATTGGAGGAATTATTGGAGGAAGATTCATCTCAAACACACAAAGAACTTGCTCTAACATTAGAAGTCACTCAGCAAGCAGTCTCACATCGTCTTCTATAATAAATATTCAATTTGTGTTAAAAAACGGCGGAAACTTATTTGTACTCCTAATATATATTTTTTTTTTAATTTAGCTAAGATGTTGGTGAACAATAAAAAAGGGAACCCCAACTTTTCTGAATTGGGTATTTATCAAATTAAATGTGGTGATTGTAATGCCACAAATATAGGACAGACAGGCTGATGTTAACAACATACAATCAAAGAGCGTAGGATGTCTATTTTAAAAAACCAGAAATCAATCGGTTTGCAGAACATTGTATAGAAAATAAACATTTTTTTAATGAGAAAGATGTCACTTTACTCTGTGATGTTAATAAGGGAAAATTGATGGACTATTCGGAGATTCTTCAATAAAAAAGCCATTGATGAAAGAAGAATTCAACGAATGCCCTAATAACAATCATTGGGAACACCCCTATATTGGATGCTGTTATTTCCATGCGCCATAAAAATACAAAGATGTCCTAGGTGTAATAAAAGAACCTTTTTTCAATTTTAAATTTAGGTACTTTTTGTACTCCTTTGAAGATAATTGAAAGACCGAAACACGTGTCAGGATTTTTTTAATGAAATTCTAACTTGTTTTAAAATGCTTAATGTCTGTCGTCTATCCTTTGATGAATTTTCGAAATATTTCAAACGAAGAATATTCCGTAAACTTTTTTGAATCTGTTGTTTTTCCCGAATTCAAATTATGAATGAAAAAATGAATTTTATACGTAATTTAATATTCCAACAATCTTTCCTTGTTGCAGAACGAGCAACTGTTCAGCCCGGGGAGCTACTCGTTGAATTTATATTCAAATATTTCCAATTCCGTGTTTATTTTCGCGATGAAAACTTTCCTCCTATTAAGGTATGAAGTGTTCAAGAAAATTCAGCCCTCTCAGAAACGAAATTCTGCGTTAATGTAATAAGAAATATTTAATGAACGTCATCCACTTTCCAGCGCAAAGTGGATACTAGACTAATGAGAATTTTCCACGGGAAAACTTGATTCGACGTAGCGGCAAGCGTGGACCGATTGTCAAGTTGTTACATACAATGTTGAAAATTACATTACTCATCGATGTGAGAAAAAGTGCTCGTTAAAGCTGGATAGAATTTCCACTCCCGTTTCTGTTGCTGCAAAGGGTACAATCGATATAACAGCTCAAAAGAGTGTTTTCCTTTTTCCCTATCAGAATCACGACAAATCGCAGGAAAAAAGGTTAATTTTTCCACGATTCCAGTTGCATTTTATTGCGTTAAGTTTACTCACAGCGTTCGTCTATAAATTAGACGTTTCAATATACAGAGTATCCGAATTAACGTTAATGTAGTCCAGGATGTGATTCTGACGGTCTAAATATGGAAAAAACTTAATACCAACCTACATCCTAAGCTGCGTCCCTGATTCTCAAAAATTTGTATTTTCGTGATTACTTCCTCAATGTTTGGAAAATATTATGGCTAGGCCATTTAAAATTTGCATTTTTGATCGGCTCTAAACAAAAAATTAATGAATATTTTCTCATTGTTGTGTATTTATCGAAAACGTTGAACCTTGACATTCACGAATGGAGAACCATTAAAACACTTATTCTCACAGGATCCCCACAAAAATACTCCTCGGAGGTGAAAATTAGCTTCATCGCTAAAATTATTCAAATATTTTCATATTTACAGTTATATTCTGTTAGCCTTCTACATATTTAATTTCAAAAAATTATATTTAATATTATAATTTCAGGAATTAAATTAATGTCATATATATAAGCACCACTTATATCAAACGATATATGAAACAAACGTTCATTAGAAGACATCCAAATGATATAACAAAATCCAATAAATATAAATTGTTAACAAAAATCTCATAAATTAAATATTTTGAGTAGACAAAATTTTTAACATAAAAAACAAAAATAACACTGGACTAAGTTCGCACGAATTTATTAAAATAAAACAAAACATTCAGTTTACATGCATGTTTCGGACAGAGTTATTTTAAGTTTAATGGTAAATTTTATCAACAACTAGAAGGTCTGCCAATGGGTTCCCCATCCTCCACCCTTTTCAGTGAAATTTTCATGACACATTTGGAGAAGAAAATATTCTCGCCAGTAAACATTAATCTGACTGTATATGTACTATATTGGAAACGCTATGTAGATGACGTATTTTGTGTTTGGACTGGCTCAAATTTAGAACTAGAGTCGTTTTTGAAACTAATTAATTCATTTTACGAATCCGTTCAGTTCACTTTGGAAGTAGAGAATGCAAACCATTCACTCAATTTATTGGATATTCAGATAAAGAGGGTAAATGACCATCTTGAATTCGATATATTCAGAAAACCCACTTTTTCGGACGTTCTTATTCATAACAGCAGTTCCCACCCATATAGAATTAAAATGTCAGCGTTCCACTCTCTTGTACAACGATCAATTTCAATTCCACTGTCAGAAAATAACTTCAAAAAAGAAATCGAAATGTTAAAATTACTATCCAATAACAACGGCTACTCTCCTGACATGATAGATAGGTTGATTTTCAAAAAGCAATATTCTAAACTGTTAACATGTATCTATCCACCTCAACCTAAAGACCAGAAAAAATTTGTCTACATTAACTACATCCCAAAATTAAGCGATAAAATTTGTAGTAGATTAAGACAGAATAAAATTGAAGTAATATGCACAAATAAGAAGAACTTAAGATCAATGTTTCTAAACGGCAAGGACCGATTAACTGATTCGGAAAAGAGTGGGGTTTATAAACTGTACTGTGATGAATGTCCTGCATTCTACATAGGCCAGACTGGTCGTTCTCTAAAGGTTAGGGTTGATGAACATAGAAAGTCGATATTACAGAACAAAGCGACTACTGGATTTTCTGCTCATTGTATCAATTGCAATCACTTTATAGATTTCGGTAAAACAAAAATTTTGCACGAGGGGGAAAAAAGTAAACGATTGGACTTTTTAGAATTTTTAGAAATATCCTCAGCACATAAACGCCAATTACCGATTGTGAACGATCAGCTGGAGTTCCGCTTATCTCCAATTTTAACAGCTGTCATTTGATTATAATTATGTAGTATTGTGTGTTTTCTTGTCAGTTTTGAGAATGGGATAAAACCCGAAACATGCATGTAAACTGAATGTTTTGTTTTATTTTAATAAATTCGTGCGAACTTAGTCCAGTGTTATTTTTGTTTTTTATGTTAATCAATATGTTCCACCAAGTGTTGAGCGAGGAATCTATTTCTATAAGACAAAATTTTGTTTCTGCTCATCTCTGTTATGAAAACGAATATCTTGCAAAAATGTTTAACATAATCTTAAGAATTTCATCATTAAACTATCTTACTTAGAATATTCAAAATATTATTGGATATCAAACTAAGTTAATTTTTAGAAAATCTCAAGATATGTAAAAACATTACTAAAAAACAAGTTTTAAGAGAGACTTTGCTTCGTCAGTACTCAATCGTATATAGTTATAATATTAAATATGATTTTTTGAAATGAAATATGTAGAAGGTTAACAGAATATATCTGTAAATATTAAAATATTTAAATAATTCCATATACCTTCTATCAAGTATAAACCTCCATTTATTTTATTTTATTCATAATATATAATTATTTGGTGTCCTTAACATTCTTTATACAGATGGTCCTTGTGCTATAACACAGGCCGTAAGATTGCCTTTCAATCTTTAAGATCAATGGTAAACCACAGATTTATTTATTTCGAGCCATATTAGACTCCATTTCAATGTTCAGTATTCATTTACCAAGAAGATTTCTGAATTAAAGGGTAAGTAAATACTTTTGTTGAATGATGTTATATTTTACTGAATATGAATATAATTGAGTACTTACGAAGCAAAGTCTCTCTTAAAACTTGTTTTTTAGTAATGTTCTTACATATCTTGAGATTTTCTAAAAAGTAACTTAGTAAGATATCCAATAATATTGAATATTCTAAGTAAGATAGTTTTATGATGAAATTCTTAAGATTAAGTTAAACATTCTTGAAAGATATCTGTTTTCATAAGAGGGATAAGCAGAAACAAAATTTTGTCTATTCAAAATATTTAATATATAAGATTTTTGTTAACAATTTATATTTACTGGATTTTGTTATATCATTTGGATGTCTTATAATGAATATTTATTGTATATGTCGTTTGATATAAGCAGTACTTATATGACATTAATTTATAAGTTGTAATATTAAATATAATTTTTTTAAATTAAATAGCTAACAGATTATATCTGTAAATATCAAATTATTTAAATAATTTCATATACCTTCTATCAAGTATAAACTTTTGACTTAAATTTTCATGTAGCTATTACGAGGGGCGTCCAAGGTATTCTCGGTATAGAGACGAAAACTATTTTTCAATATAGACCTCAAAAAATTTAATACATTTGTTAGATCGCGAAATAAGCTACTCTCAAACTTGAAAAAACTATTCTTCCGGCTTCTCCTAAAAATAGGTATTAATTAGTTCCTTATCGTCGAAAAATCGCTTTCCACGAACATATGTTTTCACATTTGTGAATAGGTAGTTGTCGCTGGGGGCCAAGTCTGGACTGTCCGGAGAATGAGTAATTTCTTCGAAGCCACATTTCCGCACAGCACCCTTTGCCACCGGGCCTTGTGAACCGGTGCGTTGTGCAGCAACAACCCCTCGCCTTTTTCCTTAATTACGCAAAGTAGTTACGAATGATGCTGCAATAATGCTTTCACCCTTTTTAAGTATATTTTATTAATGTAATACCTTTAGAATCACAAAAGACCGTATAATTTTGTAGTTTACCATTGATCTAAAAGATTGAAAGGCAATTTAACGGCCTCTGTTATAGCACAAGGACTATCTGTATAAAGAATGTTAAGGAACCACAGAATTATTTATTTGAGTTAACATTACACTCCATTTAAATCTTCAGTATTCATTTACCAGAAGCTTTCTGAATTGTTAAAAGGTGAGAAAATATTTTGTTGATTGATGTTATATTTTACTGAATATGAATATAGTTGAGTACTTACGAAGCAAAGTCTATTAAAACTTGTTTTCTAGTAATTATATAAATATTTTAAAAATTTTAAAAATTAGCCTTCTGCATATTTAATTCCAAAAGATTATATTTAATGCTTATAACTTCTGAAAATAAATTAAAATAATGTCGTATATTATTTATATATTTTAATTTATTTTCAGAAGTTATAATCATTAAATATAATCTTTTGGAATTAAATATGTAGAAGGCTAATTTTTAAAAATTTTTAAATATTTATATAATTAAATATACCTTCTATCAAGAATTAACCTCTATTTATGTTATTTGTTTTCTAGTAATGTTTTTACATATCTTGAGATTTTATAAAGAGTAACTTAGTTAGATATCCAATAATATTGAATATTCTAAGTAAGATAGTTTTATGATGAAATTCTTAAGATTATGTTAAACATTTTTGAAATATATCTGTTTTCATAAGATTGATGAGCAGAAACAAAATGTTGTCTACTCAAATATTTAATTTATAGGATTTTGGTTAACAATTTTTATTTATTGGATTTTGTTATATCATTTGGATGTCTTATAATGAATGTTTATTTTATATGTCGTTTGATATAAGTGGTACTTATATGACATTAATTTAATTTAATTCCTGAAGTTATAATTATTAAATATAATTTTTTGAAATCAAATATGAAGAAGGCTAATATTAAAATATTTAAATAATTTTATATACCTTCTATCAAGTATAAACCCCTATTAATTTTATTAAATTTAATTAAATAAATAGGAACTTATAACGTCCACTGACGTGATTTGCAGTTATGAATTCAATACCGTGTAATATCTTTATATCTCGTAGACTACCTAGGTCGGCTTCTCTTTGTGGCTACTCTCAGGCTACGGAACAAAATTAAAAAATACCTACTAAACAAGTTTCAAATATAGTTCCACTATTAGATGTTCAGTGTTTTCCGAGTAATGGAACCTGTTTGGATGAGTGTGTTTGATGGTAATTTTCTTATATAATTCTTGAGCTGGTGATATAATTGAATCTTCAGTCAGAAAATTAGATTCTTCAGTCGTTTTCAAGGAAAAAAGTTATACTTGGTTTAAAGCGTTACGAAGCACTTATTCAACAAAAAATGGAAATCTTTCCATTACTTTTGACAATATAATCAACAATAGACGTAACATGAAATCACACCAGTTCAGGCAACATATTACGAGTACATCATAATGGTTGAGCGTCGAAATGTTAACATCTTCAATCAAACAGAATACGTGAATGTCGAAAGCTTGTAACGTGCAGGGAATATGCATAACGGTGTAAGCCAGATTTACTAGTATTGACAGATACAATATGGCCGAAAGGTGCACGATGTACCAGGAATTATGTTTCGAAATGTTAAGGATAAATAACTCAATTCATTTATCTATTTATGTCTACAGGGTGACAAGAATAACTTCGGACAAATTTTACTGTGTTCTGAATCAAATGTATTTAAGCGCAACCAAATAATTTTTATTCTGTTAGATTCTCTACACTTTCTTGTACTAATATGGGAATTTTCAGTTTGATTATACTTTATTTTGTAGAGTGTTGGAATGCCAAATCAACGTAGTGCAATTTTGGTGCTGTTTCGTCAAGGTAAGCGTCAACGCGAAATTATTCGTTTGCTCAATGTGCCTCGACAAACCATGTCCGATGCAATTTGCCGTTTCAATGAGCTTGACCATGATGGTCATCGTCCAGGAAGTGGGAGAAAACGCACTGTCAATACGCCTAGCAATCGCAGCATCGTTAAAAAGCGAGTGAATCGCAATCTGAGGGTGTCCACGAGGAAAATAGCCCGTGAGACCGGTATCAAACGTTGATCCTTTCGTCAAATGTCCAAAAAGGAGTTCAACCTCAAGCCATACAACCACCAAAACGACAGAGTCTGGTCCGCAGATGCTCCCGGTACTTCGCCCATCTTCGAACAACTTCAAAACCCGCAATCCGTCATGGTCTGAAGCAGAATTTGCGCCAGTGGCAAAACATCCTTGGTTTTCGTAGATCACGGGGTCAAAATCATTCAAGAAGTCTTCAGCTGCGACATTCTCGAGGCCGTAGTACTTCCTGGGCCCGCCACGCATTGGACCTTTCAACAGGACTCCGTTCCAGCTCACAAAACCAAAATAACGCAAGAATGGTGTAAGACCCATTTTCCGGGTTTCATCACATCTGCAGAATGGCCGCCCTTCTCGCCGGATCTCAACCCAATGGACTACAGCGTGTGGTCGATTTTGGAGCTCAGGGCGTGTGCTGAACATCACAAAAGTTTGGAGTTGCCGAAGCAATCCCTGCGCCGGGCATTGGACCGATTAACGCCCGAAGAGCTGTGGCCGAAAATTTCAAGAAGCGTCAGAAACTATCTATGTATCGCTGAAATATATTATTACCAAATGTTTATGTTATTATTATTCGTTGTTGTTTTGTTTAATTTCTTTTGCTTAATGAAGTTAAATGAAAAAAGGTTTGTTCGACGTTTTTTTTGTCACCCTGTATACAGGATACCCCAGATATCTCTGACCAAATTTCACAAAATGATTGAAAAACTTTATTTTTATTGAGATATTGACGAAATAATGCCAGAAACCTTTTCACACCGTGGAAAATTAAAATTCCACAACTTTCATGTTTGGGCCCTTAATAATCCACACGTGAGTGTTTTGAAAATGAATCGCCTTCAGCGATTCCACCTTTTCCAGATCTTTTAGGATCAGATTATGAATGCAGAGTTTTGTAGATGGTACCTAAATCAACTAGATACCTAGGGACCTGACCAAATATTCTACAATTCCCACGTTTGGGCCCATAATAATCCACACAGAACTGTTACGACTCATTACCAACACGAGTTGAGGGTTAATGTATGGCCAGCAATGACAAGATATGAAATTTTTGGGCCAGTAAAGAGCGTGTAAATTCTACCACTTTTAGAAATCTTCTGGAAAATGAAATTTTTGATTTAATGAAAGACATGTCTCTGAACCAACGGCTCCAAATTCAATTTCAAAGAGATGATTCTCCAGAACACAATGGTGAAATAATTACAGAATGGATGGAGATTCATTTTGAAAGGAAATGGATATGAAGATTTGAACCGATTAGATGGTCTGCTCCAAGTCCCCACCTTACACCTCCAGACGTCTTTCTTTAGAGTGTATCAGAAGATATTGTGTAGATATACTACATCAACTCGTAGTAAATAAATAAGGCAGTTTTTGCACATAATTTCCATGGGAGTTTACGCAGTGGAATTTATAGTAAACTTTGACCAAAAATTATGGGTGAAGAAAATTTTAGGATCATTTTTTCTTTAACCACCCAATAAAAGGTATTTCGTGAAAATCACCATGACACCATCCTAGTCTAAGAAGGATCTTCTGACTTTTCCAATGGTGATTCAGATGATAATTTTCAAGATATGCTTTATTTTTAGTGAACAAATTGTGACACGTTTCAAAATAGTAGTATCTTGAATAACTTTACAACGAAAGAAAATTAGACCCTACTCTATAGGAACTTTTGTATTGCAAATTGCCTGTAGAATCACCTTGTGGAATTTGAAAAGAGGACGCCCTGTATATAGCAGCACCTTTGGTAAATGCCCTGAGTCCGATGATTTTCTCATTCTGCAAAGATTTTCCCAATCGTTTTAAACTGTTTTTTTTTTATAAAATATAACTGTACTTCCTCAGATTCATTGGTGCCTCATGCACAAGAACTGGAGCGACCTCTCAGAGGAAGGACGCCGAGGCGTCTGGAGAGGGATCCTGACAAAGACCGTTGACGGAGGGGGGCTCAGCGCCGGTCAAAACCCCTCCGATGATGAAAAAAATACCACCGATGTACCATCACAACAGCCTGCCAAGGAAGAGTAATTTTAACAGGAATGCGCCAGCTAGGAGGTCAGCAGGTAAGAAAGAATACGAAGTATCGGGTGTTTATTTTAGAGTGATAGAACTTCTTGAAGATCGTTTGCACTCCATATGTGGCAATTTTGCTTGTTTACGTAGCCGTTCAACTAGAATAAGCTTCATCACTAAACACAATTTTACGTTAAAAAAGTGGATCAACTTCAAGCTGTTCTAGGGCCCAATCAGCAAACAAATGACGCTTATTATGGTCAAGTGGCTTTAGTTCTTGAACCAGTTGGATTTTGTATGGGTGTAGACTAAGATCTTTATGCAAAATTTTCCATGTGGTGGATGCACAGAGTCCAACTTGTTGTGAAAGTCGACGAATAGACAAATTCTGAATCATCATTAACACTATGACTTACAGCAGCGATATTTTCTTCTGTACGTACAGTTCTTTGTCTTGTTGTTGCTGTTGCATCGCGTAGAGAAAATGTTGTCCGAAATCTATCGATAGTTCGACGAATAAGCTGTTGCAGAAATGTCTAGTGACAAAAGTTATTTTTATCTATTTTTAAATGATTACTTTCTTTATTCAAATACCTTCTTACTGAAGAGATTTTGGGTCCGAATTTATCAGGTTCTTTCTCTGCAGAATGTGCTACATATTCTTTAAAAAAGAAATATAAATAAAGGCTTTTTTGAATTATATGTTGAACATTTTTTGGTGATGGAACTTGTGATTCTTTCACATCCAATCGAAACATATATGTATAAGGTGATGTCTAAATAATTTGATCATTATTTTATATTTCTTTTGATTCTTTATTAGTTAATTACTACCACATGTGATGATAATAAATATGTCTGTAAAGTGTAAGTATATCTAAGACATGTTTTAAAATTTAATTCTAAATGTTTTCATGACATTTATATAGATTAAAATATGTAGAAGTTCTGGAGAATTAATTCCAGCTATTATCTGTGGTTTGCATAGAAGATTCATCAATTTGGAAATGAGTTTTTGATATTACCAGTTTTTTCCAAGCGTAATAAATACGACTTCAAAATCCAAACTTCCTTTGGGTTAAAACGGAATAGACATTATAGACACATGATTTCTTATAGATTGGTTTATTTTGACAAATTCTACATCCTGTGGTAAATCATCACCTTTGGAAACAATCAGTATCAGTTTTAATTCATCTGGACAATTTTATCAAACATAAATTCACCTTGTGAACATGTTGGCCACATGATATAATATCTGCATTCTGTTGAAAATCCTAGCTGAAAATAATGGCCCTTAATACCACCACCGTGTTATTTTAACATCATCCAAAAACTAATTCTCCCGTGCAAAATTAGAAATAATGTAACCAAATATATCCTTAATGAAAACAAGCCGCAATTTCCACACGTTGTAAAGCCGGGAAACTATCCTCAATCCTCATTAAACCCGGCTTAATAACCTCAAAATAAAACGTAAGGTATTGCTCCAGAATGCAAATTTTAGAGGGCGAACTTCTCTCGCCATCCTTTTTCCCGATGATTTTGCGATAAATTATCGGCAATTCGGCAATTAAGCCGAACTTGGAATAAGTTTCGCAGAAAACAACTTCTTAATTAGTATTCCAGAAGTTTCGGGAAATCACCATTAGTTAAATCGGTGAGGTGGTCTGGGAAACCACTAACAGACAATATTCATTATAGTAAATGAATGATGGCCCCGGCAGGTCTTTGAGAGATCTCGGATTTATCATTTATTTTTCTCGGGTTCATAGAAGGAACGGTATAATTGCAGGAGTCTGAAGTTTTCTGGAAACGAGAAAAAACTTAGGGGAAGAGGGTAGGAGGCCAAGTTTTATTGAATTGGTTATACAGGCTAGTTCTTATCTGGATGGAACCATTTTAAATTGCGATTTAAACGCTGAAAATGCGATAAATTGACACAAGAAATGACAAACTCTTTTTTAAATTCTACTAACAATCCATCGGGTGTTTTTTTCAGAGTGCTGGAAATTTCGATAGGGATAACTGTGATTTTACAGAAGGTACAAGCTAGGTTGTTTTGACATTTCTGTTCAGTAAGCATTAACAAATTATCATGGAAAGTTTCATGCCGCAACAACGTTTACAAATTGTTAAAATCAATTTTAAAATTCAGTGTTCTATTCGCCAAACTTTTAGAGCACTTCATGAAATTTATGGTTCACATAATCGTCCATCAGAGCAGCTCATTCGTCGAAGTATCGATAGATTTCTGACAACATTTTCTCTACTCGATGCAACAACAACAACAAGACAAAAAACTGTACCTACAGAAGAAAATATCGCTGTTGTAAGTAATAGTGTTTATGATGATCCAGGATTTATCTGTTCGTCGACGTTCACAACAAGTTGGACTCTGTGCATCCACCAGATGGAAAATTTTGCGTAAATATCTTGGTCTACACCCATACAAAATCCAACTAGTTCAAGAACTAAAGCCACTTGATCATAATAAGCGTCTTTTGTTTGCTGATTGGGAAGTTGATCCACTTTTTTAACGTAAAATTGTGTTTAGTGATTGAGTTCATTTCTGTAAACAAGCAAAATTGCCGTATATGGAGTGAAAACAATCCTCAAGAAGTTCTGCAGGTTCCATTCCACCCTGAAAAATGCACTGTATGGTGTGTTTTACACGCTGGAAGCATCATCGGTCCATATTTCTTTAAAAACGATGCTGGAGCTAATGTTACAGTGAATGGGCTCGTTACAGATCGACGATCAATGATTATTTGTTTCAAAATTTGAATGCTATCAACCTAGAAGTGTTTTGGTTTCAACAAGATGGTGCTACACCTCATGCTGCTTCCATAACAATTGATTTATTCAAATAAAGATTTGGCGATAACATTATTTCGAGAAATTGTTCAATTAATTGGCTTCCACAGGATTACTTTCTTTGGGGTAATGTCAAGTCATTGTGTTATGCTGGTAAACCAGAAACAATAGATGCTTTGGAAGCCAACATATCTCGTGTTATTGATGAAATAAGGCCTGAATTACTCGAAAAAGTAGTCCAAAATTGGTCTGGTCGAACGCGGTTCCACAGACCTAGTCGTGGTAGACATATGTCGGAAATTATTTTTAAAACATAAATGTCATAAAATTATCTTTCAAATAAAAAATATTTGGCTTCAATCGTAATTTAAATGTGTTTTCTTCAATTCAAAGTTATATCACTGTAAACAAAACACCCAATATTTATTGTGAATGTTTTCAAGTAGTTTGTCTAAGAACCATACGTCCCATATACATTATTTGTTTTAAATTCCCAGACGATGTATTGTATAATAGAAAAGCTGAACTTCTCAAGTAACAAATTACCAAAACTGAATGTTCAAATTAAAATTGGTATTGTATTTCAGAAGCCCTCAAGAAGAATTAAATAAATAAATTCGAAAACTTGGCAAAGAGTAAAGAGTATTATAATAAAAAGAGTGTTTTTATTTGATAGAAGGAATATTTAAAAATTTAATGAATTTAATTTAATTCTAAAAATTGCATTATTCAATTTAATACTGAAAGTTTTTTTCACACTGCCAATGACACAATTACTTTATTTAAAATAAAATTGTGTGAATCGATTTTTTCATGAAATTCACTGATAAATTATCCACCCCGTTCCTGCGATTCAACTCCATTGAACTTCTTTCTTTGGGGTTACATTAAGTCACTGCTTTACAGCAATCATCCAGCAAATTTAGACGATTTACAGATCAATATTAACAAGTAATTGCTAAGATACGACCTGATACGACCTAGATAGTGAAATATTTCCCATCGAAACCGTTGAAGATTTTTTGTTGCAAATTGGCGGAGGAGCCGGTTCAACGTCCTCTTCCACGCAACAATTTTATGTGTTATAATATGTTACAAAAACATCTGTTCATTGAATACTTCACTTACACATGAAGAATGTTGTTCTCGGTTATAATAACTGTTAAATTAATAAAAAATATTGTCATTATTTGCCGTAGTTTTGAAGGAGTAATTCCGCACATTCTGTTTAATGTAATATATTCAAAAAGTTGGAAAAAATTCCTTTTATGGGATTAACAGATGTGCAGAGGGAAAGAGCAATTGCTCTAGTAAACTAGGAAGTATTCTAAGTATTCCTTACAGTAGGTGATTCACAAGGGTGGTTTCAAAAACTAATGCATTTATTTAATTAGAAAATCTGAAAAAAAAAACGTAAAATTACTACCCATAGCAACGCCATTTTTTAGTTTAAATAGCTAGTTACCCATCCTGAACTTCAAAGACAGTTTTCATAAGAGGCAAGAATGAGCATAAGCGATTAGGAAACGACTTCATGCAAGAGAATTGTTAAATTGTCTGCCTAGACAAAAAATGAACCCCTAATATTTTAAGTATGAAATCTTTTGATCAAATCAAAAATAGAGGAGATTTGATATTATTTGTAGATTAAAGATGAATTTCGGTCAAATAAATATCCAAACAATTAAATATCGTCCATATGCGCTTCTTATTTAACGTATTGTTCGAAAATAAAGGACAAATCTCATATTACATCAAACTAAAAAACTACTTCGAAAAATTCAATATCTGATAGCTTCAATCGATCATATAAATATATTAATCTACGAATATATTTGACCTTGTGTTAAAATAGCTTTACAATGTGTCACGAAATATAATGTCAAGCAGAAATCACCCCCAGGTATGTTATGCAATTATCCTTAGTTTTGAAGTTTTAATTTTTCTAATGTTTTTTCGAAAATTTTCGACTGGATCGGCTTTGCATTCGTTTTGTGGATGTGAAAATTTTCTAATTTAGAAAATGTTAATATCAAAACAGATTTATTCTGTTAGCCTTCTACAAAGGTTAATCTCAAAAAAATGTATTCAAAAAATTTTAGAAGTAAATTAATATCTTATAAGCACTGCTTAAATTTAGTCGACATATAAATTCAAAACTCATTATATTATATCAAATGGAGTTAAAAAATCGAACGAAATATAAATTATCAATTAAAAATACTAAATAAATACTTGAAGACGACAAATTTATGTTTCTTATCTTATATTTTTGAAAACCAAATCTTTATCAGAAATGCAAAACATAATTTCAATAACTTCTCCAAAACTATTTCATTTTAAATATTTATTATATTTAAATATTTAAATAAGTTACAAAAATTTCTCAAAACATGTAGTAAATATCAAAAAATAATTTGAATTCAAATAACATCTTTATCAGTCCTACTTCACATCAATCACATGTTTAGAGAAATTTTTGAAGTAACTTGTTTAAATATTTATTCAGTAAAACATAAAGAATGTTTAATTGAACATTTCTAAAAATATTCTCATTTCTAGGCGCTGAACCTCTTATAGAATACTTCGTTCCAAGGAGTATCAGCGAATTTGATCTTTCCATAGCGACTGACGAAGCAACTTCCGCAGGCAACTTCCTACCTCTTACAGTCAGAGTACCAAGAAGAGTAGTCTCCAAGCAGAAAGAGAAGATGGTCACCTTCGAAGATGAGTTGTCTATCAGGGCCGACAACCCCAACTTCAACGACGTGTTCATGTGACAGAAGGGATAGCATAACGAGAAAAAAGTCGAAGACATCGTCGACGACTTCAACTTAGTGAAGAAGGAACTCAAACAATTCAAAAATTTTAGGTTATGCGAGGATCTGAAGAAGTGCGAGGAGGGCTGTTCGTGTAACACCGAGGCAGACTGTGACATTTGTAAAGTTATTGACTTCACCATGAAGAAGGATAAGTTATAGCTAAGAGGTGTAACTGACGGTGATGTTATTGATTTGGTGTATAAATGAGAGGACGCTAGGCGGAGCCTTGGGGGTTTCCAGTTCCTACGATATGCATTCTTTTTCAGAGGAATTTGTATGATATTTTGGAATTACCAGCCTCCTATTTCTCATTGAGTGTTTTACTTAAAACTAAAATTGGAAAACATGAGGAGTCTTTTAGTAACTTGAAAAAAAATTCTGGATGAAAACATTAAGAAATAATTGAACTGGCAAAATATCCTTATTTTTTCAGACTCTGTAGAATAAAATGAATGCACAACTTCATCCACATAAAAAATATGGAACAATTTTTTTAAACATTCCATAGATATTGCTTGAACCTCATAAATTTAATTATCTCGTCAATACCTGATCCCTTTTGTTACGTCGAAATATATTGAATGATTTCATTTACAAAGATTAGAATCAATTAGAATAAAAAGGATATAATTTTCTCAATTCATTTTTCACTTATTATCTATTTTGCATTCATTAAAAATAGGTTCTAATATAAAAGAATTTATATTTTTTGGCCAATTATTTATATGACTATTTTATGGGTGTTCCATATAACGCACGCTGCTATTAAAATGCTTGATCGTAGAATTGGCTGAAAAAAGTCAGACATTCTTTAGTAAAGCAGAAGGATAAATATGTTTTTTCATTCATTCTTTTTTTCAAATAGTTACGTAAATAGTAGGAAAAGAAAAGAAGATATTGAAAATGTTGTCACTAATTAAAACATTCATAAAATAAAACAAAGAGTTCCTTACAAAACAAGTGGATTCATTTATGTTATTTTTCATTGAAAAATTAACACACTAGTTAAGCTTCCTTTTTCGATTAAAATTGTGAAGTTCTAAGATTGATCTTAGGTATAAAAATTAGCTATTGAAAGCCTATTGAAATTCACAGATATGTTCATAAGCTAAAGCTGAAAGTTATGAATAAATAAACGAATCTATATGAATCTAAAATATTGCATATTTTTAAATACAACTGATAACCAACACTCGAATTACCACTTACAAACATTTCAAAGTATCCCGAAAGCGGAAATACATCAAGAAATGGAACAATCAGCCTATTATTATGGTCGAACAAGATATCTGAAAGGTTAATGCACAAAAGATTCAGAAACGAAACAATCGAAAGACAAGGCATCCCTAATGACCAGACCAGAGTACTCAGCAACTCACCAACTGGAACGAGTAGTAAAACAACACATAAAATAAGAAACAAAACTGTAGGAATATTTATAGATCCAAATTTGACATTTGACAAGTTCTGACACAAGGGTTTGATCCATAAGAAAATGATAAGATTGCTAAAATTATGTCAAGAAAACAGAAAGTATGCAGTAAAACTCAATGAAAAGATTCGGCAGGAAATAAAGTGTGGATTACGCCAGCGGTCAATAATGGGACTTACTCTATACCTTATAGACCGGACATATTCAAAACAGTAAACATTGGGAAAGCCATATACTAGCTCAAGAATAATATCCAAAATGCAACGAAACCTGTACTGCAGTATACTAAAAGAATGGATGGAAAAAAAGCTGAAATCAAATCCAGAGGAAGCAATGTAATGATATTCTACTTTGAAAATATATGAAGGAAACTATCAAACAATATAGCAATAAACAAAACCCTTATTCCATGAACCAAAAATAAAAATTACCTTGGATGTATCGGAGTTTGCACAGATTCTTTTTCATTAGAATTCTCTAGTTAAACTAGAACATAGAATTGGCAATTTGTTTTGGCTAACTTTTTACATTCAGTCAAATACATTCAACCTTCAAGATCTTATCAATGACGGTATGTAATATGTTTTTTGGTAGTTGTTATTTATCATTCTAAGAAGTCGACTGGCGATTATGATTTAGAGAACCAAACGGTGTTCTGGATAGAATGCTATATTTTTAAATTTATATAGGGCATTTTTTTCTTTATAATGTTTATATGGAACAGTCTAATTTATGGGCTGAGTATGTTATTCAATTCCTGTCAATGCTCTTTATTTTTTATGGAGTCCTTTAAGTTTGGGTCTGTTGTAAGATATTTGAGAATTAAATATGTGTAATTGAATAGAAACAAAGTTATGAAAATAATTAAATCGTATATATTTTTCAAAGAATAATAGTCTATTTGTATTCAATATTGAATATCTGCGTAAATATTAACAGGGTACAGGATTATCCATTTTGTGGTTCCGATAGTAAACGTGAATCAAATTCTTTTTCATTTAGAATATCAATCAAATTTGTTTGTCAGTATAATGCTTGGACCTTGCCATTATGTGTGGAATACAACATCATTTAAGTGTCCTCCGCGTGATCTCTTACAGGACTCGGTTCTTGTGAGGTAATTTTCGATGACTCTTCGGCACATTTCGGGCAATATCTCACCAAGAACTTGACGGATGTTGGTTTTCAGATCGTCAATAGTCTGAGGATTATCGACATTAACACGATTCTCCGCATAAACCCCTCAGAAATAAATCCAACGGCGATAAACCACAAGATCTTGGTGACCAATTCACATGGACGAAAAGAGAAATTACGCGTCCTGGGAATTTTTCTTGCAATTAAACCAAAACTGATCGTGTTGTGTGACCTATTGCACCATTTTGCTGGAACCACATCTCTTTGAATTCCATATCATTAATTTCATTTGGCTATAGCGATGAGTATTGACGGTTTGAGAAGCACCTTCTTCATTTTCAAAGAACTACGGGTCAATCACTCCACCAGACCAAATTTCATACCATACAGTGACTTTTTGTAGATGTAATGATCTCTCAGCAGTCACATGAGGATTTTGCTTGTTTACATAGCCACCGAGTGAAAAATGTGCTTCGATAATTCCATGCGAAAACCCGTCATCCAACCGTTGTTGTTCAAGCACCTAATCGGCATATGTTCTACGCATTCTATGGTCAGTTGGCTTTAGTTCTTGTGTCAACTGAACCTTATAAGGATGGAAATGCAAACCCAGATGCAAAATATGCCATAGCGTGCCGTAAGGGACACTCAAATGTTGTGATGAATTGATAAATTTGAATCTTCTTCAACACTTTCACTTACAGTAGAAATAGTTTCGATCGAGCATTCATTTCGATGATGTATGAGCCTTAAGACACCAGTAACAGATCCAACCTCTTCGAATTTTTCCACTGTGTTACCAATTGTACGCTCAAATGGACTATTATGTCGACCTTAATCTGCCAAACGTACTTACTACTCATTGTTTTTGTCAATGGATAACCCGTTATAAGACATTATCATCAAAACCAATATTCTAAATTTAAGGCTTTATAATCAGGAATATACTTTATTTAATTTAAAGAAATGTTTATCAAATACCCAAGTGAAATAATTGAAAGGCAATAATATATTGCAAAGCAACTTCATATCAAAGTGTTGAAGAAAAATTACAAGGATAAATCGGCTAGTATATGCTTAAACTCCTGTCGTCTGAAATGGATTACTGAAATTGAAATAAAATGAAATAGGCAATATAATACACTGAGTCAATGGTCACAATTTTAACGCGATCTCTTCATGAAATTACGATGATTATGTAAAACCTAGAAGGAAGTAATATTCAGGGACATTGCGTTATAACCTCCCTAACGTTGCTCATCTGTGAATGCAGCTTCAGGATGGAAATAACTTTCTTAATCTTGCCCTTTCCACTCTAAATCACAACAGAATGAAGATCGTTTTAATTTTACGGCACATCAGTGTACTACTGCATGAGGAAATAACTGTTGAACTTTACGGCTCAGTTAAAACCCACATAAAACGTTATCAGAATCGTCGTAAAAATGGGGGAATAAACTACACTGGGGGTTATTACTAACGGAAGTCATCTAGTTAAATTTATATATCGGTAATACAAGCTCACTTTGGTGATTAATATCAGTATATTAAGAAATATTGATATTAATAAGTGAGATTTTACTGATATTAAACTGTTTCGGCCATAACTATTTAGTACTTAATCATAATTAAGAAAAGTTTTTAGAAATTACTATGTTCTACTACCAAAAATTCAATATTTACACATTTTTATGACCGCACTTTCGAGGTATTTCCCTCGAAACTTAAAAGAAAAAGAATGGGGTGTATTCATTAGGAAACTGGTTCAGAGGCATAAATAGAATTCAGAACTAAGGAAGCGAGAAAAAGCTTCAAAAACTTAGTCGATGGTGGCTCATAATCTTCAGTTTCTTCTTGTATTATGTTTTCATCGTTCTCTTCATCCCCTAGCAACTTTTTAGCTGAATTTATTCTTTAACTAATGGAGAATAATGGAAATAAGTCTTAAGTTTTTTCATCGTATCTCCATTAGTTTATAAATTATAATAATCTTAAAGATGAAAAACCAGGTAAGGTTGACGAAATTAAAGAGAACTTATATTTAAAAATAAAAAAAATAATAAAAAAATTAATAAAAAAAAACATGTCTGTATTTGTGGCAGTAAGAAGAATAGGGAAAAAAATATAAAGAATCCGCATGGCGGATTCTTTTCAATATTCACACATTTTTATGACCGCACTTTCGAGGTATTTCCCATGTAGGAGTGGAAATTTAAAAAAAAAGGAATGACGTGTATTCATTAGGAAACTGGTTCTAAGGCATATCAATATTTCGTAAATAATGAACCGATATTGAAAATTTTAACTGGGTTGAGTACAGAACATAAATAACTTTCAAACTAACCAACACTCGACATCTCTTCCCTGTGTCAAAATTTCATTGGGACACCCTGTATAAAGGTTAGCACACTAAAAAGAAATGGTCAACAAAAGTTATTCAAATTTAAAAGGTTCATTCTGGGAAAGAATAATATTTTAGTTATGAATATTGAAACAAAATTATTTAGTGAAACCTCAACATAATTCTTTTTTTTTAATTTGATTCAAAATATCTAAAAAACACTGTTTCTATTCAAGTAGACATAAAGGATTTTCACATTTCATACAAAAATATAAAGGAATCTATAGAAAATAAAGTATACTTTAAACAAATATTAAATAACATACATTTTCGAATTTTGGCATAGAATTTATTACAGATAATAGCTGGAATTTATTCTCCAGAACCTCTACAGTTTTGATTCTGAATAAATCTTATGAAAATATTTAGATTTAATCTTCAAAATTCTATTCCAAATGTTTTCATGAGATTTATTTAGATTCAAATCTGTGAAGGTTCTGGAGAATGAATTCCAGCTATTATCTGTAATATGCAAATACTTCTTCATAGTAATTTTCAATATATAGAATTTGTTATTCATATTATTCATACCATACAGCTATGTAGGTTATTCAATTTCTGTTGATATTTTTTTCTATAAATTTCTTTATATTTTGAAGTCTTATATGATATTCAAGAATTTCGTGTGCCTACTGAAATAGAAATACAATTTTTTTTTAATATTTTATTTTAGCATTTGTAAAGAATTATGTAGAGATTTCATGTATTCAATTTCTGTAATTTTTTTCTTTTTTCTATAGATTCCTTTACATTTTCGAGTCTTACATGATATTTAAGAATTCTGTATGCCTACTTAAATATAAATATAGTTTTCTAAAGATAGTTTTTGAAAGAGTAACATTACGTGGAAAAATTGAATAATTCTGTTTTAATATTTACAATTTCAAAATGAAATGTTATTTCAATATAATGGGAATTCCAGATTCACATTAACTCTGGTTGTGATTCGTTATGTTAAGATCATTTTCATCATGAACATATTTTGAAATTTCAACATACTCAAAATATTTGATCTTTCTATCTTTTAATTCTACGACGTGATATCAGTATCGTCTTACTTAAAAATGTGTACTAATTCGATTTTATAATTCATGGTTTTTTTCAAATCAAACATATTATAAAATAGTTGAATAAGCGATATGTCATTCAGTTAATAAATTGTTTCTGAGATGCTTAAATAATTTAATATAAATAATTTTGTAAATTGTTTTTTCTACATTATTAACTATTGTAACCATCAATTGTTGTTGAAATAATCAGTGAACCAATAGACATGAGATGTTTGATTTCAGTAGAATAAAATTATAATTTTCTTAACGGCAATAACTTGGTTATTATGATTTCATATTTCCATTAGATAGATTTTTATAAACAATATAACCTACTGTGAATTAAAACTAAATCAAGAAACTCAATAGGACATGAACGGTTGGAATACAACTGTTGTAGAAAGAGTCAGAAATATTGGAGTATATCCTAAAACAGAAACAACTGTTATATGTAAAATCTTACACCAGAAAATATTAATCGGGAAAAATATTGCATAAATAAAAATGAAAAAAAGCTGACTTTTTAAATCTTAGCTCCAACTGTACTATTTCATGTTTCTCCTTGTCTTAAATGCACTTTTATTTGTCACTTCGTTATATCCTATGTAATGTTTAACTCGAATTTTCGATTTTCATCAGTAGGTTATACCGAAGGTTCAAAATCCAAAAATTATTTTTATATTTCCTCCTGTCCATTTTTCCACCCTTTCACAGGACAAAATCAACATTTTACTAAAACTAGAGGAGGCTGGTAGTTCTAAAATTAATTTGTAAGTGATATGAAAAGAAATGGTGTGAATTTTTAGTGTACAAACTCAGATTGTATGTAATATAATGTAAATATTAAGAATAATAATTGACATTCATCATTATCGATTGTTATAACTCCATAATCTGTTATTACGAATTAACTACTTTTGAAATATATTAATCCAATATTCCATATTTTTTAATATTCCTCATTTTTCCATTGGCATGTTAAGGTAAGCAAAATTCGACCACAAGAGATAGATTGTATATAGAAAGATATCCCTTGAGAAATTCTTTTCATTTGAAAACCTTGGTGTATCGTGAAGAAGTTAATACTGCAGAAGAATTAAGATATCCCATTGCAAGTCTACTCAAATAGCAACAATATTTCTAAAACATAATTGTTTTAAATACAATTTTGTAGAATAAAATAATTGATATTCAAATTTTGTAGAAGTTTCAAGGAATTATTCTGTTCAATCCCAAAAAAACATATAAAAAAATAAAATAAGCCATTGTTTTGCCTTCACTCATTCCGTCCTGTACAACTCTCTTGCATACAGTGTGGAAACCACTTATGGAATAAAATTCTTTGTGTCCTTATGTTAAAACATTATGAAAAACACTGGGAAATATCAACTTTCAAATTCCATAGTAAGCTTTTTAAGCATAAATTTAAATATAATGTGTAATTAGCACAAGTCCAGCACAGTACTTCATCTTAAATGAAACTCTCTGTATATTTTTATATTTTTTAAAAATCTTATTTCAACAGAATGATCTGTTATATATAATACCGGGTGAAATAATGAAATTAATAATTTATGACGCGTTAAAATGGTATAAACTAAATACAGACTTATGTAATTTCTGAACTATCATTTAGGTTGGGATAATTTCTAAAATGAATTCCCGATACGCTCATGGATCTTGGTTTTTGCCATGAATAATTAAAACCTATCTACATATTCCGATAAATAAAGAAAATCTGCAAATAATGTGGATTTTTATCAGTCAGATATTGAGGTGTTGAAGTTTACATTGGAATAGTAAATTGAGAACGTATTTCTACTAGAGGTAATAATGAAATATTTAAATGAGACTCATTGAATTGAGATTTCAATAATGATCGGTTACGGGGATAATTTCAGAAGTCAAGTTGAAGTGACAAACTTAATTAATCAGGGATATCCTCAGTTGCCTAATATTTGTATCTGTATCTGTATCTAAAGTCCATGCACGATTCAGAGAAGTTGGACATGTCAAAGATTTTTTTTCAACTTTGTCTTTTGGTGAAGTGATGTATTTCGAAGGGTTCTACCGCTTTTTGAAGAAGACTCAGCTCATAAAATACCCTGTATGGTGTGCGAAACTGCAGGCCAAATCCCAACAGGCCCGCAACGAATCAGTTACCAAGATTTTGTGTAATCAATTTATCGATCTAGTAGGTTGGCGCGCTTTTGCACTAAACCTAATTTTGTCTTTTTAGTATACGCTCAGCATTCCAGGGAAATTCGTTCCTGATGCGGCATTGGAAAAACGGTTGAAAATGGACGATCGCGTCGTCGATCTAATTTTTGCGGGTTCTCTCGAGAACCTGCCGCCTGTAAGTTCGAAGATAGTGAGAATTTTCACAAGTTCTACGTTTACCGGTAAGTGCCATCGGAAAAGTACCTCTTAATCCATAATTTGCAAATTTTAAACTTTCTTAACAGCGCAATTTTTCTCTAGTTCACCTAAAATTTTTGCAGTTCACGTTTTAAACTACTTGAATTTAAAAAAAGAACCAAAACATTTGAATATATCAAAAGAACTAATAATGAATATTTCCACAATCTTTGTTAAACAACAACTGTTTCGCTCCTCTAGGATTACCTTTTAAAATAACTCACACCTTCACTTCTTATATAACTGTTTTAACGATGAAAAATGTTTTTTCGCTTGATAGAAGGCTTATTAAAATATCTTGAATATAATACAGATTCATTCTGTTAACCTCGCTACAAATTTTAATTTTATAAAAAAATTTCTCAAAACCTTTTAGAATTAAACTAAATAAATGGCCTAGAAAACACAGTGTCAATTTACTACACATATAGAATTAACATTGGTTACACAGCACCAAAAGAAATTAAAGAATTTAAAGAAATATAAATTATTAATTAAAATACTAAATAAACACATGAAGGATAGAAAATTTTGTTTCCTATCAATGTATTATGAAAATGAAATTCCTTCTAAAAAACTCCAAAAACATGTAGCACATCTCCAAAAAGCCATTGAGAGCTCCTCTAGGATTACCTTTTGAAATAACTCACACCTTCACTTCTTATATAACTGTTCTAACGATGAAAAATGTTTTTTCGCTTGATAGAAGGCTTATTACAATATCCTGAATATAATACAGATTCATTCTGTTAACCTCGCTACAAATTTTAATTTTATAAAAAAATTTCTCAAAACCTTTTAGAATTAAACTAAATAAATGGCCTAGAAAACACAGTGTCAATTTAGTACACATATAGAATTAACATTGGTTACACAGCACCAAAAGAAATTAAAGAATTTAAAGAAATATAAATTATTAATTAAAATACTAAATAAACACATGAAGGATAGAAAATTTTGTTTCCTATCAACATGTAGCACATCTCCAAAAAGCCATTTAAAGATGTGCTACATATTTTTGCAGCTTTTTTGAAATAATTTTTGAAGAAAGTTATTTTTGAAGAAGAAAACTCCAAAAACATCTTCGAAAAGCCATTTGCGACATGTTTTTGGAGTTTTTTTTTAAATAACTTTCTTGAATAAAGTCATTCTCAAATATTAACTACTTGAACTTGAAAAAGGGAAGATACAAATAACCATCGATATACAGAAGTACCGATAAAAAATTATGTGAAAAATGGATACAAATAACCATAAAATATCATTAATAAGGAGTGTGAGATATGGGAAAAGAATGTTCTATAAATCGAGAGAGTGTAACTTACATCTGTATAATAATTCCATACTCAAACAAACTCGATAAGGTTTTGTTAATTATAGAGGCAAATTGCAGATACGCGCACGTTTCAAACTGGTTGGTTTTCATCAGTGGAATGTAGGCTAGTGACTACAAATCTGTCAACAATCATTACAAGTCAAGTTATTAACTCTAGTTTTATTATATTTATTTTTATCTTCATTGTTTTTATGTGAATTCCCAAATTACTAACCGTTCCGAAACCAACATTTCAGTCAAATATTATTTTAAAATACTTGGCATTAGTATCCAATATTATATTCACGTAAGAAATGAAAATGTCAAATCTTTTTTAACTGGGTACAATAGATTCAATACAATTTTCTTTTATTTTTTTTTCAAAACTTCTTCTATCATCATCGGGCTATAGCGGTTAATGGACACAATTTGTTCAATAATATTCAAATCCATAAAAAAGTTTTCACGATTCCTGGGTACGTTAACAAATCTATAGATCATACTGTGATATGCTGCTATTTTCTGGTTAAGATATTTATTATAAATTTAGTTATGCACTCAAATTGCATGACTAATGTTCCCTTGAAGCCACAAATGAGATCATCTACATATCTAAACTAACAAAGAAAACATTTGCTCAATGAATGAATTTTTTCCAAATAATCCATAATATTTCTTACTAAAATCAGACTAATTAGATTTCCCATGATTAAACCTTCATCAGAAGTGTGAATATCGGGTGTTTTCTTTAAGAGACTTTAAATTGAAATAAAGCACATTAAATTGAGATTGAAGCCAATTTTCTTTATTTTAAAGATAATTTTATGACATTTATGTTTTAAAAATATTTCCGACATATGTCCACCACGACTAGCTCTGAGGAACCGCATTCAACAAGACCAATTTTGGACCACTTTTTCGAGTAATTTGGGCCTTATTTCATCAAAAACACGAGTTAAGTTGGCTGCCAAAGCGTCTATTGTTTCTGGTTTATCAGCATAAACCAATGACTTGAGATAACCCCAAAGAAAATAATCCAGTGGATGATCTTGGAGGCCAATTAATTGGACCATATCTTGAAATAATGTTATCGCCAAATTTTCTTTCAATAAATCAATTGTTACGGTAGCAGCATGAGATGTAGCACCATCTTGTTGGAACCAAAACACTTCTGGGTCGATACCTGTAAAATTTCGAAACAAATAATCATTGATTATCGATCTGTAACGAGCACCATTCACTGTAACTTTAGCTCCAGCATCGTTTTTAAAGAAATATGGACCAATGATGCCTCCAGCGTGTAAAGCACACCATACAGTTTATTTTTCAGGATGCAATGGAACCTGCAGAACTTCTTGAAGATTGTTTTCACTCCATATATGCCAATTTTTCTGTTTTACATAGCCGTTCAACCAGAAATGAGCTTTATCAATAAAAGTGTATCAACTTCAAGCTGTTCAAGGGCGCAATCAGCAAACAAACGACTCTTATTATGGTCAGTTGGATCTTGTATGGGTGTAGACCAAAATCTTCACGCAAAATTTTCCATATGGTGGATGCACAAAGTCCAACTTGTTGTGAACGTCGACGAATAGACAAATCCTGGATCATCATTAACACTATGACTTACAGCAGCGATATTTTCTTCTGTACGTACAGTTCTTTGTCTTGTTGACGTTATTGCATCGAGTACAGAAAATGTTGTCCAAAATCTATCGATAGTTGACGAATAAGCTACTCTGATAGATGATTATGTAACCCATAAATTTCACGAAGCGCTCTATAAGTTTGGCCAATAGAATACTGATTTTAAAAATAAATTTCAACAATTTTTAAACTTTGTTGCGGCGTGAATCTTTCCATGATAATTGGTCAATGCTCACTGAACAGAAATGTCAAATCACAGTTATCCCTATCGAAAGTTCTATCACTCTAAAAAAACACCCGATAGTTTGAGTAAAGTGCAGATTATTAAAAGTTCAACGTTTACCGGAAAATGTCATCGGAGAAGCTTGTTAAACTTTCTTAATCACGCAGTTTTTCCATACTTCTTCGAAAATGTTCGCAATACACGTACTGATTTCCTTATCGAAAAAGTGAATAATAATTATACATATTTTTCATTCATTCCAACTTCAGATACCACAATGGAGAGGAATACACTGATGGCAAAGTGTTATCCTAGGATAAAGGATTATTGTCGAGAAAAACATGGTCTTGAATTTCAGGTAAGTTACATTCAC
Source organism: Megalocaria dilatata (assembly GCA_034642435.1). Lineage (NCBI taxonomy): Eukaryota > Metazoa > Arthropoda > Insecta > Coleoptera > Coccinellidae > Megalocaria > Megalocaria dilatata. Next base: position 25,398,796 of record CM067862.1, on the reverse strand, counting down.
TCAGGTGGAATGTACAATTTTTTTATTGCATACTGAACTACATGATATAATGCTAATTTTTGATTGTGTATTGTAGTGTCTGTATGCGTGGGTTTATGACATAAAGGGTGTCCGGATTTAACGTTGATATATTTCAGGAAGTGATTCTAGAGGTCAAAATATGAAGAAAACTTCATATCAACTTAGGTCCTAAAATGCACCCCATGGACGCTAGAGCTTCGTCAACATGACCTCGAAAATCCAATAAACTAACGATATCTTTGTCAAAATTTGGTGGATTCAAATAAAATTCAGGGCGTGGAGGTTATCGGATAAACTGAGTCGTCGGATAGTTGAAAAACTTACTGCCTATCATATTTTTCGAGATAAGCAGTCCATGGCTCAGTTAGAATGCATATCATAACAATCACTTTTTTCTCGAGAATGTTGCTCCGTACACTTTCAACGAAGAGTACCTTTTTTCTTCAAAAATGTATGAAGAGTCTATTTTTCTGGTTAAAATTTCAATTTGATCACTCTGTCGAAAATTTGAAGTAATTTTATGAAAGACCCCTCCTGTTATCTCCGCCACTGATGAGAATCAGTAGGTTTTTCAATCATCAGACGAAGAAGTTTATCCAAAAACCTCCATGTACTGAATTTCATTTGGATCCACCAAATATTGACAAAGATATCGCTAATTTATTGGATTTTGGTGGTCATGTCGAAGAAGCTCTAGCGTCCATAGAGTGCATTTTGGGACCTAAGTTAATATGAAGTTTTCTTCATATTTTGACCTCTAGAATCACTGCCTGAAATATATGAACGTTAAACCCGGACACCCTGTATAGAGGAAATAGATGTGTTATTCTTGCAGGAGATTCTTAGATCCATGAAGTTGAGCTAAATAAATGGACTAAATTACCAAATTCTACCATTTTTCCTTTTCAGAGAACAACCCTTTTCTTCGCTCGTACGTTAATATGGGTTCATCTAAGAAAATTCGTGTACATACATTCTATGTAAACGGCTTGACTGCTGTTCCATTTCCTTCTGAAATGAATGTTACTTTGATTAATTACCATTCCTTTTCACCGAGCATAAATAATTAAACATTCAAATTTACTGTCCTTTGTTGAATGATTCTAAAAGGCCCCATTGTGAAGGTTTGTCGTGACGAACCTGCGAGTTGGAGTTAAATGGTAAAATTTCGGTAATTTGGATGGAAATTAATGATTAAAACAGCTGCACGTTCTCATAGGTTGGTTGCATCAGGGCCTATCAAAGTCGGAATAGCACAAATACCAACAGAAACGCTTTACATTATTTTACGTATAGCATTGAAGTTAACGATTATTAAGATGTTTGTATACAATTATATAATTCTCTGGGATTATTTCTCTGTTAAAAAATTATACGTATATAATTATTTTTAATTAGTGTAATCGCAGTTTTCACCGTATTCTTTTAGAATTCTTGTTTCTGTTAGTGCTGGAAAGTTAAAAAAGAAACTAAAGAGTTTTCCAATAACAGGTTTCATTTTGAATTTCCCGCTATTTGGTCAGCTGTCATCTTTTGACATTTGACAAGTGAAAACTACAGCATTACTACACGCAACAAGCAACGGCTGGAGATGAGGGTATTCCGTGCTTCGTCATGGCAGATTGCAGTTCTGTCCTCGCTTAGCCCTTACTTTATTGATTTGAGCCTTAAAACCTGCAGTTTTCCCTATAGATGGAAGCGAGCTAGAGTAGTATCCATTTTCAAGAAAGGCGGCAAGTCTCAGTTCAATATTCTCTACTTAGTTCAACTTTCCGAAGGTCTATGAAAAGGGTGCTATATAGGAATATGTACTTCAATGTTGATTCCCATTTGTCCACAAAGCAGCACGGATTTGTTCGTGGAAGATCAACGTTTACTAATTTAGCGGTGATATCACAGTTTATTACGTAATCCTTGAATGATGGAGGTCAGGTTGATGTAATATACTATATACCGATTTATCGGAGGCACTCTACACTATCGATCAAAGAATTCCCCTGGCGAAGCTCTCGACCATCGACTTCAGTCCGGCATATGTGAGGCTCATAAAATCAAATTGACGGGATAGACTGAATTATGTTTTCTACATTGGCTTCAGATCATATGAGTATAAGCTCTTATTTGGAGTACCCCAAGGAACGAATTTAAGACCTATGTTGTTTAATATATAAATATCAATGATCTCTTGGTGTCTCTCGGTTGTCCAGCTTCAGTATATGCTGATGATTTAAAGATCTACCTGAATATACGTGATGCTTCAGATTTGATGTTGTTTCAGTCCAACATGCAGTATATCTACGATTGGTGTTTGCTGAACAAACTAAGGTTAAATGTCGGAAAGTCTTTCAAAGTCACATATAGTAGGAAGTCTACAAAGTTGGATTATATCCAATATTATATATTATATCCTTCAGCTGACAATTGTATCGTCAGTTTGATGGAATATGCAAAATTTATATGGTTCCCTGTTTATCAGTATCATCTAGACCTTCTGCAATGCATTCATAGGAAATTTTTCAAGTACGTATTGTTCAAGCGGACTGGTAGGTATTCAGAGCGTGGAGATGATCTGACTAAAATCGTAAGCGATATCGGAATATCATCGTTACTTGAGAGACTTGACGTTCAGTGGGCCAGATTTGCTCAGAAACTGCTTAATGGAAGAATAAACTCACCTTATTTATTATCGAGGATGACTACTAGTGTTCCTAGGTTGAACGCAATGGCGTTTTTTGATTTTTCGACCATCTTCAGGAATCAAAACTGAAAATGTCTGCGTATCAAATAGACTAATCTTGTTTCGGCCGTCTGCGACCTTGATACTCTTTTCGAGGTAGCACAAGATGGTACGGCTATGACCTCTGGTGATGGGGTAAATCGATATCTGCATGAACTTTCATTTTTGCATGCAAATATATCACACGTCTACATTTCGGGAACGGTATCAGGGGCACCCAAGGATACGGTGGTAGCTAGGTTCGAATAATTTTAGAAGGTTGGAGGAAACGTAACTTTCCGGAAAGAATTTCTTAGGTGGATAGAGGGATAAAGTGTTTGCCAACAGCGGCAGAAATGTTCAATTTTGAATTCTTAGATAATAATAACAAAACTTCATTAATCATTCAGAACACTACAATGTGCATAGGTCAATTTAATATATTTCATTAAATAATCTTCATTATTCACAGGTGGTAGATATGAGATGGGGAGTTCGAGATGAAGCTACAGACGATCACATGACCACTGAGCTCTGCATGAAAGAAATCCAGAATTGTCAGAGACTTTCAATGGGTCCTAATTTCGTAGTAAGTTTCATAAATAGCAAAAATACTGCGGTTGCAAAGAGCTTCACAGATTCTGTTGAGATGCAACAAAAATGAACATTCTATGGTTTAATTACATGAATGGAGTTGGCTCTAGGTGAAACATTATAACATTTTTATTTGAAAAAATTCGCACAGTTTTTATGTTTCACAATTTATTCAGAATCCTGACACGTGTTTCTCTTCAAAGGAGTACAAAAAAGGAACTAAACTTAAAATTAACAAAGGCTTTTTTATTTTACTTAGGCCATCTGTGTATTTTTATGGCGCATAGAAATAACAGTATCCAATATAGGGGTGTTGCCGAATAGTATTTGGAAATTTGTTAAATTCTCCCTTTTCTCAACGGCTTTTTTGATTGACAGAATCTCCAAATAGTACATCAATTTACCCTTATTAACATTATATAGTAAAGTGACATCTTTCTCATTAAAAAAATGTTTATTTTCTATACAATGTTCTGCAAAACCCGTTGATTTCTAGTTTTCCAAAATAGACTTCCTATGTTTTGGATTCTATGTTGTAAACATCGTCCTGTCTGTCCTATATACTGGGTGATCCAACGAGAACTTAACACCTCGATTTTCCGACTTTAAAATGAACATATGGAATCGCTCGAACCCGTCAATTTCTGATCCGAGGGGAAACAACTTTTCCACTTTTTTCATCATCGTAACTTCAACCCCCTAACAGGGGGGGGGCACAACCCCTTGATTTTTAAAAGGAATGAGAGGTGTTGCGATATTTTATTTTGAAGATCGTATCGAGTACTATCTGACCCTAAAATTCCACTTCAAAATATCCATCGATAATGAAAAAACAGCGAAAATTGTGAAAGAGACAAGGTGGAATTTATCTCGAGAATATTATTCGTATTCGACACATTTCAAATGTATTAAGTAGTTATATCGTTAATTTTTCGTCCAAAAAAGTATACGGACATGTTTTTGATTTACCTTAGTCTATCGAAAATTTTTAAGAACGTTACAAGTGTGTCAAAGTGATTGTAAATTTGTAGTAGAATTAAAATGGTGTATTCCGTAGAAGAAAGAGTGGAAATGATAAAATTATTTCTTAGAAATAACGACTCGGCGTGAACAACAGCCCATTTACTTCTATCAAGTATTGACTCACATTCAAATTTATTTTTATATCTGAATATATAGCTGAGCAATTTTCATTTAAAACAGCAGATAAAAAATAAATAAAGATAATAAATTTGTAGTCTATGAGTTCATTTATAATGATTAACTTATGTTCAGGTTGGCGAAATCGGAACATCCTCAGAAGAAGAATACTTGAATACTAGAGAAGTTATACAAAAAATATTTCACACTGAACATATGTGAACCATTTAGATGAAATTTGGTACATTTTCAATAACAACTATGAGATTCTTCACAAAAAATGTTCTAAATCAACATTCTTAGTATTACTTGAAATAAATAGGTTCAATTTCTGAAAAATTCCAATGAACAAACACAGGTGTTAACAAATCTTCCTTTTGAATATTTTCAGTTAACTAGGATTCCCAGCGTAATCAGTATACATTCTGTCAAGAAAGTACCGGGAATTATCGATTTAAATCTGGCGGGGCAATGAGGCAGGTAAAATTTTTTTTTCCTAGGTTGGTACCACTGTCCTTAATTACTATGCCAAGCTTGAACGGGATCTGTCAACTAGTGTGTTTGCAACAGCTGATTAAGTCAGTCGATGTCAGAGTGCGTGCCGATTTTTACTATGGGTGATTACGTTGAGCAAAGAATTTGTTTAAAGTTTTGTGTTGCAAATGAATTTTCGTGTGTCGATGCATTGAAAATGTTGCAAAAGGCCTTTGGTGATAATGCTCTATCGAAAACTCGTGCATATCAGTGGTACAGAGCCTTCAAGGACGGTCGTGAAGTGGTCGCCTATCGACGGCTTCGATCGAAGATAACGTCGATAAAATTAAGGAAAGGGTGCTGGAAAACCGTCGTACCAGCTTGAGAGAGATAGCACATGATCTTAAGATATCCCACGAGTCCTGTTAATTTCATGTGATTCTAAGAATGTCATTTTCTAGAGTAAGAATTTTGGGTGAAAACCTTTGGATAATTGCTGAAGGAGAAAATGTATGTATTATGTCAGCTGATAAGTTTCCGACCTAACATACAGACGGGTCCACAAGTACAAAAATTGATAATTTTGTTGGTAAGTAAAAATATTCAAAAGATACCTGTGAAAATGTTCTATCGATCTGGCGTTTGGTTCACATATGTGAACAATGAAAAAAAAATTCGTGTGGATGAACCGTTGAAAGCTTGATTCATTTACTGAATTTGAACGTGGTCGTACGAACAATAATGCACATCGAAAAATATCAAAAGGATCCATAAAATCGCTTTGGCAAACTGTGAAGTGATGATGCAGGAGGTAGATCATACTATAAAGATCAAAGAAACTTGAAGGTTTTATTTTGCATGAGCACTTGTCTATGAGCAAGCTGCTTTTGAATTGGGTGCCGCGTTTACTAACGATGGACTAAAAACAACGAGTCGATAATTTCAAGCGCTGTTTGGAGTCGTTTAATCAGAAAAAACAGGATTTTGCACCGATATGTGATAATGGATAAAACATGGATCCATTAACGTACGTTTAAACCAAGAAGATCGTCAACTGAGTGGACAACAGCCGGTAAACCTCGCCCAAAGAGGTCAAAAACGCAAGGGAATGGTGATAAAGTTATGGCATCTATATTCTGAGATACGTACAGTATTTCAATTAAAATACGTGGATAATTTCATAGTCATTGTTGAAATTATGCCTGAATTCCTTAAGATGATTAGCATATATCGAATATACGGAACCCGACATGTAACTTCTTTGGTGTTCTTGGATTCTTTTCTTGAATGATCTACCTGTCTGGCCCATATACATTCTGTCAAGAAAGTACCGGGAATTATCGATTTAAATCTGGCGGGGCAATGAGGCAGGTAAAAAATTTTTTTCCTAGGTTGGTACCACTGTCCTTAATTACTATGCCAAGCTTGAGCGGGATCTGTCAACTAGTGTGTTTGCAACAGCTGATTAAGTCAGTCGATGTCAAAGTGCGTGCCGATTTTTACTATGGGTGATTACGTTGAGCAAAGAATTTGTTTAAAGTTTTGTGTTGCAAATGAATTTTCGTGTGCCGATGCATTGAAAATGTTGCAAAAGGCCTTTGGTGATAATGCTCTATCGAAAACTCGTGCATATCAGTGGTACAGAGCCTTCAAGGACGGTTGTGAAGTGGTCGAAGACTTGCCTAATAAAATTAAGGAAAGGGTGCTGGAAAACCGTCGTACCAGCTTGAGAGAGATAGCACATGATCTTAAGATATCCCACGAGTCCGCACGTACGATTTTGATTGATATTTTGGGCATGAGAAAGGTGGCCGCACGACTCGTACCGAAAGACGTCATCGCGAACAGGTTGCTTCAGACATGCTGGATCGCTGTAATTCCGATTCTACATTCATGGAACGCATTATAACTGGTGATGAGACCTGGGTCTACGAGTACGATATGCAAACAAGCCAGCAATCATCGGAATGGGTGGCAAAAAATGAGCCGAAACCGAAAAAACCACGCCAAAGCCGCTCGAAAATGAAGGTGATGCTCATTGTTTTCTTCGATATCCGTGGCGTGGTGCACTACGAATTCGTTCCAGAGGGTCAGACGGTAAACAAGGAGTATTACCTAGGCGTTATGAAACGTTTGCGTGAGCGTATCCGTAAGAAGCGGCCAAATTTGTGGGCGAACAACTCATGGATTTTGCTGACGATAACGCGCCTTCTCACCGAGCCACGATTGTTACTGACTTTCTCGCCAAAAACTCAACAAACGTGCTTCAGCAACCACCGTATTCGCCGGATTTGGCTCCCTGCGACTTTTTCCTCTTCCCAAAACTAAAATTGCCCCTTCGTGGCACCCATTTTGAGTCGATTGAAGCCATAAAACAAAATTCGGCGCGAGAGCTAAAGTCCATCCCGGAAAGCGCCTATAAAAAATGTTTCGATAATTGGAAGTGCCGTTGGCATAGATGTATTGGAGCAAATGGAGCCTATTTTGAAGGCGACCCAATAAATTTTGACGATTAAATGTAAAAATGTTGTTTTAATTGAAAATTCCCGGTACTTTCTTGACAGAGTAGTATAAAAGTACAAAATGTAGCAAAACAATTGAGATATTGTCGAAAATAATTTTTGCGGAAATTGAAATTGATCCTCGTTTTCTCTAGGTCTTTTTGGGTCAAAAATACGGATATCGCCCTATACCAACATACATTTTATCATCAGAACTTCAAATGATAAGGGACGAATTAGCTAACACCGGAAACGACCCCACCATAATAGACACTTGGTACAGAAAAGACAGCAACGCTGTGCCTCCAATCTCTGTTCTCCAACCAATTTCGTCCATACTTATTAACTTCAACAACAAGGTGAGGTGTAAGAACGGAAGAAGCTTAAAATAATGTCATTTAAAATATATGTATTTAATTACAAAATTTTCAATAAACATCATATGATTCATAAAAATGTTATTTTAAAACTTTAGAGAGTTCCAAAATTGCAAGCTGAAGATCAAGCAAAATGGTGGGGAACTTTGGAAAAGTTTCAGAAGCTTTTCAGAAAAGCTGCTGCCTCCTTGCACCAACAAGGAAAAATGGACGATGATGCCAAACACAACTACTTCATGTCTGGTAAAAGAAAATCCAAAAGCGTACAGGATATTTGTAAAATTTGGTTTAGATTTAGCTAGCAATCATACACTGGTCCTTATTGTACCGTCTTCCAAGCTACCTGCTTGTTCAATAGTCCTCTCTTTTACTGTTAATTGTCAATTTTAATCATCCATATTAGTAGGGGAGCCCGGCCCGCTAAATTTTCAGTTACTAAAGCGTCATGGGGACCGATTAGATTGTGAAGATTTAGGCCTAAAACGAAAAATTATTTATGTTCATTTTGCCATTTTAGTGAGGAGGAGAGCGTGTGCTAATTTTCAAAAATGTTAAAAAAATCATTCACATAAAAATACTCGAGCGCGTCAGGCATTCACGGTGTTTACCCGCTTTGTTTTTCTAACAACCGAGAGATATTATTCTGACGAGTATTTAGGGGAGGATGGCTGTAGAAAAGGGTAGAAAAAAAAAAAAAAAAAAAGTTATTCGAGCGTGTCAGATATTTGAAGGGAATATTTAGAAAACTCAAAAAAGTGTCTTATTAAAATATCTGACGATTTGGATGTGATCAAAAGTTATGGTAGATTTTTGAAAATGTAAAAAAAAAAAGTGACCTTGAAATACTCGAGCGCGTCAGATTTTTACACAAACGGTTCAACTTGATGTTCTAGTCGTCCCAAATGATAATCTGACAAATATATGAAGGAATATTCTTAATCTGAAAATTTGAAAGAAAAAAATTTTTTTTCCAATTTCTGAATGGAATAAATTATTACGCATATATGTAGGTGTAATTTTATCATTATTTATTAATACAAAAATAGATAAAAACGTATAAAAAAATTTTTTTAATCTTCATCCTCACTGGATTGATCTTCAAAATTGATTCCTCCTTGGTCGATTTCTTCTTCATTTTCTGTTTCTGTAAGAAGGAAGGGTTATAAACTTTAAAATTTTCTATTTCTTTTGTATTATAGTATTAAAAAAAACGTACCTGAATCTACAGTATCTCCTGATATGTCAGGTGTTATGACAATATCTTCGTATACTGCAGGAAGTTGGCTACCAAGAAACCAAGTCGGCTCTAATTTTCCATCAACATTTGTCCATCCACAGTTAATTGGTTGCATCTCAGTTACGATTCGATAATGAGCATCTAATTGTTTAGTTATAGTCAAATTTGTAGGTTCTTTGTTGAGTGCGGAAATATCAAGCTGATTCCAAGTGGCTATTTTTAATTTTTTAGTGAATGGGCGCATTTCAAAAGTTATTTCTTGGAAGGCTCGACGTTTTCGGTTTCTCGATGTCGAAGGCGTAGATTCAGAAATATTACTTGGTACAGTTTCACTAGAAATTTCACTGGAGGTTAAGGGTATGATAGGCAATGGATCTTCATTTTGAATAATATTTTGAAAAATTATTCCCACCGTGTCATGGAGAGTGTCTTTGCCGTTTAGCGTTTCAACAAAGCGATCGAAGTTGTCAAAGGCAACGGCTGTATTTAAATCTGGACGACGTAAAATATCTTCAGGACATGTGTAAGCGCTGTTTGCTGTAGAAAAAGTTAATTCAGTCTCCAATTCTTCTAAAACAGTATATGAACAGCAATGTCCATATTTAGACAGCAAGTTGATTATTTTCTTGCTGTTACATAAGCTTTTCACGGCCAGACCAAGTGTAATATGTTTGGAAGTTTTAATTTTATGGCTGGAAACAGCATATACCAAGTCTTGCCCAATAGAATAAATTGTTAGATCGTTTTTGCTTTCTTTTACTTGACGTCTTTTTCGTGATAAATGTGAAACATCCCCCGAAATAAATGTTTCCAAAAAACACGTTAAAAGTTCTGGCACATAATCACATTCACCTTTAATTAAGTCTTCAGCAGTGCAATCATCAGGCAACTTCGTTGTCGTAGAATCTAAAATTTCGTTTCGAAGTTGTATTGCAACTGAACGAATTTGTTCCTTCATTGACATGACTTCAAAAATATTATTATAATCAACAATATTGGCTGAGATCGGAGCAAGAAATTTTTTTCTATTAGCATAAATAATTTTTATCTTCTTTGCAAAAGTCTCCATTATCTTAGTTTCTAAATGACGGTCTGAAAATGAGGTGCTGTTTATGGTTTCCGATAATAATTTGTACTGTTCAATTAACAATCTATGGTATTCCTTTTTTACATGATCAAAAAACAGGCATTCATTTTTTTTGACAACGTATTCCTCCAAAATTTCACATAATAAATCATAAGCTGTACTAAAAGCCTTTCGCTTTTTGACAAAATTACTTTCTTCTGTTTTACTGATTTCACGCAAGTATTGGTCTTTACAGCATTTATGATAGGGAATGGACGAGCTATCAGTAAAGGAACTAATTTTTTCCAACATTTCAACATCATTGTGTTCGGTAGCTGCACTTTTTAACGATTCTATTGTTCGCGATTTATTGATTGCTAATGGCACTACACGGCCATGACGTCTTTTCCTGGACTTTTTGCAAATAAAACATTCCAAATCTTCATTAATAACCGGCTTATCAGCACCCACCTGCTCATCATCAACATCCAATGCATCATCACTATCGTTCAAGTTTGATTCAGGATTGTTTGATGGACCCGCTCTGAAATTATTGGACCCATAATTAGAATCAGTATTTTTTCCCTATTTTCAAAATAAAAATAATTCATTATGTAAAAAAAATATTTGATATTGTGGTGAAGCTATTAGCCAAAAAAAAATATAATAAAAGCTTATCAAAATTTGATTTAAAAAAATGAATGCTATGATTTTTACTTAGGATATAATCACACAATGAATAATATATTACATTAAAACTTACTCATCTGCTGTTTTTCCAGTAGTTTGCGTTGTGCTAGAAATAGATAATTCTGAACTCTCTCCAGCAATTTCTGGAGTATCATCACGTTCCTGAGCACTTTCTGGTGTTATTTCATCATTTTTTTGAAAATCGTACGGTATTTTTATAGCTGTAAAAAGTTTGTAGCACTGTATATGATATCCATCGTTTAAAGATGTTTCATTAGAAATTTTAACCGTAGCATAAGCATTACTAGATTTTCTTCGAACTGGTTTTACTTTACGATACTCCAAAATAGTTATACATTTTCTTAAAGTATCGGGTGTGAACTTTTTAATTTTTTCACATGTTTCTTTCTCACAAAGTACACATTTCACTGTTACATTGCTCATTATTGCAATGCATATAAAATTGATTGCATTGAATTAATAAAATTATTGTAAAACACAACAAATAAATCAAAACACCATACATCGACGAAACACAAACAAGTTATTATGATCAGCTGTTAAATCAATATGGCGGCAGATAGTAGTGTGGGGATGGTGCGAGAGAGTGAAATATAAAGAAAGAGTGAGAAGGAAACAGAGGCGCGGAGTTTCAATCCAGTTCTCAGCAGCTGTACGCACCACACTTTATTTATGGTTTAAGCTACATAGCCCCATGAAAATCGTCAGATTATTTTTATTCTGTAATTCTTACAGGATTTCCTTCAAAATAAAAAAAAATTTAATCGCGCTCGAGTATTTCACAGTGACGTTTTTTTTTTACAATTTTGCCACTTACCCATTTCCTTATGCCACGCAAAAATTATCAGATTATTGAAATATAGTCTGTTCTGTATGTATTTAACTTACCTGGCCTTAATCTGACACGCTCGAGTTTTTCTAAGGATTGTTTTTTTTTTACAAATCTGACGGGCTGTCCTCGGAGCACGCCCTTATATAAAGGGTTTATATATGGTAGGAGTACATTACAAGGAATAAGGTTTCTCCTCATATAGTTTTCTGACGCGCTCGAGTAACTCTTCAAATCCCCTCTTGGGCTCCCCTACTATATTGTACTGTTCGTGAAGTTTATTCAACGTCAAACCTCAACGTTTTTTAAATAAGTGGCTGCTAGCCTATATGGAACAACCAGGTAATTCCGACGTGCTCGAAAGACGGTACAAGAAAGACTAATGCCGATGCTGTCATTTTGCTTATTGATTCGCCAATAAAAAGTCTTCTTATATGCTATAGCGGTTGGACTCTAAATTATCCACCCGTTGGTGGACTCTAGTGAGGTGCTTCAACATCTTCTCGGTTAGGAAGGCAGCATAGTTTGATGGCTGGACGCTTGATGATACCCTCTTTGGTTCGAACAGTGGCAACCCTCAGACACCGTCCCTTCTATGGTGAAGATCTGTGATTCTTCCCAGTGATGGTCATCCATCTAAAGGTTGCCTTGGCTGAAGGTCCACTTCGCTCGTTGTGTTAATTCTGTTATGCACTTGTTGTACCACCGAAACCTGAAGTTTTGCAGAGAATAGACTCAATTTGTACCAAAAACTCCAGCAATTCTTGAAACACTTTTGATCTTTGATCGTTTTTTTACGGCCTTCGATTATATAAGGAACGTTCTTGAACCTGTAGTGCTTCCGTGAAGAAATTTTGTTGGGCCAGATGTCATACACAGTAATGTTCCTGCACACATAGCAAGAATCAAGATAAACTTTCTAGAAGTACATTTAGACTGTCCCACATAGAACATACGTGGAATATTCTTCAAACATGGTTCAAAATCATTCTCAAAATCGTGAGCAATTTTTTCAAGCACTCCGACAATCCTGGAATGAAATTCCTCAAGAACAGCTGGATAATCTCATTTCCTGGAACGTCTCTGCAAGTTTCCAGTAGCGATTTGTCGAAACAACATAATAATACATCAGTTAAAGAATTTCTTATCTTTGGCTTTCGGAAATCGCATTCTTTATGAATTTTTTTTTTTATTACCAAAACAATTTGGAGAACAGCTGAAATTGTTGTCTATAACATGGGCACGGATTCTAAATTATATACATAAAACACCGCTCAACTGTGTTAATTTCAATATCCCTAAATTTTGAGTCTTCTTATCTTGGAATGTAAAACCTTTATCATCTGAAATTTACACAATAACATTTCTAACGTTGCATAGAAATGTTATTGTGCAGATGCATTAAACGGTGTTAATTTTTTTTCAGTAACTGAAAGAGAAGTTATCAATGGGATTTTGAATGTGAAAAATACCAAAAACCATTGCTTGGCATACGTCAGGTACATCAACAACATAAATTTGCAAAATTTAAAAAAAGCATCTCTATTTGTGGACATAATAAATAGAAGCTTGGACACGGAATCTACGAAATTACTGGCGAATTTGAGAGATGAAAGACTACCAGATAAGATTGAGACAAGTAACTATCAAAAGTGAGTTAACCTGAATTTTTAACCATACTGAATAACGAAAAAGAATAAATATTTCAAATATTAACTGGAACAATTCTCTGAAACCTCTACAAATTTTAGTCTAAAAAAATCTCTTGAAAATTTTCTAAAATTAAACTAGATAAAATATGTCTTTGAAACACTAAACGTTTAATTACTATACTAACAATTATGGCAATGAATTTGCCAAAAAAATTGGCCATCGGCAAGTTATATGATGAACCACGTTAGCAATAATAGCGATCATTCTTGAGCCAGAGAACACAAACGACAAAGTTGATTACTACCGGAATAATAATGCCAATTCTTGATGCAGAGGTCAGAAGCCACAATATTGATTAATATGAGAATAATAAGGATTTTTATTTAAGGACTTATGAGTAGGTGCGAATTAATTCATCCCTTCTAACAAAAAGACGCTAAATATCGAAATAGATTGAAAATCAGATTTGTGAGATGACTTAATAGGGGGAAATGAAGTGCTAATAGATTGGTTACAGTTTTTTTAGAGTAGAAATTTTGAGATCTACCTACTAATGGATAAGGATTCTATCCCTTTTTAAATATAACAGTCTCTCACAGAATCTGTCAAACTGAAAAAATCTCTGCTTTTCAATTTGTCTCCATGTTTTATAAAAGGCCATATGCACATGTGAGAACGGATAAGCTAAGTATTCAATAAATTTTCAAATTTCGAATGAGAAGAAGTTCGATGGACACGACTTGAAAATGTCGTGATACATGGAAAATATTTTCATCCAAGGCGTAACGAGCATGTTCATATTCACACTTATCTTCGAAAAACATACAGCAGGATACTTATTTTTCTGATCAAAATAATCTAATGTAGAAATTAGGAAAAAAAAACGAATATCAATATTCTAGATACAACGTGGAATGGATAGGAAGAGAAGGCCTTGATCCTGAGACACACGATGAATACTTAAAACATTTCATCTCACATTTCTACAAAAATATAGTGAAACTCGTGGACAGAGCCATGAGAAAAGAAGATTCCAGTGCTCAAGGACAAATAGTAACTGAGATATTACAGCATTTGCATGCATGCAATAATTCTGTAAGGGTAAGTTGAAATTTGATGAAAAAAATATGAAAAATGAGGCAGACTTGGCAAAAATCTTTTAATACTCCAACATCGTGAATTTAAAAATATTGAACAATTTTTTACCTCTATTTTTAGTAGCAACAGATACTCACATAGTATGATGAAATAATTGTTGTTGAAATTTAAAAACATAGCAAGAATTAAAGATTGTTTCCCATTTTTTTCAATTTTTAAATTCCAACTTAGGTGTTTTATGGAAGAGAAGACACCTTGGAATATATACATCAGTATATGGTACAAGATTCTGATTCTCTTCTTATACTTTATGGAGAAGGTGGTTGTGGAAAAACATCACTCCTGGCCAAAGCCGCTAGTATGTGCACAGGCAAAGATTGGTTCCAAAATGCAAAACCAATAAGTATAATTAGATTCTTAGGAACAACACCAGACTCATCAGCTTTGACTCCTACACTTATTTCGATATGTCAACAGGTAAATAAAAATAAATTGATTCATTTTCATGATTGTCCAATATATAAAGAATTTTCAAGAAGGAAAATTAATTTCTTACGTTTTCATTCGGATTTTTAAAACTTACTGGACAATTTATATGTTTAGCGTTACCAATTTACAGCGTCAAAAATATATTAGGAATCAGTCGATGAAAAACAAAATATAAATATTTTTCACCCACAAATTTTTTATATTGCCTTCAAATTAGGACCAAATGATACTTCACTAATGACTGAATAATCCAATCACCAAAACCTTTTTTAAACCCATTTTCTAAATCAATCTTGGCAGATTTCCTTTTATTAACTGAAAATTAGTGATTATTTAAGTTTTGGAAAGAGAAAAGAATCAACTAGAGCCATTTCAAGAAAATAGGGCTGAATTGTTGGCAAGAAATTCTTGCACAATCATAGCCTTGTAACTGAGGTCTAGTAGGACCAAAACTCTCTTCATGCCCAAGATAACATTTGAAATAGTACAAATTGATTCATCAGCCTAAAACATTTATGACATATCTTCAACCACACCTTGTCTGCTTTTGAATGCACCATTTATTAAGTATAGAAGATAGTTGTGCCAAATCAGAGACAAAAAATTTCTACAATCCTTTTAAGCGGGATTTAAAATGATCAAATATTGGTACTTTCCCAACTGAATATGTAAAGTTCCAACAAATTATTCTTAGCATGTCTTGAATCGCCCCAATTTAATACAAAAGAATTGGCTAGCTTGTCTATGTGAGCATTACTATTTTTTGACATAACAATTAAATTCATTCCTTATTTCAGATATCATACAACTTCATGTTGCCCTTTGAAGGAATACCAGATGATCTTGTACCATTAACAGCCCACTTCAAACAGCTATTAACCCTAGCAACGCAGGAACAACCACTTTTACTTTTTCTTGACTCTGTAGATCAATTGACAGGAACTCAAGATGCTAATAAAGTATCGTGGTTACCAACTCGACTGCCACCATATTGTAAGGTAACAAGTTATTTAAAGTTGATCCATAAATTGCACTTCAAGGCAAGAATTTTTCTTTCAATAAAT